>QEPC01006805.1:2160485-2205310 GCA_003113815.1 Sphenodon punctatus | reverse complement strand
CCTTGCCCTCCGCGCCCCAGAGCGGCTCCTGCGGTCTGCCGGGGGTGCCTTCTTGGAGGTTCCCCGTGTTAAGTGCCGGGCCACAATGGAGAGGGCATTTTTGGTGGCCGGGCCGCGCCTTTGGAACTCCCTTCCAGAGGAAGCCCGCCTGGCCCCAAGCCTGTTGTCATTCCGGCGGTGTTGTAAAACCTGGCTGTTCGCCCAGACCTTTGGGGAGGGTGGGAGGGTGGGTTAGGGTTGTGTTTTTTCCCCCTATCTTGTTTTATTGTTTTAATGTTGAATTGTTTCTCGGGGCCCTGTTTTAAAAGTATTTAAATTATTGATTGTTTTAAACTGTTTTATATTGTTTTATTATTGTTGGAAGCTGTTCTTAGCTTTTTACAGGAGGGGCGGGGTATAAATGCTTTAAATAAATAAATAAATAAATAAAATAAAAGCATCCTACTAATTAGTATTATTATTATTACTACTACTACTATTATAATCTTGCCTTCCTGCATCCTGCTTATTTGTTCACCTCTTTATGATGTCATCTTTTTGAGGGAGATACTCTTATTTACAATGGGTGGAATTTACAAAAGCGCTCAGCAATGGCCTAGTTTTGCTCCCACTGAAGTCAATAGTAAAACTTCCATTAACTAAGGTGACAGAAGAATTAGGCCAGTGCTCAGCACTTTGGAATATCCAACCCTATATGTATCAGGAGAGGACAAACTGTGGTTCAAGAGCCATGTGAGGGCGTGAGCAGTTCATGTGCAACTCAGCCATGGCTGGTCCTGGGTCCCACACTGCTTTAACAGTGCCGTGTTTTACTTCACTTCACCAGAGTCTCAGCAGCTGAATCAAAGCTGCTCCTCAGAAGTCTTAGAAATTTCACCTCATCTCACCTACAAGGTCTTTAACAATCCAGGCAAAGTCAGTCAGGGGGGAGGAGGGGTCCATTCAAGCTCCAACTTGTGAGCTTCCTAGCTTATGTTTCCTTGTGTGGGTTTCATCATTTGGAGACAGCTGCCAGAAGTAGGAACATCTTAATCTGACATCTCCTTTTTCTTTGGCTGCACTTTCCAAATATATACAGAATTCAAAGAAACGTGTGTCTGCTCCCTCCAACCTTGGCAGCAGGGACAGACCAATAGCTCTCCAGGCAAGGGAATTTTTCTCATTCTATTTTTCTATTCCTCACTAATTCCAATTTTTGTTCTAAACCCTTTACCATCTTTGGTGCGCTCTTCTGCATCTGTCCAACTTTTCCGTTGTTCTTAAAATGGGATGCCCAAAACCGAACGCAGTTCTCCAACTGAGGCCTAACCAGAGCTGAGTAGAGTAGCACAATGACTTTCTGTCTTTCAACTACTTGTCCCCCACCCACTGTGGGCACTGTGTCATGCATACAATGCCTCTGTTTGATGCAGCCCAAGATGGCATTAGCCTTCTTGTTTGCAACAGCATCAGACTGTTGCCTCATGTTCAACCAGTAATACACAACTACTCCTAGATCTTTCTCTGCCATGCTGCTGCCAATCCAGATACCTCCCATTTTGCATTCATGCATTTAGTTTTAAAAGATATCATCTGGGGGCATGTCTATCATTTGTCTCCATCATTTACCTCCAAGACATTTCTTGGTTATTTCTGTATACTGAGAACATTCAATGGACCAAAACATTCCCAGGCCAAATTTCCTTCTAAATTCTGGGTACTTAACTCGACACCCACAATGATGGGCAGCCGTGGCGGCCACTCTGGATCGGACTGGGAACGGTGGGCTACCACATGCTAGCCCACTGTAGCCCAGTTGGTCAGACCGTTCCCCATGCATGTTGGCAGGGAAACTCCAGGGCAAACATCTAAAGTGCCCCCAACAAATGTGATGGTGGCCTTTGGGCCAAAGGGGGCCACTGTCGTATTTGTTAACATCCTGTGTATTTATCCCTTAAAAACTCTTGATCACACAGGCCAATTTCAACCAAATTTGTTAGAGGGGGACAGGCAGCCCAAAGATAAAATGAACCCAAAATTGTATTATTATTATTATTATAAACATTTATATAGCGCCAGTCATGAGCTTGGTGCTGTACAGAAACATACAATAGACGCGATCCCTGCCTATGGCTTATAATCTAAAAGACAAGGAGGGGGAGACAGGGAGAGGGGACAGTGGGAGAGACAGGGGAGAAGACAAACAAACATTCAGGTGGATGCGAAGTCTCAGGTGCGTGTGCTTGGCTTGGTTACAATCAGGTTGGTTGCAGCAGTCTGCAGAGGAGGGCAGACAGTAAGTATATGGGGAACGACTAGCAGGCATTGGGAAAGGCGGCGAGGAAAAAGTGGGTCTTGAGGAGGGATTTGAAGGAGCGGAGGGAGGGGGCAAGGCGGATGTGGGTAGGGAGGGAGTTCCAGGCATGGGGGGCAGCGAGGGAGAAGGGTCGAAGGCGGTTAGGTGAGCAGGAGAAACGAGGGAGAGTGAGGGAGGGGACAGAGGAAGAGCGGAGAGCGCGTGCAGGAGTGCGTAGGGAGATTAGGTCCGAGAGGTAAGGGGGAGCTTGGTTGTGGAGTGTTTTGAACGTGAATACCAGGAGTTTAAACAGGATACGTTCAGGAAGGGGGAGCCAGTGAAGAGAGAAGAGGAGAGGCTGCACATGGTCGAAGCGACGGGCAGAGTGAATGACCTTGGCAGCGGAGTTTTGGATTGCGATAAGGGGGGACAGGTGAGAGCGAGGGAGGCCAGCAAGGAGGAGGTTGCAGTAATCGAGGCAAGAGATAACCATGGCATGAACAAGGGTTTTGGCCGAGGAGGTAGAGAGAAAGGGGCGGATCCGAGCAATGTTATGGAGGGCGAATCGGCAGGATTTGGCAACAGAGTCAATGTAAGGTTTAAAAGAGAGGTGCGTATCAAAGATGAAGCCCAAGCTACGGGCTTGGAGAACAGGATGGATGGTGACTCCATCGATGCAGATGGACAGGTTAGAGGGAGAGGAAGGGGAGGGAGGGAAAATGAGGAGTTCGGTCTTGACCATGTTGAGCTTGAGTTGACGTCAGGACATCCAGGCGGAGATATCAGAGAGGCAGTTGACGAGGTGTGAGTGGACAGAAGAGGAGAGAGAGGGGGTAGAAAAATAGAGTTGGGTGTCATCAGCGTAGAGATGATATTGGAACCCGTGGGAGGCAATAATTTTGCCAAGGGACAGGGTGTAAATAGAGAAGAGGAGAGGGCCAAGGACAGAGCCTTGGGGGGCCCCAACCGAGAGGGGGAGGGAGGAGGAGTTTGATTTGGGGAGCGAGACTTTAAAGGAGCTTTAAATTTTGTAACAATGGTGCACCTGGATGGTAGATATGGCCCTTTTTTATTCCCTAAAACACCGTTGACCTACAATGAGCATTGTTACCTATTAGTAACTTTGGATCTCACACCAGTGTCAACCAGGAGTCAAAGGTAAGTAGGATCCTGAGATTTCATAAAAACAGATTTCTGTAAATCAGTTCAGAAAAAGGAATAAAACCCAATTCATTTAAAATCCATCATTCTTTCCATGACTTATAAAACAAAGAATGGTTTCTCATGTGTGTTAATAGGCATTGTCGGCACCACAAAGAAGTCCAGGACTCAAAAGACCTGCATCTTCCATCTTGTGAGAATGGTAAAAATGCAGATCTTTGCCTACAAACATGTGCATCCGGCAGAGTAGGGAATGTTTGCAGGCAAAGATCTGCATTTCCGCTATTCTCACGAGACAGAAGATGCAGGTCTTTTGAGTCCTGGACTACTTTGCAGCACCAAGTGCATACTAACACACTTGAGAAAGTGGTTGAAGTCCCAGGTAAAAGAACATCTATGTATAGTTCAGCTAATAACTCAAACTGTCATAAAACACGAGCCTGTAGGAAATCAGGCTTAGTTCAAGAGCTTGCTGTACTTTGTAGACTACAGTGTTGTAAGTAAACATGTATGCCCCAATGACATTTTTATATTTATTAAGCTATGAATTTGTTATCTGGTGCTTGCAAGTTCAGTGTGCTGACCCAAGAGGACACATTTTTCTAGGAATGACTGGCCCATAAGCCTCTTCTCCATTTAGCCCAGCCATTCTGCAGTGGAATTGTACAGCAAAGGAAGGAGCAAGACAATCCAGCTGGAAAAAATTAATTGTGGGGATGAGTCCCAACTTGTCCCCTGAATCTGAACAATTCAGGCTATTGATTGATAAACCTCTACTATAGCTGCAAAACCTTATCTGCACCTTTTCTGTGCAAGGAAGTCCCCATGCAGGGACTTACATGCACAAATGCCGCCATGGTCGCACAGTGAACATCTCTGCTGCTACTAGCTGTTCCAAAATCTCTCACCCATGTTGCTTCTGGATTCTTTCATTTTGTAATCCACTGCATGATCCCAAATCCATCTCAGCACTGCAGCTGCCTAGTCAGTTAGCTCCTATCTTCCACTTGTGCATTTGTTTTTTCTTTCTTATGTACAATATTTTTTAGATGTTGAGGCTCATTTTATAATTTTCAGCCCAGATCTCCAAATTATCAAGGTTGCCATCTGCAGATAGGGTCCTATAACTCTGATTGATATTTCATATGCTTGGCACGTCTTTCTTGGTAAGTTTCAAAATGGGGTTTCACAGGCAAAAAGTTAAGGAATGCTTCCCTATGCCCTGTCTGTAGCCACAATTACATGTTTTTCTTCCTTTCATTATTCCCACAAAAGTCTTCAGGATGAATCTTGGGAAATGACTCGTTTCCCACCAGCCACCCTACCTCCTTCAGTTGCAATATAAAGGAAGTTTGTGGGTTAGTTATTAGAATCTCGGTGATGTGATTGCATCACTCCCGGTTGCTAGTGCTGGAGGCCAAGGATTATATTGCAGCGTACTTGGAGAGGTTTGGCCCCAGCAGTTCCCAAGATGCTGATAAATAGCTGGGTACTACAGTAGGTCTCTTTCTCTCCCTCCGCGCCTCTGCGCTTACTCCTTTAGCATTAACCTGCCAGCTGCCATTCCCCACCTGGACTCCTTCAACACTCCTTGTTAATGCCAATAGAAGAACAGCTTCAGTGTGTGCAGCATCTGCAGCAGTAACAAGCGGGTGAGAACAGAGTGAGGGCTTAAAATACCAAGGAGGCATTTGGCACTTGGAGCTTGTCTGCACCTGGCAGAAGAGGCAGTAATGCCCTGAATGTCCAATATTTCTAGACTCCAAAATAATTGGGGGTCTGCAAGGGATTGAATAAAGGGACGCGTTTTCTTTATGCTGCCAGCCTACAACCATGATGTCCCACTGCTATGCCGAGAGTGTAGCCTAGTGGGTTGGGCATTGGACTAGGAGTTGGGAAGGGTTCCCTGATGTGTGGCCAAGAACAAGTCACTTCCCCTGTCTGGGCCTGTTTTCCCTTCCATTCTGTCTTGTCAATTTAGACTGTACTCTCTTCATTCAGGGCAGGGAGTGTCTCTTGCTGTGTGTACCTACTGCACTACCACTAGGGGACCGTAATCTCAACTGGTGCCTCTAGGCCATACTGCAGTGCTGCCAATTATAATTATTTTATTATATAATCAATCTCAGTGCAGAGGCATGCTTCCCTTGCCATTCCCCAAAGTTTCACAAATGACACACTTCTCTATTGGAATAGCATACCCATGCCAAGTGATAGTGCATGCCAGCCCCATTCACTTCAATAGGATTTGTGCCCATGCTAACTACTAGCATGTGCTATCTTGCCAGAGGATGCACTGCTCAGGAAGCACAAGGAGTCAAGGACCAGATTCAGTCCTGATTTGACCTTGAAGGCATGAGGTTATACAAAAAGCTAAGCTAGGGCACATTTGACCCTGTGGAAACTAGCAATATGTACTTGACAAATACAACATAATGAAGGGAGCTGGGGTTTTGCTTCAAGACCATTCCCGAAGAAACAAAAATGAAACTAGACCACTATGAACCAGGAACAATCTGCATCACCGCATGAGAGATCCTCACAAGTTACAGAGCAGTGGTTTCTGAACCTTTTGCCTGTGTGACCGCAGGGCCGACCCTAGGCATGTGCAACACGTGCAGTCATACATGACCCTGCACCAGCCTGGACCCTGGCTCCTGGAGGCAGCAGCCCTGGCCCCTTATTTAAATTATGCACCAAGACTTTGCACATGGCCCCTCATGGCCCTACAAATTCTGCGGTCAGCCCTGGTGTGATCCCATATAGAGACAATGTCTTTATACAATAAAGACATGCAAAGCATATTCAGTATCTATCAGGATTGTGGCCCCACCTGCAGATGCACAACCCCACCTTGAGGTTCCAACCCACCACTTGGAAACCAGTGCCGGAGACTTCTCAGCCAATCTGGAATGGATGTGTACATCACCATGGAGTTTAGCAGCTACATAACAAAGTTGGCACCACCCCAGACCACTCCATCCCTGGCCGTTGCTGGCTGTACTCCTTGAGAGCTTTCCATAAAATCACACAAACATGTCTGGCCGCAGAGAATGATCAAGCGTTCAAGCTGTTCAAAATCAAAAGGGATGGTCATTTTTCAGAACACCACATATAAACTGTTGTGTAAATGGGTTGCAATTTCTGCATTTAAAGCAAAGTGCTGGTGAAAGTTGCAGGACCAGAAGCACTCTCTTTATTCAGACAGCAAGCTTCCCAGGAGGCTGCCCTGCCTCTGAGCTTTACTTAAAGCACCAGCTTTAAGTGAAAGGACCCCACAACCCATAACTCCTTGCTAAGCCTACCAAAATAGCTAATGATGCAGTGGTAGTTCTTGAGATGTGGAAGAATAGTGGCATGTGTGAACGATTACAGGTTCATATTCCAGAAGTCTTCCAAAGATATGAAAATTCTCCCAACCCACAGAGGTGGGTTTGATTCTTGCTTTTCTAGTCTGGCCTTGGGCAAATCACTTAGCTTCTCTTTGCCTGTGTTCCCTGTCTATAAAATAGTGGCATTCCCCTACCTCCCCAGAGAATTGCAAGAATAAAACACATTAAAGGTAGTGAGTTACTAGGTACCACAGTAATAGGGGACAGATGAGAAGTGAGACACAGTGGATGCCTGTCCACTTGGAACAAAGCAGAGATACATTTAAATATTAAAACTACAATAATCTCACAATACCAATGACTATGCACATAACAGTTCCAAATCAAGGCCTCAGGGTGTTTGACCGCTGGAGGTCTAGAAATTAGGAGTTTGACTCTTGCATTGCATAGAAGGGCAAGGAGGGAAACGTGTTGAAAGACAAGAAGCATGACATTGGTTGCAAGGCTGCTCACTCAGGCTTTTGGGGTATGTTTTGCAGCTTGTTAATGGAGTGCCTCACCTCAGATACACGTGCCGTGGCAGCTTCATGGGAAATCTTTCGTCTCAGCATTCTGTGAGTGACAAGGAGTGGCACTCGGTCCTTCTGGAAGTGAAGAGCTCCTCGCTCCATTTGCTTGTTGATGGCATGGGAGCTACTTCCCTCCAGCTGCTTGAGGCCTGCGGCGTTTCCTATTCCAGGAGAGATCTGTTCTTTGGAGGGTTCGTGCAGCACCAACAGGCCCCACGAGTCACTCACGGATTTCAAGGCTGCCTGGATGCTGTCAGAATTGATGGAAAGGACGTGATTTTTCTGCCAGGGGAAAAAAGGACGAAAGGAATGATTGAAGAGGCTGGCATTAAGCAGTGCTGCTCCCCTACTGGTGCCTGCAGCAGCAACCCCTGCCTCAACAATGGACTGTGTGCCGAGATTCATGGAGGAGGTAGGTGGACACCCTGCATTGTGCTTGCAGCAACAGTCAAGGAACCATCCAGGGGAGAGTTAGAACAATGACAGCTGAATTTGAGACAGAGACAAGTTAAACCTGAACTATAGTGCTGAAGCTCAACCAACAGATATGGGTATGATGCAGGAATTTCCATGAGGAGTGTTGCAGAAGCTTGGACTAGCTCTTGGTTGGAAGTTTTAATGATACCTTTTATTGAACTGGCTTCTGTTGATGAGAGTTCTACATCCGTTTAGTCTTCAGTTCTTATTTTTTACATGCCTGAGGAAGGGCTCTGTGTGGCCTGAAAGTTTGCATTCTCTCACCAAGAAAATTGGTCCAATAAAAAATATCATTTGAACTACTACCAACCAAGAAGGGATCATCAAGAGCTAGTCCAAGCTGTTGCAACACTCCTCACAGGCATTCCTGACTCATGCCCAGATCTGCTGGTTAAACCCTGACTTATCTTTCAGTTTTAATTTCCCATTCAGAAAGTGACTCCCTAGGGTTGGGGATATGAGGGTTTGGTTCTTGGGTTTATTTAGCACCCTAGTGTGCCCGCATCACTTGCAGCAGGGTTTCACGAGAGTCCAATATGTCCCTTCCCACTAGTGACAACAATGGCATAGAATATCCCATCTCTGATTTCTGTGAAAAAGTAGCACTTGTGTAACAGAGACTAGGCTGATAGCTCTAAGCCTCCTGTGCCAGATGCTGCCGTACTTGCTGAGAATTCCCTTTCTGGGGGGCTGTTGGAGGCACAGAGGTGGCTTTGATACTGGTGTGTGTTGTAGGCACATTGTGCTTGCTGTAGCTCCTCACCAAATGTTCCAGGTATCTTATTTATTTTCTTTGTGGGGTCGTGGACTAGCAGGTCTCACAAGAGAGTGGATTGGCACTCTAAGGCTGCTGGTGTGGTAGCCCATCCCCTTGCCAATGATTAAGAGAAATAAACTCCAAAAGAAATCACAACAAAGGTGTATAGGATTCAATTGAGTTTGAGGACATTATATTGTAAATAATCACAAAACACTTAAAATGAATCTAGTGAAACCTATACATTTATCTACTTTCAACCTCTTCCCCATATGGAGGTATAGTTGCTGCATGTAAGAAAGCTAAACAAACTACCAGCGGTGTCGTTTGCTTAGTAGCTTGCCTTCCCTGGCAAGGCTGCTTTTCTTTGAATGAGAAATTAAAACGTGTGAAGTGTAGTTTAGAATGCTAGATCCTGTCCAGGACCTCAGATCTGTTTGGAATGAGTGTTTCTCAGGTACCTTCTCCCTCAAGTTGTTCCTGTGGTAAGGACCTATAGTTTGCATTGGTGAAAGAGAGAGAGAGAGAGAGAGAAATGACAGTCTGCTCCCACAGCTATTCCAAGTCAGTGAAAGAGAACTCAAAAGAACGTCTGTGGAGTTCTTAGTCCTCGATGTTCTCACCAAGTTTCTCCCCATCGGTCTTATCTGGCATATGTGTTCTGATGTGCTGTGTGCGCGTGTGCTGGGGAAAAGAGAGATGTAAGCAACAGAGAAAGTTAAACTGTAGAGAGTAAGATTCTAAACTCAAGCAACTGCTTCTATAGGCCGCTTTTAGAAGAGCGGCCAGCTCGTGCTTTAAAAGACAACAACAATGCTCTTTGAAAAAAAAACACTTTGAAAAAAGTTGCGGGGGTGTGGTTTAGACGAGCCGGAAGTCGCTGGCCATCAGTGGAATCTGTGCTCACACATTCTTTTTTAAAAGCAATGCACTTTTAAAAAGAATGCATGAGCGCTAATTCCAATGATGACTGGCGACTTCCAGCTCATCTAACCACCCACAATCACCCCACAACTTTTTTCAAACCGTGAGCCGGCCGCTCGTCTAAAAGCGACCATAAACTGGATATGACTGACTCTTGACACGATTAACATAACATTTTCTAACTACTTTTTTGCAAGGATTCTATTATTCTGTCTCACATAAGGTACTTTGCATACTCAAGATTAGGGGTGGTCCTTTGAATGAAAATTCATTTTGGTTTATTTTTGCTTCATTTCCCAAAAGTTATCTGATTTAAATGTGGATTTGTATTACAGATCTGTATTTGAAATCAATTTTAATTTTTTTTAAATTAAATGGCAGCAGCAGCATCATTGCCATTTTGGAAAAGGGCAGCTGGTCGGCGCATGCACAAAATATCCGCTGCGCATGTGCAGACTGGCTGTTCTTTTCTGAAATGCGGCAACATTTCTGTCGCCATTTTGGAAAAGGGTGTGCATGTGCTATGGTCTGGAAACCATTTTGCACATGCGCAATAATTTTAAAATAAAATTTAACTTTATTAAAAATTACTGCATATGTGTAAAATGGTTGCCAAACTGTGCTGCACATATTCCTATTGGAAAAGGGCAACACATCTACGCAGGCACAGAATGGTCTGGTGGCCATTTTGCACATACGCAGTAGAACCAAACTGAAACAAACAGTCTTGTTGTCATGCTGTTCCGGTTTGGATTAATCTGTAATGGCTTGTTCCATTACAGATGGGGGGGAAAAGTGCTAAGCTGGGCAGATGGTGAGACATTACAAACTATGACATGACCACTTATTTTCAGATTACACAGGCACTTTTGTGCCACAAAACCCGCTTGCAAAAACAAGCTATTTGTCTAGATAGATCAGAGTCTCCACCTTTGAGTAATTTTGCCATGATAACATGGCGAGACCACCGAGGGCGGCCCTCAATAAATGTACCCAGGTACCTCAGTCTCCACATCTCGTATGAAGCGCAATCGAATGTCACATGGGCGAGGGTTTCTATCTCGCCACTTGTACAAGATTGGCACAATTGGACACTATAGGGCAGTCTTTTATATCTACCCTCAAGGAAAGCTGTGGGGAAAACATTGAGGTGACACAGTGTTAGAACGTGTCTAGCCTCCCAGTTAGAACAAGGGGGCCGCTTCAGTCTGACCCTCTTGTTCCAACACTCGCTTTTTTATCAAAATCCTGGCCGCTTTGAGCCTATACTGTTGCAGATAATTTACGAGAATCCTAGCTTTTGGAGTTCCTTTTCTATGGGCGAACCCCATGCAATAAACGGCTCGTTTCTCCAAATCTCCTTAACTAGGGATTCATTTCCTGGGGGTCCAAAATTAGCTTCAACCAAAAATTCAGAATCACAGTCAAGGCTTGAGCCTTCAGGGACCTGAAAAAGTTTCAGCCCTTAACAAAACTTGTGGGGTACCTTTAGGAACCCCCAAGATTGCACATAAAAATTTGTTCTGAAATTTTTCCAGCCAATCCAGAAAGTTAAACCCCCAGATTGGTATAGCATAGAAACTTTTTGGCACTATTTTGGCCCTGAATAGACGAAGAGCCGGCTCAACCATCTTACCCCCTTGCGAAAAGAAAAAGCTTACAATAGCCCACTCTGTGCCGGCTACTTGACTGGCTACTAGGTCGTAATGAAGGTCCAGCTCGTAGACGCGGCTACAGTCACCCCCAAATATTTAAAGATGTTAACTTGCTCTATATCGTGCTGATTCATCGACCAACAACATTTTTTTCTTTTGGGCCCAGCAACTAGGATTTTTGTCTTGGTATAATTTATTAGCAGATTTTCGTTAGCACAAAAACAAGCAAAGGCATCCACCATCCTCCTAAGGCCTACCTGGGTTGTAGAAATCAGCACTGTGTCGTCCACAAAAAGAAGGATGAGTAATTGTCTACACTCCAACTTGGGGGGATGGAACTCATCCCTCTTCATGGCAAAGACGACATCATTTAGAAATATATTAAATAAGGCAGGAGCTAGAATACAGCCTTGTCTTACACCAATATTTACCCCTATTTTCCATGTTAGTTTCTGCTCAGATGAGTAGCGAACTTGAAGCATGTTGTTAGAATATAATTTAATAATTAGATACAGGAGGCAGCGATCAATTGAGGTGTTATTTAGTTTCCATCATAACCTTTCTCTATTATTTTATTTATTTTACTTATTTATTTTATTTATTTATTGGATTTTTACCCCACCCCTCCTAAAACAGCTCGGTTAATGGTTAATGGTATCGAATGCTGCTTGGAGATCCACAAAACACATATAAAGCGAGGCACTCTTAGCCTGTTTTGTGTATTTGTGGATCAAATGAGAAATAATAAGTATCTGGTCCACCGTAGAATGGCCCTCCCTAAACCCTGCTTGTTCAGTGGCTAATACATTCTCAGTTACCTGCCAATCCAAAAGCTTCCTCAGAAGATATTTTGCATAGATTTTAGATATTATAGAGAGCAAGGTCTGTCTCTTATACACATCTAGATGTGTATAAGAGACAGTTACTAGGGTCACCCTTTTTGAAAATGGGGATCACCACACTATTTGACCAGCTACTAGGGAAGGAACCTGTATTATTGATGGTGGTGAATAATGGAGCCAACACCTTGGGCCACCATTCAGGCTTGGCCTTCAGAAGTTTGGGGGGGATGAAATCACCTCCCGAGGCCTTCCCATTCTTGAGGGCTCCAATCAAGTCTACAATTTCCTTATAACTGAATGGGGGCCATCGCTGCACGCTCTCACTAGGTGGACTCCACAACCCTCTGATCGAATGGTCTGCCCCTGAAAAGAGTAGCCTGAAATGATCTTCCCACACCCTGGGGGCAATACTAGGAAGTTTATAGGCCTTCTTACCTACTTTTGACTTTTTTATTAGATTCCAAAATTTCCTCAAATACCTCAAACTGGCAGCCTGCAATAATTGGTTCCAAGTTGACTTCTGGTACTCCATTTTTTTAGCTGTGAGAGTGGCTCTATAGAACCTCCTGGTGGTTAATAAAGAGTCTCTCTTCTCTTGTGAGGAATGGGTAGATACCTCTTTATCCAACCTACGCAGGCAGACTCTCCAATAATGGCATTCTCCATCAAACCACCTGGGGAAAAGTCTACACACTCTCCCCACCTGTCTCTCCATGATCAACACAGGCATCAGTAAACTCAATATTTTCTCATATACCTCTATTGTATCCTCCTTGGGACAGGAGATGGCCTGGCTAAGCTCACACAGAGCATCCGACTCGATCAGCAATAAGAAAGCCTTTTCAGATTGTCCAGACCATTTTTTCTGTGCTTTTATCCGATCCCGCCCCCCCCATCATATCACACTACAGTTTCTTTCGCCTGCCCCAGATCCCCAGTCTTAGGATCATAGAGTGTTAGCTCAACGGGTAAATCCTCCGTCATAAGATTGGGAATTATCCGCAGTTCAACTGCTGAGTATAACCATGTGAGAGAAATCATGAAATAGTCCAAAACACTGGACCCCAGCGTTGAATAATAGGTATAGTTACCCTCCAGGTCCCTATAAAGGAGCCCGTTAAGAACTACAAGATTCCATTGTTCGATCAATTTATTAACTCTGGGTGCTCTATTGTTGGTTTTATTGTCTCTTGATGAGCACAGCTCAGCATTGGCTCCACAACCTTATGGGCGAGCAGCTATCAAAGAGTGGAGGACTTGGCTCTTCCCTCTGCCTCATCTCCCCAGTAATGAGGTTAGGATTCTTCTTGGCTTGGCAGCTGTTTAGTTCAGGTGAAGCAATTAAACTCAGAATTCATAAAGACAGGGTACAGCAACCCACCTCCACGCTGAAGGGTGGCCGTGACGGCCAACGTCAGCTGCCATGGTGCGCGCGCACACACACCCTCCCACCACCACTGCAGACGCCGGTGAGTAAAGTGAGCTTTCAAACATCTACGCCCACTTTACTCTGGGTCCCGCAGCCAGATTCCAACCATGGTGGGGGCTATCCCGGACTGTGACTCAGGGATTTCCCTGAGTCACACCCCAGACTGGCTCCCCTAAAGTTGGGATCCAGCCTGAGGAAACATCTGGCAGGCATCTTTCAACATGACAGTGGCCCCCAGTTTAAACCACTGTCATGTTTGAAAACACCAATCGTCAGTACAGGCCAATCCCCACCACCCAAATGCCCATCTGAATAGAATTGACCCAGCATAGTTAATAAAATGGAGACTTAAACACAAAATGGCAGACTTAGTCCTGTCTACATCAGCGTGTAGCAATGAGAGACGTGCAGGGTGGATCTCTTTGATGCTCCTTCTGCAGGTATTTCTTCCTTTGTTTTTCGTCCCCGAGGCCTGCTTCCGAACTCCACACCCAGATAGGTGAGCAGCTATCAAAGAGTGGAGGACTCCGCTCTTCCCTCCTCCTCCTCCTCAGCTCTCCCGGCAACAAAGTTAGGATTCCTGTTGGCTTGGCAGCTGTTTAATTCAGGTGAAGCTATTAGACTCAAAGTTCACAAAGACAAGGTGCATGTGGACATGCAGACATGTTCACATGCAAACATGTCAAGGAGTGTCTGTGTTCTTGGGAGTTCATGTGCAAAAGCACATGCATGTTCTGCAAGTTTTATGTGCCCAAATGTGAATTCACATTAAGAAAGACCTGGCATGCCAGTGAGTACATTGTCCTCTGTGTTAATACATGAGCAAATGCTTGTGTCTCCATGTGTATGTATGTGAAATGGATATTCTATGTGCGTGTGAACGTTTGTCAGAGAAAAGTGTGATTAAATGCATGTGTCTGTGTTGTGTGTACTTGTCTATCAAGAGCATTTGCACAGGAGTGAAGGTAAACTAATGGTTATTTACACTGAATATCCAGGGAGAAAGCTGGCACATTTCAATTTTGGGGAAGATATGATAGGCTGAAAGGCGAGGCTCTCTGACAAATGGTGAGAAGAAGCTTTCCAGAAAGTTCACAAAACGTGGGGTGAAATTTCTATGCTCAGAGCTAGCACTGAACAGTTACAAAAAAAATATTAAAAAATCCCAGCTACCTTAAAGCCATTGCTGAAATGACAAGCACCTACAGTAAAGTGTAACAAGGCATGTCCAGACAGGAGACACCTCTTACAAGGCCACTTAGAAGGCCAGAGGCTGAAATGGATGGAATTAATGCATTGCTTGAGAGTATTCATAGATTTTCAGCATCAGAAGAGACAATTGTGGTCATCTAGGCCCTTTTCACACAGACACTCTCTAACTCTGATAAAATGGGTGTTAGATTTTATCAGTGTTAGAATGTCTGTGTGAAAAGGGCCCTAGTCTGGGCACCTGCATGATCCAGGCCAAAGTAATGCACTCAACGATTCTGCGTCCATCCCAGATTTTCTAGTTGAGTTTATGAAAACTTTGGAGATGGGGTATTGGTTAGTCAGGCAGACTCCCCAAGTAATATATAGCAGAGTCATAAATCTCTGCAGCTAATCAGCCTTGCCCTAAATTTCTAGCCACGGGGAGAGGGAGGCCATGGGTTGCAAAGACCTCACTTTAGCTGCATTTTAGCATACATCAAAAATGGGGAACCTTTTCCGTGAGCCACTTTGAATCTTTGTACAAGCTGTATAGGCCAGGTATGAGCTGGAGGCAGGGAAGGTCCAGATCCTGGATCTATGGCTTGAATCTAGCCCCCGTTCTTGTGTGCAAGTCCTCATCTCCACTTTCTTCCTCTGAGCACATTCTTTCAGGTCTTGAGGGTTGGGGCTAAGTCCACAGCAGGCCAGATCCAAGAATTGGAAAGGGGCCAAATAAAAAGACAGCTGTGGGTCAGATTTGGCCCATGGGATGCAGGTTCACCACCCAGGGGTACAATACATTGTAGAATATATTTATGTACAGTATAATGCATCCTTATTAATGTATTAGGTGCAGAGGAAATCCTAGGCTAGGAGGCTCTGATCTGATGCCATCTTATTGTTCAGCCTTATCTCCAAATTTAAGCAATTATTCCTTAATATGTCTGCTTGCTCATGCACCTTACTATAGAAATGGTCTCTGACACTGGTACTCTCCCTTGGTAGGTGTTACACTATCACACGTTGCTGAGAATTGCTTTTAACTTCTGCCTCCCAACCCTTCTCTGTCTCTCTTTAGCTTATACTTGTATCTGTCCTGTACCATTTTCTGGAGACCACTGTGAAGTGGGCGAGAGCCTTTGTGATTCCAAGCCTTGCTTGCATGGAGGTACCTGCACCCTCTCTGACGGAGGCTACACTTGCCGCTGCCCAGATTGGTACTGGGGAGAAAGGTAAGAATGGAAAAAGGCTTTTGACTGCAGGGCACCCTGCGCTGTGCACAAAAGCAAGCATTTAATGCCTGCAAGGCACCAGGGCCAGCCCGAGGCATGTGCCACCAGCGCCCAGGCACATGGCCCCGCGGGGGGAGGGGCCCCATGCTGCCGCGGGCTAGAGACTGACAGACACCGCTGGTTTTTGTTTTTTCCCCACTGGGTGTCTCGGAGTCAGTCCTCGGGGGGGCGGGGGGTGTAAACTTCGTGAGAATCCTGGCCAGTTATACACTGCAGAGCTGAGCTGACACAGTCAAGTTGCAGGTAAGTAACCAGCCGCCCCTCAGCTCCTGAAAATCACACACACACACACACCCAATTCTAGCAAGTGCCGGACGGCCTTTGGGGCCCCGCAGCAAGGCTTGGCACATGGCCCCTGAAACCCTTGGGCCAGCCCTGCAAGGCACATTCACATTTGGGATTGATTTCTCATTGTGGCCCAGGAACTGCATGTTCTGACAGCTTGCTCGGTCATCAGGTTAACAATCACACGTACAAACACTCTGAGATTAACCGTTGCATCACATGGACTCTCTGAATTGTGTCATAAGTGTTTAGAAAACAGAAATAACTAGACAATTAATTAATTGCTCTGCAATTAAGTGTTCACTAGCTGGCCGCTGTGTATAAACAGTTCCTGGAGCCTGAGAAAATAGTCTCATTTGCTAAGAGCTTTACTTGGATGTCTGCAAATGTTTTCTTTGGTGCAGACTCAAGAGAGTCCTCTTGTTGCAGGTCTCCTCCCAGAACTGCTTCCTTGACAGGTCCATGCTTAATCCTGCTCTAGGATAATTTACTGCCAACATGTCGGGGCTTCTTTGCAGAGTTAGCACAGAGGAGCACAGAGAACACATTGTTCTGGAGAGATCAACATGGCTATCGTATTTGACACCTGTACAGTTACATAGCTGAGGGGCGATCTCAGTCTCCCTCAAACCTGTCAAGTTAAGCGATCAAACTTACATTAGTGTTGCTACTTTCAGGGACTGGATATGCAGTGTTTAGTGTATGCTTTCAATAAGGATTGAGGTGGAAGGCACTTAAAGAGTTAAGCTGGATCACCCCCAGGTCATAAATAATGAAGCACTTCCTCCTGCTGTCACCACACATCCTTAGTGCTGCCTGGACCATAAAATGATAGAGGAGACCCTGAGTCAAATAGTAAAGGAAATCTCCTTATCAGGACACCTCCAAAAACCTGATTTTTGTCTGCCTTAGAGAGGTATCCAGAAAAGAGACGTGACTATTATCATCGTTATAGTCATTATTATTATTGCAGTAGTACCTAATCATCAACCATGAACAGCTCCTTGCTCAAGAAGACTAATGGGTGGCCCCTACCCCAGGGAGCATACAATTTACATAGACAAGAAAGATATGGGGTAGGAGAAAGGGAGAGACGGCACAAACACAGAGAGAGATTGAGATTGGATGCTTGGCAATCATCATGTCGGTTACACAGCTTTAGATCCTTTATGAAGGGGTGTGTGTGAGGTTGGTGCCTTTTTTTTTGGATGGGAGCTTTCTTAGGGGTGGGCAGCTAAATGGAGGGATGGGGAGGGAAGAAGGGACATAGGTGGGATGGGAGTAAGAGGATGATAGGATAAGGAGGAGACCGTGCAGGGGAGTTGAGGTAAAGAGGAGAGTGGGTGCACCCCACCCACTCTCCTCTTTACCTCAACTCCCCTGCACGGTCTCCTCCTTATCCTATCATCCTCTTACTCCCATCCCACCTATGTCCCTTCTTCCCTCCCCATCCCTCCATTTAGCTGCCCACCCCTAAGAAAGCTCCCATCCAAAAAAAAAGGCACCAACCTCACACACACCCCTTCATAAAGGATCTAAAGCTGTGTAACCGACATGATGATTGCCAAGCATCCAATCTCAATCTCTCTCTGTGTTTGTGCCGTCTCTCCCTTTCTCCTACCCCATATCTTTCTAAAAAGCAACCAAATGGGAAACGAGAAAAAAAAAATCACTTAAATGAACTTCTGGGCAGGAGCTTGGCTTGGATGAATGCTGAAAATGTAAATGAATGAGGTACAAAACATTTTAGCTACAGGGTGGTTGGGCTGTTTGGTGGCAGGATCCTGCTGAAATGCATGGGTTCTAGAACCTTTTAGAACACTGAGAAATTTGTGTTCTGTTTGGGAATGGGAGGAAGTGATTTGAGGGGGCATGGGGCAAGAATCAACATTTTAAAAAACTTGGATGCCATGGTCTTCTCACAAAATCCTTAAGACCCTAAAATCTAAGGCAGCACGTTTCTAAAAGTAGAATCAAGCCCAAAGCATTGGTTGCAGGACTGGAATGATCCCACACAGGCAGCTTTTCTAAGCAAAGGAGAAACCCTCAGTGGGTGTTTTTAGACAAGCACCTCCCCACCCATTACCTACCCATCATGCATGTTGCAGGGCTGCATAGGGTGTGGGTAGGGTGGGTTTTTCCCCTGAAATCCAGGTCCTCAGTGTGAGGGAGGCCATGGATTCAGTGGGGTGCCACCCCGTGAGAGCGGGTAGCGGAGTGTGTGTGTGGGGAGATGGGAGAGGTAGGGGTTCTCTTTGCCTTAGAGGCAGAACAGCCTCTGGTTGGAGGCCAAGGCTAAGTGGATTTGGGGAGGGGGGGGACACAGCCATTGGGGTCATGATGGGGCGGGGGAAATATGGTCCCAATGGGCATGCTTTTAGATCATTGAGGGGAGCGAGAAGTTTGGTGCCTGCTCCCTGAGCAGTTGCCCAGGCAGATGGGGAGGTGGTTCGAGACCAAAAGCTTTGGCCTGAGAGCTCTCTGCTGTTAAACGTAAGGTCAGTGGCTATTGGCTAATAAGTCATGACTTAATCTTGGATCAGGCTGCCGACCTTGTTTGTTTGATGGAGACCTGGCTGGACATGGAATCCAGGCCTATTTTGGCGGACCTTGTTCCTGCCGGGTTCTCCATGCAGAATCAGCCAAGGCTTGAGGGGCGGGGGGCGGTGTAGCCATTGTTTCTATGGAGTCTTGGACTGTGAGGAGGTATCCAGTGCAGGTGATACCAGGGATCAAGGCCCTTCATTTTGCAATTGATTTTGCAGGGGATAGATTAGGGATGCTGCTAGTATACTGCACACCTTACTGTTCAGCAGCGTCCCTCTCTGCTCTAGCTGAACTGGTATCGGGGGTGGTGTTGTGGTCCCCAAGGGCCTTGGTCCTGGGGGACTTAAATATCCACACCAGTGCTGGTCTTGCGGGGGCGTATTGTGAGTTCATGGTCACCATGGCAACCATGGGCCTGTCCCAAATGGTCATTGGCCCGACACACGGTGGGAGGCATACTCTCGACCTGGTGTTCTGCACTGGCCTTGAGGAGGGGGATCCGTTGGTGGGGGAGGTGTTAACACCTCCCTTGTCATGGACGGATCATAACCTCCTCCAAGCCAGACTCCTGACGCACAACTGCCCCTGGAGAGGTGCAGAGCCTATTCTAATGGTTCGTCCCCCAGAGACTGATGGAGCCGGATCGGTTCCGAAGGGCTCTGGGGGAATTATCCTCTGATCTCGATGGCCTTTCAGTTGAGGACCTTGCTCTGGCTTGGAACACCTTGCTGATGGGGGCCATCGACAGGACGGCTCCGAGGCGTCTGCTTTCTCAGTTTCAGCACCACAGGTTACCTTGGTTTACTGAGGGACTACCGTGTTTGAAGCAGGAAGGATGGCAGTTAGAGTGACGGTGGCACCGTTCTCAAGCTGAATCCAATAGGTTGTGGCATAGAGTCCGTTTACGGGCCTATGCTGTGGCCGTGAGGGCAGAAAAGGAGGAATTATTTGCTGCCCTCATAGTAGCCATGAAGTCACATCCAGCAGAGCTGTTCCGGGTGGGGCTGAGGCTGGTCAGTCTGGTCTCCCTCCACCTGGACGTGGAATCTTCCATGGTCCACTGTGAAATGTTTGTCAACTACTTCGCTGCTAAGATTGCTCAGATTCACCATGATTTTGGTGTTGCGTGTTGTGCAGAGGGAGGAGAGCCAGAGGCTGCAGAAGCCCTGCCTGGTTTCGTGGGATCTATTTCAGGAGGTGATATCGGCAGAGGATGTTATGGGGTCTGTTAGGGCCACCTGTTGTGAACTGGATCCATGCTCGTCCTGGTTGGTGAAAGCCTGCTGGGAGACACTATGACCGCTGTTGGCGGTGGTGATCAGTGCCTCCCTTAGGGAGGGCAGGGTGCCAGAATGTTTGAAGGAGGTGGTGGTGCGGCCTCTGCTCAAGAAACGATTACTTGACGTTGACTTGCTCACCAGCTATCGGCCAGTCTCTAACCTTCCCTTTTTAGGGAAGGCTACTGAGCAGGTAGTGACCCAGCAGCTCCAGATGCACCTTGACAACCGCAGCTTTCTAGATCCCTCCCAGTCTGGTTTTCGCCCAGGGTATGGTACGGAGACTGCGCTTGTGGCCTTGGTTGATGACCTGCGCCAGGAGATTGACCAGGGATGTTCAACTTTACTGGTCCTATTAGATCTCTTGGCAGCTTTTTACACGGTTGATCACGAGTTGTTGGTGACTCACTTGTGGGACTGGTCAGGATTAGACGGAACGGTCCTACAATGGTTTCGTTCTTACCTAGCCGGTAGGACCCAACGGGTAGTGTTAGATGATGATTCATCCTCTCCTCATGACCTCTTGTGTGGTGTCCCGCAAGGTTCCATTCTGTCCCCGCTCCTGTTCAACGTGTACATGCAGCCACTGGGTGAGGTTGTGAGATGGTGCTGAGTGAGTTGTCATCAGTATGCTGATGACACTCAGCTGTACCTCTCATTTTCTTCAGACCCAGGTCCAGCAGTCTCTGTGCTCTCCCGATGTTTGACAGCTGTTGGGGGAGTGGATGAGGCAGGGCCGACTGAAGCTGAATCCTGACAAGACGGAGGTAATAATGGTGGGGAGAGCGACGGGTATGACATCTCCCATCATTGACAGGGTTTGTCCTCTGCTGGAGTCTGGGGGTGCTCCCTGATTCGCAAGTAAAACAAAAATGGGATCCCTCAATATGAGTGGGAGACAAAACAGAGGCCCTTAAAACCAAAACAAGAAGTTTATATTTGGTAAAAATGGCCCACTAAACCATACAAACTCAGTAAGGCAATCATTAGACATACAAAGTTAACAACAAGATAAGCATATCAAAAAATGAACATAGAACAAAGTAGTCCTAGGCATAGCAATGCTATCCACACTAACAATGAAATCTACACATACTGGTGCTAGTTCAACCAAACCAAATAAACAGAAAGCCAAACGTATAAGTGGATGCCCACAGAGCAAAATGATATTACGCATAGAGTTTTATGTACATTCATAATGAATGCTACACACATTGGTGCTGGATACAACTATGTTTCTCTAGCCAGTGATACTGGTCTTCCTCAGCAGCACATTTTACAATTCAGCAAACATTCCCATCATTGGAGTTATCCAGCAGGGAGAGAACTCCAGTCGTTTCCTTTGGGTGGGGATCCATTGTCTTGAGTTGACTGATAGTAGGTACTCCTTGATTCCTGGCTCTGCTTGGATGTCCAGGTGGAGGCAGTGGCGAGGGAGGCTTTCTGACAGTTACATCTGGTTCGGTGGCTTTGGCCTTACCTCTTGAACTCTGACCTGGCCACCATCATTCATTCTTTTATCACCTCAAGGCTGGACTACTGCAACGCGCTCTACATGGGGCTACCCTAGGTGATGGTCCGGAGATTACAGCTGGTGCAGAATGCGGCCGCCCGACTCCTTACAGGGTAGGGGCGCCGGGAGCACATTGCTCTGTTTTCTGCACTGGCTCCCTATTTTTTTCCAGGCTCAATTCAAGGTGTTGGTTCTTGCCTTTAAAGCCTTACACGGCCTGGGCCCGACCTATCTGCAGGATCGCCTCACTCCCCGGGTCCTGGATTGACCCCTGCGGTCTGCTGGGGGCACCTTCCCAGACGTCCCCCGAGTCAATCTGTCGCATTGTGCCTCCGTTTCCCCCAAAGGAATTTGCGCTTAGTGGTTGAGGCCTGACATGATCTGGTCTGGATATAGGGCACTCTTTTCCAATATGTGGAATTCGAGTTTACACTTTGCTAATAAGCCAGCCGGCTCAGCTAAGTATAGTAAAGACAATTTATTTATATAAATGAAGCTATGAGACTTATGAATATTATAAAAATATGACGCAATAGTTTACTTAGGTTCAAATAAAGACATAGTACAAAAGAAACAGTGTCAGTTAAAGTACATGACTTAGAAAGACATCTGTTCAAAGAACAGCTCTTATTACAAGTTAAAAGATCTTAACATCTGTAAGATATAACAGATCCTCTAAGTATTATTGCTATGGTTGACTCAATGCATCATATTAATATACATTCATTTTACCCAGTCCTTGCCTGATTCTTCCAGATGGAAGATGAGAAAAGCTTCAGGAAAGGAAGCTTTCTGAAAAATCCATCTTTCCTCTCTCTTATAGAATGAAAGATCCTTGGAGGTCAGCTAAAAATGACGTCAGGTCAAAACTGCTGACAGGGAGGGGTTTTTCTCAAAATACATAGTAAGAAGCCTGTTGATACATACTAAACAGGTTGCTATCGTATAAGATAGGATTAACAATGCGTAAACTCCAAACAAACAAGGACTTTTCCTGCCCTGCCTGAGAGTTACAGTATCTTGAGACTAGTCAACAGAAACTGTTAATTTCATTAAGAGACAGACTTGATTATATCGTCTATTCCAGTATACAGGCTGATTTTCCAGTATCTGGTCAAGAGTTCAGTAGAAAGGCCACTATAGGACAGCTCTTTTAAGAAGTCATCATACAGAGAGGCTAATTCTGATTTCCAATATATTGAAACACAGATGGTCAAACATATATGCCTATATACAGGATACATGACAAATTGAGGGGCCACTATGGAGAGGGGATCCTCAGTGGCTGCACCCCAGCTGTGGAACTCCCTCCCGGAGGAGGCTTGCCTGGCCCCAGACCTGTTGACTTTTAGTCACTTGTGTAAGACCTGACTGTTCCGCCAGACCTTTAATGGAGGGGACGTGTGAGGGTGGTTACGCGGGGGGGAGTAAGTTATGGGAGAGTTTGTGTTTTGTTATATTTTTAAGTTGGGTGGGAATGTCGTTTTATATTTATATGATTTTATTGTGATGATGTTATTTTATTTATATGATTTTGTTGTAAGTTGCCCCAAGCCACCTGTGGGGGAGTTGGGCAGGGTATTAAATTGTTTAAATAAATAAATAAATTTGGGGCCCCACCGGGAACTGAGCCCTGCCACTGCTGTTCTAGAGTTGAAGGGTGGGCAGTGAAGGACATTCTGTGGGACCCATGGAAGTGCAGGGAAGCATGGGGTCCAGGGCCATGGTCCCTATGACCCCTGCCTAAGGCTGTATCTTTATTCCTCTTTAAAGGCTATCCTGTTCCACATCACATGCCTGTTTTGTGTTTTGGGATGATATTTTCTCATCTTCACCTGCACCACTAGAGGGAGCAATTCATCACATTACCAAGACAGACCATCTCAAATGAGCTCCACTCCCTCCCTGGTATATGTTGTTCCCATTAAATATGAAAACTTGTGAGACTTGTTGGCATAAAATGGACTTACAGGAATGAAATGCCTCCAGAAATGAAGAGCTGGATTTTTGCTCATCAGCTAATGAGACTGGTCATGTTTTTAGCACAGATTAATTCTGTGAACAGAGCTGCGAAGAGCTAACAGAAAACAAATGTATTTTCCCCCCTTTTCTGAATTGTTCCTAATTTCCATAAACTAACTCTTCTGCTTTTAGACTAAATTGCACCTAATGTAATGTTCACAGTGGGTGAAAACAGACATGCACATAACTCCACCTTGACACCGCTTCAAACTTTTCTTATGCATGTTGCAGGGCTGTACTGGCGCCCTATGCAGCCCTGCAACATGCATAAGAAATGTTAAAGCAGTGTTAAAGTGGAGTTAGGTGCATGTCTGTTTTCAACCAGTGGTAGACCAAACAACAAAAATCATTGTGGAAAAGAAAGCAGGAGAAAGAAAAATGAGAAAATTCAGGTTCAACTTTTAGGAGAGTCAAAAAAACTTCAGTAGCATTAAAAATAAAACCAGTGTAGCCTAGTGGATAAAGTGTTGGGGTTGGACCGGTCAGGGTTCAAATCCTGTCATAGCCATGAACTTGGAGAGTGGTCTTTTTTAAATTTATTTATTTATTTATTATTACATTTCTACCCCGCCCCTCCTGAACACAGCTCGGGGCGGCTTCCAATCATAAAACAACAATATAAAACAGTCTAAAACACATAAAATACCATTATTCAAAACATAAAATAAACAGGGCCTGGGATATAAAACCATTTAGGATGAGGGAGATAAAATCACCTACCCACCCCCTCCCCAAAGGCCTGGGCGAACAACCAGGTCTTGCATCTTCGCCGAAATACCAACAAGCTCGGGGCCAGACGGGGCCTCCTCCGGTAGGGAGTTCCAGAGACGCGGCCCGGCCACCGAGAATGCCCTCTCCATTGTGTTAAGCGGGGGACCTCCAAGAAGGCACCCCCGGCAGACCGAAGGAGCTGCTCCGGGGCGTGGAGGGCAAGGCGATCCCTGAGGTATGAGGCGCCGAGACCGTGAAGGGCTTTATAAACCAATACCAGTACCTTGAACCTGGCTCGGCATGCTTTTGGCAGCCAGTGCAGAGTCTGGAGCACTGGTGTTATGTGCTCCCAGCGACCCGTCCTCGAGAGGAGACGGGCCGCCGCATTCTGCACTAGCTGCAGCCGCCGAACCAGGCACAAGGGAAGCCCTACATAGAGCGCATTGCAGTAGTCCAGCCTCAAGGTGATGAAGGCATGGACGAGGGTGGCCAGGTCCAGGCCGGAGACGAATGGATGCAGCCTCCGCACCAGACACAACTGGCGAAAGGCAGCCTTAGCGACTGCCTCCACCTGCCGCTCTAGGCGGAGATCCGCCTTCAACTCCACCCCCAGACTCTGGACCTGCTGAGCTACAGGAGGGCGAACCCCCCCCAATAACAGGGGCTGACGCTTCCCTCACTCTCCCCACCACCATCACCTCCGTCTTATTGGGGTTGAGCTTCAGTCTGCTCTGCCACATCCATTGCGCCACGGCCTCCAAACACTGGGATAGCACCAAGATAGCAGGGTCTGGGTCCGTTGAAAAAGAGAGGTACAGCTGAGTATCATCAGCATATTGGTGACAACGCACCCCGAACCCTCTCACGACCTCCCCCAAGGGCTGCATATAAACATTAAACAATAATGGAGACAGAATAGAACCCTGCGGAACGCCGCATGATAAGGCGCGGGGGCAAGATGTCTCCTCCCCCCAGCACCACCCGAGAGGAATGAACAGAACCATTCAAGACTTGTCTTGGGCAAGTCCCTGTAAAGCGCCAGGTACATTGCTGGTGTTATTATAAGCATTTATATAAGTCACTATTAACTTCAGTTCTCTTTCTGTTAATAACTATTACCTCAGAAGATTGTTGCAAGGTTACTCAAGATATGGAATTGTAAAGCTGCACCTTTAAACACTGAAAGTGCTGTAGAAATGACAAATAATAATTCCACCAACTTTTTTGCTTGCTTTGTATCATATGAACATTTTTTAATCTGCCCTACCCCCAATGAGTTAGATCCTGGGTTCTTTAGCTTTCCAGACATTCTCAGGCCTTCTAGCTCTGGCCTCTTAACTGCAAAATAATCTAAATTCACTGCGAGGGGGGTGGGGTGTTCTCACAGAAACACCTTGACCCACAGTACTTTTCAGGTCACTGCAGAATTGTTAGTGCCTGACTGTCACAGGAATCACATCCTTGATCCAAATTAACCATGCAGTTGTATACTCCGACCAAGAGTAAGGTCCATAGTAACTCCTCATTCCACTCATTTATTACAATGAAAGCCATACCCCCATGATGACCGACTGGCAGAGAGGCACAGTCCATACCACCAAGGGGGAAGTAGTGCTGCTGTTCATGTATGCACTCCACTGAGCAGCCCTCTGAGGTAGGGGCCTGTCTAACTCCTGCCTGTACAGTGCCAGGTACATCACTGGCACTGTGGCACTATATAAATAAGAATGAATACATCATAATAATAATTGCTAACTGGTGTTATTGGAGTGCAGTTCACTACTCTGTAGAAAGAGGTCTGTATGAGCAGCCTAACAGAGGTGCTGAAGGGACAGCTCTTGTGATCCAGGAGTTAGATTTTGGCCACTCTTGCTCACACTGATTGACAGCATTTTTCCTGCCCCACAGATGTGAAAAGGTTGCGGAGGAGTGCCTGGAGAACCCCTGCATGAATGCAGGGCGCTGTGTGAATGCCGACGGCTCCATTCGCTGCATCTGTACAGAAGACTACCAGGGGGCACTCTGCACACAGACAATCAGAACTCCCCCTGTGGTGTCCACCAAGTGGGTGATGGGGCCTGAAGAGATTGCTGAGATCTTGGCTGGGGTGCTGGGCATTGCCATCCTAGTGGCAGCCTTTGTGGTCATCCGCAAGCGCTACTGCCATCAAGCCAAGACCCACAAGCCAGTGGCCAAGGAGGACCCAGACATCATCTCCAAAAGTGAGTTCTCCAAGAGCGTGGGGGTGGGGACCCAAGCTTTGCCTCCCATTGAGCTCAACATCCTCAGTGATGGTCCCCACAACAACCTGAACCGGGACCCGCTGGAGCCAGGCAAGCACATCATGATGCCAGAGTTCACCACCTTCACTACGGGCAATGCTCAGAAGCACCGGGGTACCATTGTGTGCAGCGTGGCCCCCAACCTCCCTCCAGCTGCACCCTCATCCAACTCTGACAACGAGTCCATCATCAAGAGCACCTGGGCTGGAGAGGAGATGGGTCTGTTTCACTTTCCATTCTCTCTTTCTTTTGCCTTCTGCGCTGCTAAATCACAGTCTTTACTGAATGCAGAGCTTGTGGGAATGAGTCCTAAATAGTGGGTCAAGGCTGTCTAGGCATAACTTCACTGCCCTGAACTGTAACGTCCCCACACAGTTTATGTCTCTCATTGCTCCATCACTAGATGGTCTTGACCTGTAATTTCTGCTGTGGCATCAGACCTGGGTTTTCCCACTGCCCTCCCAGTGGACGCAGGTCCCAAGTAAAGCATGGGGGTGAATGGCCATGGATGTTTTGAGTTCTATAAATAACCTCATCTCACTGAGTACGTGTAGGCCTGTATATGTCCAAATATTGCAAGATTAACCGGAGCCGATCAGAAGCAGTTAGAACAGAAGCCACATTCCAAATTATGATCTGCTTCTGCAGGGTGCCAAGAAGAACAGAGACCCAAGATTCTGGGGAATTAGGTGTCTGTGTCAGAGGCGATGGAAGCCCATGTTAACAAGTTTGATCTGGGCCCAGTGAAATGTTGCCTGGGGCCCAAGTGGACTTCAGCCCTGCCTTGTAGCACCCACTGATATGTTTGTGCTAAGTCCTTGACACTGCTCTGCAAGGGTATCTCAGACATAACATGGTAGAGTCCCAGCTTTTCACACCTCGGGTATACAAAGTTGTTCTGTAATCTGCTCACAACAGACCTTGGCAGAAAAGTTAATCAGGAATGGAATATGAAAGGCTAGTGGATCCACTGTGCCAACTGGCCCTCTCCTTTAATCTCTTGTATAAAAGGTCAAACCCAGCAATGGCCTCCTGTTATAGAAAATCACAAGTGGTTGAGGGAAAGGGTATATGCCTCAAGTAGGGGGCAATGGAAAGCAGGTTCAGTCTTAGAATTTGTGAGGCCCAGGGCAAAAGAAAAATGCAGGGCCCACTACTGCTATTTTTGCTTCTGCCCCACCCTCCCACCATTGCTGCTGCTACCACTGGACACCCCACCACTGTCAGTAGCAGGAGCAATGAACTGCATCCCTCATGGGAGCAGCAAAAACCCCAGCAATGGCCCCAGAAGGAGCAGCAGCAGCAGCATGAGACCCACAGTAGCTGTCCCATTCACCCACCCTGAGGGCGCTTAAAGACGAGACAAAAAAGGCGGCTGATCCTTCGATCAGCCGCCTTTCTTTGCGCTCGTCTAAACTTCAGGGCCGGATCCTACCCCGCGTCTGACCAGGTCGGCGATCCTGGCCCCTCAGACGCGGATCCCCGAAGTGCCGGCTTTACGCTGCACTTCCGAGATCCCTGGCCGAGTGTGCATGTGCGGAAGGGTGCGCATGCGCACAACGACTGTACGCCGTGTCTGAACATCAGACGCGGCATACAGGGAAGGCGGGGGAGAGATGCCGGCACTGAACGATCCCGCTTCTGAGTGGGATCGTCTAACAGCGCCCTCAGACTGGCCCTCATGGATAAGATAATCAGGCACACTGAAATACTAACGTAATCCAGGAGGAATTCTCACTGTCGTTTGGCTAAAGGAGTGTCACAAAGACCAACAGGCTGAAAGTCAAGAAGAGAAAAATTCAATTTAAAGGGGAAAAATATGAGTGAGTTTGACACTAAAATGTCCCACTTCCTTGCTCCGCATTCCAGAGATCCCAGGCAAGCTGCTAGCGTGGACGGCAGCTTGCCCTTGGCAAGCACACAACTGCAGGATGAAAAACACTCCTCTTTAAAGAGGAATGGCTTGCCCTGCTTTTAACCACACCATTGTGTATTTGCACCAGGACTGCCACTGTCCACACTAACAGTTTGCCCTGAATTGTGGGCTAATGAGGGAGGATGCTTTCACTGGCCCTTTTTACACGAGACACTCCCACGCATGGACACCCATTGTCCACATGGGGGATCATCCCACGTAAATGTGGAGGTGTGTGCTCCTGCGACCCACGCATCCCCACCCCCACCCCCACGCACAGAGCAACTGGTGAAAACGCAGGTTGCTCCATGCATGGGGATGTATGGGAGATGGGTGTGTGCCTGCAGCAGCATGCACAAGGACCACCCCCCGCAGTGGCGGTCCATGTAAAATGGGCCACTGTTTCACACTCTCCCACCCCTCATAATCCAACATTATCAAGTAATGCAGAAACAGCCTTGGGGTGGTTAAGACCCCTGTCACTGGAGGAGTATTCCATTCCCAGGTGAATACGGAGTCTGCACTAGTAAATCCTGCCCACTCAGCCATGACCCTAGCATGTGAGTCACACTCATCGGCAACAAAGATCCTTGTTAGAAGAGAAGGTTTTTACAGTATCAGGGCCAGTTACACTTATCAAGGGACAGGCTCAACAAGCCACCTTGCCTACTTCCATTATTCAAATCCCACATCTATTTAGGCACAGCAGAAATTTCTAGTAGGGATATTCAGTGCTTGAGCAACACAAAATCTTAAAAGGATGAGCCATCAGTGCCTGTCTGGATAATCCTGAGCTGGCTGTCACAGGTTGGAATTACAGCAGAGCAGAGGGAGCCAGGCACCAGGGTCATGTGCATCCTGTACAAATCAGCCAGATGCAGCCTATCATGACATTCTTGTAGGCCTAGGATGCCTTCAAGGGTCATGGTCCTTTTGCTACAGGGAGGAGAGAGGTGATAGCCCAGATGCCAATATCCTTGCCTCTAGTTTTACTCTATTTTTCTTTGTCATATATTCGGACCTGGATGAAGTAAAACAGAGGAATAACTAGCTGTGAACAAATAGATAAAGGGATGGCAGCTAGCAGATGTTAATATGCTTCTGATTTTATTCCAGTGTACCCTGCAGAAACGACCTACTGGCCGCCCAGATATCTCTCATCGGACATCCAGGAATACCCGCACTATGAGATTGTCCAGGGCTCTCTTCCACCCTCCCCACTTCGGCATCGACCTTCTCCCATAGACTCTGAACCAGCTGCCCTTTACGGTGGCTTTCCCTTCCCATTGGACCAAAGCAACAAGCGGGCCCCCATCCCGCCCCGTTACAGCAACCAGAACCTGGAAGATTTCCTGCCACCTGGACCCGATGAGCTGCCTGCCTCTCAGTGCCAGAACGAATACACTGCCATTAGCTACTACCCCTCCCAGCTGGTGCAGGGTGAGGGTTCCCCCTACCACCCAGACAGCGAGTACAAGCGGGTGAGCATGCGCCTCAGTGTGGCCCAGCCCTCCTACGCAGACTGTGAGGTGGGGTCCTTACCTGGCATCAGAGCCCAGCCAATACTGCCCTCCAATTATGAAGGGGGCTCGGACATGGTGGAGAGCGACTATGGGAGCTGTGAGGAGGTGATGTTTTAGTGGGGGCTCTTGTGTGAAATGATAAGAGATCAGCATCTGGCCTATCTGTGGCCAGACTGTGTTTGGAAGCAGGGGCAGCCTTGTTTGAATTTCTTCCCTGCTGGAATATACAACTCTTCCCCACCACACCCATTAGCAACAGCTTCCCCACATGCAATCATATTGTAATCTAGTATGGGCCCTTCTCCCCACAGAGTCCTACCAGTTGCTTTTGCTGCTGCTATGGGTCAAATTCCTGCTTAAGAGGAACACATAGGGTGATTGCCAAGAAACATCAAGGCACTTTCTCAGCACCAACACACAAGTCTGATGACAAAAAGTCTCTCTTGCCATTGCCATGGACAGGGAACAGCAAGCCTCATGTCTCGCAGGCCCTTGAATGGAGCATTCACCTCCAGACTCCACAGGGGAAGCAGTGGAATGTATTATTCTCAATGGACTATGGGAACTTGGGGCTGCTGGCTGCCATGGCAGCAGAACTCAGGACTGGATTGGTTACTTGCTGTAAGTCTGCGGAGACTTCAGCTATAGTACGGCTGGATAGGAGTATGGAGGGGGTGGGGTTGTCTTTTTATTGTGCCTTTGGTTGTAGCACCAAAGGTCTAAACTGAGCTAATAACTCTCCAAGAAGAATGGTGGTATTTTTAGGACAGGCTGTCCACAGTCCATCCGCTCTCCCCTCACAGAAAGGTGACTTCCTCTTGTCACATCAGTTCATTATTTGGCATGTTTCAGTCTCCCTGTAGCCCTAAGAGTGAAAGGGCTACAGAAAGAAGTTACATTTCCAGGAGAAACTGAGCAAAAAACTTCTACTTAACGGATACCATAAATGACTATAGGCGGCTGTCAGTGGAAGGCCCGAGTACTAATCAGCACTGGCTAGGCCTCAGCTCGAGCACGGTAGCTAGCTTTGCACACTGCATTGTGAGGAAGGCGTGGAGAAATTGGAGGAGATTCAGAGGAGAGCAACAAAGGCGATACAAGGTTTCAAATGCAAGTCACGTGAGGAAAAGGTTGAAGAAGCTGGGTTGATTTATTCTTTTTTTTAAAAAGAAGGAAATAACCGTTTTTGAATATTTTAAAGGCTGAGATAAAGGAGATGGAAAGCAATTGTTTGGGGGTAAATTCTTAGAGGCTAGATCCATAAATGACTGTTAGTCATGTTGGTCAGGAAGGAGGCCTCTGACTGGGGGTGGGAGTGAACAGGAAATGGATCAAACTATTACCAAGGCGTCGTGCACATCTCTAGAGCAGCCAAAGCTGGCTACTGTCGAAGACAGAATGCTGGGCACAATGGACCATTGCTCTGACCCAATATGGTATTTCTTCTGTTCATATTGTTCTCTATTGCATGGAGTGTAGAATAAAAAGCAATGAGTTTAAGTTGCAAAAAGGCAGAGTTGGGTTAAATTTTAGGGAAAACTTTCAGACTATAAGAACAGACTACGGGCAATGGAACAAGAGGCCTTGGAAAGTTGTGGAATCTTCTTTCTTGGAAGTTTTTAAGAAGATAATGGATAATATCTGTAATGGATGGTTTGGGTATCATGAATTTTCCTCAGTGTAGAGGGTGACTTAGATGACATCTGACATTCCTTCCAGCCCTGTAATTCTACGGCACTGCCACTCCCTAAGCCTTGGACCTGTGGGAGACAGAGGCAGAAGGGACTGCTGGTGACACGCCAGCAGCTTGCTATGTGCAATGAACCACAGACATGTGAATATGAATCCTGTGCATGTGCGTGCACACAGATGCGTGTTCGCGTATACGGACACACATCAGTGGGGGAAGGAGGAGATTGTACATTCATTCCTCCGCAGGAGGAGAGGATGAGGATAAGAATTATTTAATATGGGACTGGCCTGTATTTCCTTGTGCTTGAGAGCGTATTGTTTCTCTGCGAGAGTTTATCACATATGTTTGTTCATCGAAAGCAATAAAAGATAATTTTTTAATTATTTTTTTCACAGGTTAACTTCAGCTGGTTTAAAAATATCATGCAGCTGCCTCACTCCAACTAAAAATAGGAGGTGGCTGCTATGTTTGAACTAGACTTCCCGCTCCCAAAAACTCTGTTGCATGTGGAGCCTGGCTGCCAGCTCAGCCAGTTGTAAAGATGGTGCCATTTCCAAATTGAGTGGTGGATCTTTTAAAAGTTCAAGAGTCTTCAGTAGCTGAAAAGATTTGGATCATGGATTTGGGCTCCAATCCTAGATCAGATATCGTGGGGGTGGGGGACTGTAACAGCTTTTACTGGAGTCAGATGCTAGCAAAAGCAAAACAGGTAGCCCTCACATAAGGCAGATTTTCTTTTAAAAATAAATAAATAAATAAATAAATAAATAAGGTTCCATTTAGACACCAAAGAGGGCCTGGTTTTCAAGCGAACGGACACCTCCCCTTACTCCAAAACATCTTCAGTTGCATCAGTTACAGCTCAGCATGCTGGGTAAATGAGAACTGAGAGCTTTAAAAAAATCCAGCCATTACAAGCAGGGATGTCATAAGGAATTGTGAAGCCGTCTTCAAAGACCTTAAAAGGCACCCTCCTATCATAGAGCCCACTGTAGATCAGTCACATAGTGGCTCTGATTCGACCTCCTCTTAAAGTGGTGGGGCTGTGCAGCTCCACTGTTTGTACAAGCCTACAGATGCACTTAGTTGCATGGCCAAGAGTTTATCCATTATAACCATGCAGAAGAATGCAGCCCACCAAAAACATCCCCACTTTATCAAAGAGGAGTCACTTTATTTTTAAAAAAATAAAAAATCTGAAGTTTTACACTCGTGTACCTCTTGATTCTCTGTATCAGGCAGCTGCACTAGCTGCTTATTCAGAGGGATTACTCCAAAGTAGTAAGAGGTTAGTTGATCGTAGCCATTGTGTACTTGCTTCACTGAGCATTCAAGCAATAACTCCCACACCCTCATAAGTTTCAGGTGGAAAAGTCTGAAATCCAGGGTACGTCAGAGCCTAAGAAATACCCAAAGCACAAGCCATGCTGCCCACCAATCATCTGCACCAAATGCTTCAGGCTCAGATAACTGGGCCAGGCAGCAATAGGATTTGCCCTGGACTGTCACTGTTTGTTATTCCAGGACCTGTGTTCACTGTATTTTCTCCACTGTATTTGCCCCATTGGTGGCAATGGGGAAAATACAGTGAACACAGGTCCCTGGTTATTGCCAGACTTAGGGCGCTTTCCGACGTGCTTGAAAGTGCCCTTACAAGTTTGGGAGATGGGACACATGTGCAAATTAGGCGTATCTTTGATGAAGTCAGAATTTCGCACATGATTGAAGCTTTTCTGTGCAGTGACACGGGTGTTTTACTGAGCTGCAAAATCCAGGCAAGAGGTAAAAGTGGATGCAGCATGCCCAACAAGCTGTCTGTGCATTTATGCAGAAATGACCAGCATCAAAAAAAGAGCCTTTCAGAACTGCAACAGAGAAAGCTAAGACAACCCCACGGTACCCATGATGTACCAAAATTTACTGGTGATAAAATGGCACAGTACAATATGACAAGCACCCAGATCCGGCTAATGCAGCCAATACAAATCCCTCTGAAGCTACTAACCCACATGGTCATTCCCAGATATGACTATCTGTTGTAACCCAGATGAAGCCCAACACTTGCTCATCAATCGCTTCAACAAAATGAATAAAATGAACTCTTCCAGTGTCCTGAGGGTATGTGCACAACAGAGCCCTAATGAGGCCATGAGCTGTAGCTGGGCATCAACATCTGGTTTACACTGGGGCTGTGATGTAAGTGATCTGGAGAAAGGACCTTTTTGCTATATGTGCTTAGTACAGGGAGAGAAAACCTAGTATCAGGGTTGCTAGCCTAAAGCACAATAGACTCAGCTGTAATTCCCTGCTCTGCCATAGGCATCTTGTATGACCTTGGTGTGTCTGTTCTGTAAAACGGGTAACAGTACTTGCCTACCTCACAGGGATGGTGTATGGATATAAAATACCCTAGAGACTGGTCAGATATTGCCATGATAAATCAATGGCACTACCTAAAGCTAGTTGGCGAGCAAAGATGTGGACTAAGATTCAAACAGAAATGGGCCAAAAGAAGCAGCATTTATCCAGCCCTGTTCCATTATTCTCTCACATTCCATTCCCACAATAGTGTTTCCAAGAGTAACTTCCATTACAATCAATGGGGCTGCACCGGTGTGAGAAGAGAATGGGTGTAGAATAAAACATAACGTGGTAATCAGATTCAAATCACTATAGGGTTTAATTTTGCAAAAGAAAATCTCAGCTGTGACTGTGACAGGGTGTTTTCAGACAAGTGCATTACCCACCCAGTATTCCCTGGTTAACTATTAGTTACCAGTGGGGTTTTCACACAAGCACAGTGGGTACTGGGTAGGGAGGCACTTGTCTGAAAGCACCCAAAGGTTAACAAAATCAACACCCACCTCAATTGCTGGGGGGAAACCCGTTCAAGGCTCAAGCAAATACCAATGGCCTCATTAACCCGTGGCCAATTTTGAGACTGGTTCCTCCAGCCAGGCTAGCCAAAGGTTATATGGCAATTAAGGAAAGAGGGGCTTGAAATTGAATTAAACCAGAGCCAAAAATTGAATGACTCAGACATTTGGGGGCTGGAGTATGTGCCAAGGAAAGTCAATTGTTAGTAATAAAGTAACACACGCACCAGCCCCATAGCATGCTGAGCATGGGGAACATGCTGCGGGAGTAGGCTTTGTTTGGAGATCTGCAGCACTGCAGTTTTTTAATATAACCCCTCCTTTTAATTGTCATAGGCCCTTTTGGGGGCACCGCTGTGGGGGCAGTGCAGGGGGGCAGGTGCACACGGGCACAACACCCATGCCCCACACATCCTCAATCACAGAGCAACCTGCATTGTCCCTGGTTGCTCTGTGCATAAGTGTGGATGTGTGGGTCGCAGGAGCGTGCACCCACACTCCCCACATTTAAACGGGATGTTCCCCCATGTGAACGAAGTCCACGAGGGGGAGTATATTGTGTAAAAAGGGCCATACAGAAAATAAATTGTCCTTTTTAAATACATTCCTTCAAGAAGCAGTCCTTGCAACTGTAATTTTCCACCCCCAACCTGCTCTCTTTAATGTAAAAAACTGGGTTGGCTTACTGTGGGGGGCTTTTATAGATTGGTGCTAGAAGTATCACTTGCTACTAAGATGATGAAAGCAGAAGACAGATAAAACCTCAGTTTATCTTGGAGATGACGTCAAAGTAAATGGTGCCTGCATCTTTTATTCTTGCACGCGCACTAAATTTTCTGTCACTGAAAACCAGTGAACTCTCTTGATGACATTCTCCCCCTGCAAAGGAAGAACAAATCCCTCCACAGTACAGCAGCATGTGAAGAGTCACATAACTTGTAAGTTTTAACCTAACCAGCTTCAGTAAGAAATATCTGCCCTGATTTAAAGGGAAACTTCTTCAAACTGAGCTTTAGACTTATCTTTTGCAGAAGGCCTTCATAGCTCCTTCCTCAAAAGGCATGCATTTTTCTTTATTAGCTGTCAGACTTCCCACCCATCAGGAGAGGAAGGCCTGGAGAGGAAGGAAATTCTTAACCATTCTCCACAAGGCACAGTGACATGAAATGAGGTCTACCCCGGGTAGGTTTTTCTGGGGCAAAAAACTTGTTTTGTGGCCACTCCTACATGGGATCTAATTAACCCCAGCACCATATTATGGCATAGAAGTGACCATAGGAAACATCAGGGTGTGGCCACTTTTACCTGGGGAAGATTACCACCCACTTGCCCAGGCCTCTCTTTGGAATAAAAGTTACCACACGCTAATGTTTCATGTGCCCACTCCCTAGCAATAATGAAGTAGGATTCATTAACCCCCAGGGGGAAGCAGCCACACAAAATGGCTTTACTCCTGGGCAACTATCCAGGGGCTTGAGGAGTGGTGGTGGTGAAAGGGGCAGGATGGTAGGCATTCTTTCCTGTAAACATGCCCTCAGGGAGTTTACACTCTCACAAGACTGTAAAAAGGGGAGGGAAGACAGAGGATGTGCCCCCTGAATTTGGGGTATAGGGGACAGTCATCCCCCCCACCCTCCATTTCAGCCTCTTAATTCCAGGGAGTCAAGGAGATGGGACAGGCATCCCTTTCACTGTAAATTGTAAGCTCTCAGGCAGGGACTGTGTCTATCTTTTTTTAAAAAAAAAAAAGCACCAGGTACATCGCTGGTGCTATATAAATGCTAATAAAATAATAATAATTAATAATAATAATAGAATGTTGCCACTCCACTGCCCTCCAAACCCATTTTGGAAGGAAAAAGTTACAGGATCCATGGAACTCAAGGAATGAATGCCCCAGAAACAGTCAAACTGCAAGGATGTTGCCCCATTCATTCTTCTCTGTCTGCTAGTGTCCTCCTCATAGTTGTGCCTCTACACAAAGAAAAAGTGCCCTGCAGGTGCTTCCCCCATCTGAGACACCCTGTTTTAGGTTATGCCACTGCTGTGTGGATAGGCTCAGATTATGGTAATGGCTGAGTCCTGAGTGACAGGAATGCATAAGACATTGTGTGTTGAACGCAATAATACGATCATGCAGCCAGTTGTACAGACATTTATGCAGCTGCGTGTTTTAGTGGCTACCCAATAGGCTGTTTCCTGAACGATATCCCTGCATGCAAAATGTCTGGCTGGCACCAAGGGCATTATAGACCGTTTCGCTTGGCACGCAATGCATCCTGGATACCTGCACACCCCTTTTGGGGGTAGAGATTAGAGTCAGTGTTAACTTCTTTTCTGTTTAATGTCATGACCATTTACAATCCCATGATTTGCACTTTGCATGCTCTGCACTCCCATTACATGCCCCTTTGCCACCTGCCCATTAACTGATCAGGAAACTATGATTATGCTTTTTAAAAAAAAATTAAAAAAATTTAAAGAGTGACAAGCTTGTTGGTGGAGAAAGCTGCTAAGATCCAATAACTTTTAATAGGAGTTAAATGCCTAAAGTGCTAATTTTGCTTTTAAAATTGAGCCCAAAAGGTGCTTCTAACTCACTATACAGTACACTTTGAAAATCACACCTGTTCTTGGCTAGCTAAGGTGGATGGAGAGGGGCAGACACCGCTATCTAGGGATAGTCAAGCAGACAAAGGAATACAAGCCTTTCTATTTTCCATCAAGTTTCTATCTATAAGCTTTTATACAGCTGACATGTAAAGTTAAGGATAAGGTGCTTCCTGAATCAGATCAATGGTCCAATCTTAGCCTAGTATTGTCACAACCTGACATGGCAGCAAGCTTTCAAATCCAGCTCTCCAGGGTCTCTGACAGAAGCCTCATTCAGGCGTGCTACCAGAGATGCCGAGGATTGAACTTGGGACCTTATACATGCAACGCATGCACTCTGCCACCTGATTTATGGCCCACCCCATGGGCCACGTTATTATAGGAAACAATCAAACATCTCAAGATCCACCAAAAGACCTGCAACCAGCCACCACCAGCCTGATGCATGTGGAGCTTCTGCAGAGCCTTTAAGAGTAAAAGAAAAGAATCCACTCACTACACTATCCCTTCACGATCTCAGGCAGCAACAGGACAAGCGCTGTAAAGTTACTTTAACTGAAGTAAAATAATCACTTGCCTCCCCCTACAAATTATATACTTTCGGAGCAGACACACTGCCCTAGGACAGACCTCCACACTGTCTCCCTCGGCTCTCCGGGGGAAGTTTATTGTCCCTGGCAATTAGCAGGCAGTACAGCGCAGAGGGCAGGTTAGCCTATACATGCAGGAAGAGTCGCTACTGCTGGTTCAGACCAGACCTCAGTGACCGGGGTAGGGGAACACCAGGCTCTCATGCCTCTGGGCACGGCCGAGAAAGAGGATTCCGGGAGAAAAGGATTTCCTGGGTTTAAGGCACGTCTACAGCAACAAGAGAGAAGAGGAGATCGACTATCTCGGAAAAGGGCTGATGATGGCAGGAGCCTGGGGCCCAAGCTGCTTGATGAAGCGCGAGCAAGGCAGGCAGGCTCAGTCCTGCAAAATTTCTTTTCCTCTGCATCCCCCGCCCCTTTCCGGGAAGGTCAGAAGCGGAGGAGGAGTCTCTCGAGTCCAGCGCGTGCTGGGCAGCGTGAAGCGAAGGGAGCAGGAGCGCGTCTGCGAGGGAATGAATGAATGAATGAATGAAAGGAAGGATGAATGAAAGGGAGGTAGCTATGCTCTGGAGTGGAGATGCGCGCCCTTCCTCCATCTCCAGCCCGGCTCCTGCTTTAGGCAAGACCCCCTAACAAGAGACAGATTGACGTTGAGCTGAGCAGCCGGGCTTGTTGCCATCAGACAAGCTCCCGATCCCTTGCTCCGCTTGCAAGGAGGATACCTTTAATCCAAAGCCAGCTGCAAATGCCCGGTGGTAAGGGATGAAGCCCATGCCGGGGAGCGAGCGAAGGCGTGCGGATCAGGAGGAGGCTCTCCCCCCAGCTGCGCACGGCTTGGTAGCCCAGGGCACTCGCTGAATTGCGTCCCGCCATGAAAGTAGCTTTGAGACGGCGGATGGCGCCAAGCAGGAGGAGCTGGGAGGATTCGCTCCGAAGCGCTGTGAATGGGGAAGGGGATGCGAAGCGATGCGACTCTTCCTTTATAGCGGGTTTAGCTTCCCTAGAGTCTGAAATCGGGATCAGCCAGGAGAATTTCCTTCCCATCTCCTAGAACATGCCTCTATAACCCAGGAGCAAGAGGAAAGAACGAGGGCCCCCTTCCCGAGCGGAGGATGGGGGAAGAGAGCACCCTGGGGCCAACAGCAAACTTCTAAGGAACTTCTCCAGCAGGCGAGGTGGAAGGACAGCTGGCAGTGGCGACGTGCCTGCCCTCGCCGGTGCACTCTCAAGAGAAGGGCTGGACTGTCTGACTCTTGCTCTCCGGTCCCCAGGAACTACTATCCCCTCTCCGAGTACTAAGGCTCATCATCACACCGAGGAGGGAGGCTTGGATTCATTCCCTTCCTTCTTTGAAAGGGAGAGGGGGAATGGAAGAGGAAGGTTCGCTGCTGAAGAACTTGTCTGCTAGCTTAGGGAGCCAAGATGGCTTGTATCCCACCTGGGTGGTGACCCTGTTGGCTGTCATCCTCATCATCACCATTGCTGTAGACATCCTGGGCAACCTCCTGGTGATAGTGTCTGTCTTTAAGAACAAGAAGCTGAGAAAGGCAGGTAAGTGCATTGCTGAGGGACCAGGCGCAGCTTACAGCTCCACCAGCAGCTTTCTGCTTCCCCTTAGCTTTCCTGCTATCTTTCACCGGCGCTCAGGAACAGCAGACTACACCCTCATCACTAGGGTTCTTAGTTTTCCCTGCCATTGCTCGGGGTGGGAGCTGTCTCTTATACACATCTAGATGTGTATAAGAGACAGGTGCAGAGGGTGACTTAGATGACATCTGACATTCCTTCCAGCCCTGTAATTCTACGGCACTGCCACTCCCTAAGCCTTGGACCTGTGGGAGACAGAGGCAGAAGGGACTGCTGGTGACACGCCAGCAGCTTGCTATGTGCAATGAACCACAGACATGTGAATATGAATCCTGTGCATGTGCGTGCACACAGATGCGTGTTCGCGTATACGGACACACATCAGTGGGGGAAGGAGGAGATTGTACATTCATTCCTCCGCAGGAGGAGAGGATGAGGATAAGAATTATTTAATATGGGACTGGCCTGTATTTCCTTGTGCTTGAGAGCGTATTGTTTCTCTGCGAGAGTTTATCACATATGTTTGTTCATCGAAAGCAATAAAAGATAATTTTTTAATTATTTTTTTCACAGGTTAACTTCAGCTGGTTTAAAAATATCATGCAGCTGCCTCACTCCAACTAAAAATAGGAGGTGGCTGCTATGTTTGAACTAGACTTCCCGCTCCCAAAAACTCTGTTGCATGTGGAGCCTGGCTGCCAGCTCAGCCAGTTGTAAAGATGGTGCCATTTCCAAATTGAGTGGTGGATCTTTTAAAAGTTCAAGAGTCTTCAGTAGCTGAAAAGATTTGGATCATGGATTTGGGCTCCAATCCTAGATCAGATATCGTGGGGGTGGGGGACTGTAACAGCTTTTACTGGAGTCAGATGCTAGCAAAAGCAAAACAGGTAGCCCTCACATAAGGCAGATTTTCTTTTNATGTACATTTTAAGCCACAAACAGAATATATATGTATGAGTCATCACAACCCCCACACGGGCTTCTACCCATGCAGTGGGCTTCCAGAGCAATCCACCTTTGCTCTTTTTCTGAATGTCAGAAATAGGAGATTCCATTGCTGAGAGCACCCAGTTGAAAAGGGTAGTAAAGGAAGTTTCAAAGGTGGGGGGGGCAGGGGGGGAAGACAAGTAATAAACTGTATTCAGTGGGGTAAGCAAAACCCCAGCTTTCATGGCTCAAATACACAGCACAATCAGCCAACACGCAGCCTGGTCTAAAATTGTTTAGAAATTAGTGATTTTTGAAAGCCTCAGTTTTGGAGTGTCCAGTTTAAGCCCATTCAAATGGCATAAACTTTCAGAATGTGGAGGCCAGGGACCTTCTGAAAATCAGGCTTGTTAGAACATCAGAAGAGCCATACTTAAGACACCAATGGGTCATCTAGCCCAGCATCCTGTCTCCAACAGTGACCATCTTTGGTTGATTCAAAGATGTGGTGTTTGATCCCGCAGCCCAGCATTCTGATTTCTCTGCAGAATAAGTCAGAAAGAAGGCTTATGAAAGTATACAAGTAGTGTGTGTATGTGTATGTCTATACATCTGATCCTATGCTGTTGGTAGTCTTGTGTAGACAGTTTAGGGCAGCCCACTTCAACATATCAGTGTTTTAAACTAAGTAGTCCAAACACATTACAGCATCAGTAGCCATATTAGCACACAAACATAGGTCTGGCTATGTACCAAATCCAGGGTGGTTGCCCCAGAAAAAAAAATGGAGTCACTGTCCCCAGACTTGGTCTACCACATAGCTAAATGAATAATTGGAAGGGGGCTCTGCCTACCAGGGATCAACAGCTTGCAGTAGTCCACCCACAGTAGCCTGGTCAACCAGTGTGGTGTTTCTGTCAGCACGCTGAGAGGAGCTTGTTGAGGATCAGATCCTCTGTTATTAAAGCGGGTGTCCTCCAGGCCAAGAAGACTGACCTGAAGACTTGCTTCTGCCCACAGACAACGCCTCCTTCTGCTCTAGCAAGATCCTGGTCTCTTCCTAGCCAGGGTTGGAGCTGGCAGACCCAGAGTGCTCTGACTGCAGCATCGCTAACCAGAGAAAACCTGGGTCTGCTGTGGGGAAGGGCAATGAATGCTGCTACTCTTTCTATCCATGCCTTTGCTACAATTCACAGCTGCATGGTCTCTGGAGAGAACAGATAGTTTCCCTTTTATAGCATGTGGCATCAGCATCCAATCCATGGCTAAAGCAGCACACAGAATTGGAGATAGTGATGCACCAGGAAGGGAAAGAGTTTTTGACTCTGTGAATTTAGCTTACTGCAGAGAGATTCTCTCCCATGAGAGAGAGAGTTAGGGCCAATTCTGCGCACTCTCTGCCTGGTTCTCACACAGTTCTCGTTATTTTATGTCCTGTAACTGAAATGCACACTGGCCTCCTGCCACTCTATTGGGCTTTAGCTTCTACCTATCAACATGATCCACCCTCTGCAACTGCTTTGTGGACTTGAATGGCACTGTTTGAAAGGAAGTGGCAGGCTCAGGTTCCAGCCTTTCATGCTGCCTTTATGTGCCATGAATGTTCAAGCAGACATGGAGTGGGGACCAAGGCATCAGTAAAGACCGGTGGAGAGACCTGTGCCCCCCTGACTTGAGAGGACCTGAGTGACCCTATTGGGCTCATCACCGGTGTCCCTTCTGCCCAGGCCTCTTGATCCCCCTATCAGTAGTGTCCCCGTTGAGTACCATGACATGATAGTACGCCATGAGTGTGGAGTCACATTGGTAAAAGGGGCAGAGAAAATCTCAACTGCACCCTTTCTAATGTAGTACTGCCCATTACAGAGTGGGGCTAATCCTGGACAGATTGGGCCCAATGCAGTCAGGCTCAAGCCAAAATGTTCATCCCAAACATATCTCTAGGCAGGTGCACTTGCCCCAGTGGCCAGCCTATCAGGCCCTCTTTTCCAGAGTACCTGGGCGCCTCAATATCTTTACTGTGTCACACCCTTCTGAAGTGGGGAAGTGTTACTAGGCCTGTTGTAGAAGTGGAAAGGGGGGGGGGGGGAAGAGAGTGGCTTTCCCAAGGTCACACAGGAAATCTTTGGCAGAACACTAACAAATCCAGGACACGGCTGACAACCTGATAACCTCTCTTGGTGGTCCAATTAGGCATAAAAAAAAAATGTACCATTATGTGTGACCCAAGGTAAAGCCTGTGCTCTCTGGTCACAATTATGTTGATCACCTGTTCTGTTTTAAACTCTCTCCCCCACCCCCAGGTAATGCCTTTGTGGTGAGCTTGGCAATTGCAGACTTGCTGGTGGCTTTCTACCCCTACCCACTGGTCCTGATGGCTATTTTCCATGATGGCTGGGTGATGGGCTACCTCCACTGCCAGGTGAGCGGCTTCCTGATGGGCATGAGCGTCATAGGCTCCATCTTTAACATCATTGGCATCGCCATTAACCGCTACTGCTACATCTGCCACAGCCTGAAGTACGACAAGCTTTTCTCCAGCACTAACACACTGTGCTATGTGGGCCTGGTTTGGGCTCTCACCGTGCTGGCCATCGTACCAAATCTCTTTGTGGAGTCACTGCAGTACGACCCACGGGTGTATTCCTGCACCTTTGCCCAGTCTGTCAATGCCCTTTACACCATTGCAGTTGTGGCGGTCCACTTCTTTTTGCCAATTACCATTGTCAGCTACTGCTACCTGAAGATCTGGGTGCTGGTCCTCCAGGTGCGGCGCAGGGTTAAGCCAGACATCCGTCCCAAAATAAAGCCCCGTGACTTCCGGAACTTCCTGACCATGTTTATGGTCTTTGTGCTCTTCGCTGTCTGCTGGGCCCCTCTAAATTTCATTGGCTTTGCTGTGGCAGTGAATCCAAAACTGGGTTCCTCGATACCTGAATGGCTCTTCACAGGAAGCTACTTCTTGGCCTATTTCAACAGCTGCCTGAATGCTGTGATTTACGGGTTATTGAATCACAACTTTAGAAAAGAATACAAGAGAATCATACTGACTGTGTTCCAACTGGCTTACAGGACTGACTAGAACAATGCACTTAGCCAAAACGTAATGGGAAGGTCAGATTTTGCTAGACGCAAATATCTGTTCCACCAGCCTCTCTTTTATGTGACGCGTAGAGAGTATAGCTAGAGCCGTTGGCTACAGCTACAGCTTCCTACAAAAGCTGCCTGCAACAAGAACAGCCAGGCCTGCAGTGTTCTCTCCTGCCGTGCCCTCTCTGAAGGGGATGAGGTTTGAAAGCAGCTCCTCATAACTTAATTGCACCAGCAGAGCTCTCCTCCCCAGTAAAAGAAAAACCCATTAGAACACACAAGAGCTGAACAGAATAATTCACAGAAAATCGTTAACCCCAGGAATGCAGTGAGTGGTCCACAAGCATCTAACAATTTTCTCTAATCTATTATTCCCCAGAGTAATTGTGTGAAGCTTGTGATTGTTTGGAAGCAGCTAGCTGAGGGTATTTGACATCCAGGAATCAAGTTGTGTTGAATGGTTTCTGGGGGACCCACAGGGTTGTTATTGCACCTTGGCTGGCATAATGCTTAGAATTGTCTGTGGGAAGGAACACTTGCAGCATTGAATTCAGGTTTGCCTCCTGAAAACATTCTCCAATATTCACTTCAAGTAGGTTATTGCTTCTCATGCTCCTGCCAGCGTATTTGCAAGAGCTACAGCATTCTTGGAATACAAGTGCCAAAGGAGCTATAGGCTCAAGCAAGTGGAATTTAATACTTTTCCTTCAATGAATATTCTAAGAAAATGTAGAGGTTGATACAAAACCATGACATTTCTTCAGATTAGCAGGACAAGACAAATGCTTCTTTCCTCTTGTCCTGGGAGAAAAATCACCTCCACAGCACTGGATCCACTTCAGAAGAATCAGAAGGTCAAGAGTGACCTCAAGGATCATCCAGTGCAACCCCCTGCTCCAAAGCAGGATTCCTCGTGTGTACGGCATCCACCGCTGCAACTGGGATGTCCATCAGAGGAAAGGACATCACAATGGGGATGGGAAGTTACTACAATGAAGCTTAACCTAGCTAGAAACTGATGTATTTATATAGCGCCAGCAATATACCTGGCACTGAACAATAATTGAATTGGAGACTGGTCCCTACCCCAAAGGACAAGTCGTCAACTGGTCCACTGTGAACGCCACTGGCTAAGTTGTGGGGGTGGGGTAGGAAACCCCTTCAGCCTGCAGACGTGCCAGGGATCCCGGTGGGGAATCAGGGAGGGGGTGGGGCCGCACGGCACAGAATCCTGCTGGGGATTCCGGGCCATGATCGCCGGCCAGACGTTACTTTTTTTTTGTTCTGGCCGGGAATCAGTTTCACCACGCTTCTGGGGGTTTTCGCGCCGGTAGCCCGGGAAGCGTGGTTGAAATTGACCCCATATGGGCATTCAGCGTGGCGAACATCTGGCGGCCGCCGAACAGACGTGCAGGGCACAGTGACCATATGTAGGTATTAAGCGTGGTTCACTGTGATCTCGTCACGTCT
>QEPC01006805.1:2120431-2147292 GCA_003113815.1 Sphenodon punctatus | reverse complement strand
GGATAGGCCAGGTCCCCCAGGATGCAGGGGGGCATCTGCACCCCCTCGATCCGGGTGATCCCCATGTCCGCGAAGTCCCCGCGGTACATCCGGGCATAGAAGGGAGAGATGGTCATGATCCGGGCATCTTGGCTGCGCCCAGAGTGGCCCGTGTAAATGTCTATGAACTGCCTGCAGCTGCAGGGAGTGGTACCTGTGTCGGTTGACATACTCCGCGGCCTCCCCATCGGATGGACGGAGGATCTCAATGTGGGTGCTATCCATGGCGCCCATGCAGTTGGGGAATCCTCCAACCGCGAAGCTGGCCATCACGGCCTCCTGGTCCACCAGCTGGATCGCTCAGTCCAGGAGCATACCTTCCACCCCCTCGCAGATGTCTCGCAGGATCCCGGTGACGGTGATCACCCCAACACCAAAGTGCTGCAAGATGGATCGGCAAGAGTCGGGTGTTGCAAGGGCCCAGACTCCGATGGCCACCTGCCGGACCATGGGAATGGGGACCGCATGGGGGTGTGCTGCCGCTCCAACCAGAACGTTAACAGTTCTGCAAGTCGCAGGAGGATGCGCCTGTCCATCCGAAAGTGCGCTCTCCAAGCGGCCTCATCCCAGTGAGCCAGCGCCCTGGCCCACCACCCCTGTGCCCGGTCCGTGACCCATACCCGCCGGGCAATAGGCATAGCGAGCTGGGCAGCATGGACCATGGTCTCCCTCTGGCACTGGAGCCGGCCAGCCGCCTCGCAGAGTGCTGCAGCCCACTCCTGGGCACGGAGGAGGGCCTGTCGGGCCATCCCAGACACATGCTGGGCCCTGAGCCGGGCCAGGGAGCACCTGCACCCGTGGTGGGCTCTCCGGGCTCTAGCAGTGCTCCTGGCCATGCACAGCCGAAGGCGGATGGCCAGGTGCACCTCTGCAGTCTGGATGCACAGGAGATCCGTATGCGAGTGGTACCACTCTATGCAGACTCTGTTCAGGTGCATCCCGCAGGCGCCCAGCCGTCCCAGCTCCATGGTGAACGATGCCCCGGGTGGGTTGGAGCCACACCTGTTATAGGCTGGTGCCTGTGCCGCCCCACCCCCAGGTCACAACCTGGCAACTGGGAGGGGGGACCATGGCTCGCCTCTGCCCCCCTCCCCCCCGGCTGGCTGCCCCAACTCCTGCAGGCCGCCCGGGCCAGGACGGTGGTGGGCGTCCCCTTGCGCACACCTGCAGGCCCTACACAGGGCCTGGTGCGTGGTCCAGCCAGCACCCGGGCGTGCGACTGGCAGCAGCTGCATTCCTGCTGTCATCACCTCCCACCTCTGTGTTGGCTGCCTGTTGCCCTCACCACCCTGATTAGTGTGCAGGCTGTCCTGTATGCGTGTTTGGTTCCAGCAGCTCTGCTGGGTCCGCACCCCATGCCTCGTTCGTTTGTCATGCCCTGTTGCGGCCTGTGGCCTTATCGCTTGGCCTTGGAGCTCCCCTGCTTCCCCTCCCGTTCCTCCAGGGATTGTGGGACCCCTCATCCACTTGCTGGACCATGGCTGGCAGCGCTTCCCCAGGGCTTGCAGGCTCCACTAACCCTGATGCCCCCCATAGCTGGACCTTCCGTAAGACCATGGCCCTGTGTGACCTGTGGCATTTCCCGGCTGTGCAATTGCTCCTGAGCTGCCCGGACAGCCTCACAGGTGCCTATGCGAGTCTGAGCTCGGGGCTGCACTACTTTGGCTAGGAGGCGAGCGCCTGCAATTGCCGGCTGCATGCAGAGATGCTGGGCCTGCGTCCCTTTCCCAATGGGCGCATCCCGGAGATGAGGTGCGTGCATGTGGGATGGTCGGCAGTGGAGACCGTGTCTGCTCTCTGTGTGTGCAGCCTGGCCGCCTACATGGCCTGTCTGGCGGAAGGGTGCCCTGCCCTGGCCGTGTCCTTCTTTGGCTGTGTTCATGAGGCCTGTGGGGCCCAGCGGTCACGTGGGGTGGTCTATCACCACCTGTTGGAGCTGGGTCACCTTCCGTGGACCCCAGCTGCTGACTATGGCTTGTCGGAGCCCACCTGGGTGGAGCTGATGGGACTGGTGTGTGGTCCTGATCCGATGTCCAGGTGGAGCTCGCCGTGCAGGATCCCTTCGAGGCATACTACCTCATCGCCCACATGTCAGCGCTGGGATACCATCGGGGCATGCTTCAGTGGCCCCACTTCATGCACCTGGCAGGCCCTTCATGGCCCCCTGCAGCTGGATGAGAGGCTCCCTATGCCTTCCAGGCCCTGGATGCTGGCCCCACTGTGAGCTCCCGCTTTCTCCCTGATGCTGTGGGTCGCTGCCTGCTCCCTCCCTGCTGTCCGGGGCTTGCTGCTGTGCTGGCTGGTTCCTGGGGTTCCGCCGCCCCTGCCTGTGACTCTGGGCCCCCTCCGCAGGCCCCCCTGTCTGTCTCTGCAACCGTTCTTCCCCTCCGTGGCTGCCTTCTCCTGTGGCTGTGTCCTGATCTCCGAGCTGGCTCCCAGCACCCCGGTTGCGGCTGTCCTACATAGCCCGGGGGTGATCCCCCCTGTGCCTGTGCCCCCCACCCCCTTGGGTGACTGTGATCATGGGGTTTTGGGGCCCCTGGACGGTGCCTCCCAGCCTCCTCCAGGGTGGTGGTGGTGGACTGGCTGCACTGCTCCTTGGCTCCAGCTCGCCTCCATCCCATTCATCACACCCTCGCCGGCGCATGAGGTCCCTGACAGGCTCCTGGACCGTTCCCGGGCCACTCTCTGGTCTGTGTGGCCTCCCCCTGTGCCTGTGCTCTGCCCCCGAGGGGTCCCCCCCATGCAAAGGCTGCCTGTGTAACTGTGGGGTTGCCCGTGCAGCCTGTGCTGTTGTCCAGGTTCTGGATGCCAATCCCCGTGTCCTGTCCTGCCCCCGGGCAGATCCCCCCTGCTTCCCTGGCCCCGGGTCCCCTTCCCTCCCCCCTCATGCCCGTTGTGCCGTGTGTTTTCCCATCCCGCTGTGTTCCCCTTTCCCTTCCTTTCCCGTGCGGGTGTGTATGTGCCCAGGCGTGTGTTTGTGCTGAGTGTTCCGCTGTGACCTCGTTGTCCCTGTGCCTGTTGTGCGTGCGCCGCCTCAGCAGCTCTTCTCCCTCCTCCCCCCTCCCTTCCCGTTTCCCTTGTGTGGGCGTTTTCTTTTGGCCCTTCTTGCTTCGTTTGTCCTCAGTCGGCCATGTCTGCCTCCCGCGCCTCCCCGGTGCCTTCTGGGTGTTTTGACCACGGCCCGGAATCGGCGTCACGTCTGTTGTGCTGCCCTGAGCTGTGGTCTGTCAGCCCGAATCCCTGCCATGGTCCTGATCCCATCACATCTGTTTGGGGCATTCCAGGACCACAGGGGGTGGTTGTTCAGCTCGCCACCACTGGGAACCCACTGTGGTGATTCGGGAGCCCGTAACTTCTGAAATCACCCAGAGATTTGCAAATTACCGGAAATAGCAATCAGGATTTCATTCCATCCACAGATGGGGTGGCCCCACTTTGGAGTCTCACCCCACTATTGGAGATAGCTGGTCTAGCCAAAAGGGTGAGAAAATGCAGACAGGTGTTTTCTGCATTGGATCAGACTATTGGTTCAGTCAGGTCTAGGATCCCATTTAGACAGTGGCCAATATCACATGCATAGACCAAACCCACAATGCACTGATTGTACATTAGCGTGCCTGTGTTAAAATATTGTCTTCACAGCTGACTACAAGAGGTCTCCTCAATCCACCAAAAAATAAATGGCTGCTGGATTCACTCTGGATAGGGCAGGGAAGATTCCCTTCATTTGTAAATCAATTTAGACTGTGAAAGCAGAGATTTAAAGCGGTATTATGGCACAGGTAGTTAGGCACTCATCTGTCATTGAAAGTCAGTTGGAATTGGAAAAAAAACATTCATTTGTACCTTTGAAACACACAAATACCAAGTAATCGCAGACTGGGTCTCACTGACCCACTGCATCTCCAGTCACGGCTGTCTCTTGATTTCCCTACTCACAAAAACATTCTATGCTTGGAACCCACTCTTACAAGAGTTTGTTGGATTAAATCCACAAAACCAGATTCACAAATGCAAACCCTTAGCTATCTGTATCCTGGGTTGTTCCCAGGTCATAGAAAGGTGAAGTGGGTCTACTTACTATAATATAATAATAATAGTTTATTTGGGCATAACTTTCGCCATCGCCAAAACAAAACAAACTTTAAACACACACAATCAAACAGCCATACACAAAACACAACTTAAAAAATTAGGAAAATAAACTTATCTGTGAACCTAATTGTTCAACAGGGTATTCACATAATAAAAGATGATATAATAAAAGAATATTCATTTAATCCACCCCAATGAATATCAACAATCATCGAACACATTTCTCTTGACAGCTTATCAGCGCAGGTGTTAATCAGTCGCAATTCCATTTAATTATACTTAATCCTTATCACTAGATCAGCTAGTCAATACCGCTACTTATATGTATTCTCCTCCCGAGTGTCTACGCGCACAGTAGTCCAACATAGGATTATTCCCCAGATGTGCCACTAGGAGACAGAGAAACTGCTACTTACTATGTATTCTCCTCCCGAGTGTCTACCCGCACAGCAGTCCAACATAGGATTATTCCCGAGATGTTCCACTAGGAGGTAGAGAAACTGGATCCCGCTATAAGAGGGAAAACCAAAATCCAGTAAGACTGCTTACAGAGAGCAATTCCTGTAAAGCCTCCACCACTTAAGCGGTTATATTCGAGAACCAAACTTTAACGGAAACAAAGGAGCATGCACCCACATGACACCATTTCAGCAATAGGTAGCACAGAAAAAACATCCCACTCAACTTAGTCAAACATGAACAGAAAACTGGGTTAGAGCAACCATCCCCATGACCTGGACACTCACAAGGGCTCCTCTGTGGAGGGAAACGGACTGCTATGCGGGTAAACACTCAAAAGGAGAATTCAGCCCCCCCCCCCCAGCAGTCTAACAGAGTACTCCTCACTAGGGTGCGGTCACAAGACATGGCCCATTAGAGGTGTTCTAATACCGCTGCTTGGAGGACCTGCCTTCCAACGGCAGATTCAGCAGCTGATCAATATTGAATAGTGAATATTGTAACACTTCATGAAGGAGCGGGCCTTGCAAATTTCCTCATAAGATGCATGTGACCTCCAAGACCTGGAAGTGACCATACACCTGAGCGAGTGAGCCTTGACTTGGTTGGGCAGAGCTAGGCCCTGTGATTTGTAGGCTTCTGAGATGCACTGCTGGAATCAGCGTGCAAGGGTATGCCGTGTCACTTTTGTCCTTTGGGCCCTAGCTCCGTAAGCTACAAACAGAGTTTAAGATTTCGAGAAGTTCTGGAAATGTAAATCTGGATGGTTCTATGCACATCCAGCCTGTGCCCCTCCTCCTCCTCCTCCTCAGCCAAGGAAGGGATTGTGTAAAAGGAAGGGAGGGATATCTCCTGCGCCCTGTAGAATAGCAAATTCACTTTTGGGATAAAGGAAGGATCCAAGCAAAGTGTAACCCTATCCTCATGTATCATGCACAGAATGGGGTCAACTGATAGTGCCCCCATTTCGGAGACCCTTGTAGCCAAGGAGATGCCTACCAGAAAGGCCACTTTCATAGATAGGAAGAAGGGCACCGTGTTTAGTGATTAGAAGGGTTGCCCCACTGCCTTAAGGATCATGTTCAGATCCGATGTGGGAAACCTGTGGACTACAGGTGGCTCCTTCAGTATAGCTGCCCTAAGAAAGTGTTTCAAAATGAGAGTGGGTCACTAGATTAGGCCCAGTAGGGCACCCCAGCACTGCAGAAATAGCTGCCACCGACTGCACTAACATGCTGTGGCGAAGTCCCACATTCTGCCCCACCAGCAGGATAGTCAGTCATCTAGGGACTGGACACTCCATAGGGTTGCTACACTCTTGAATACACCAATCCCGGAAGCGTCTCCATACAGATAAGTAAGTTTGGTTTGTGGAGGGCTTCCTAGACCCCAAGAGAATCCTGAGCAGCGTAATCTAAGGCCTGCAGTTGGATGCATTCAGCTTCCATGCACGAAGCTTGAGGTGGTTGGGGTAGGCTAGAAGTCCCTCAACTAGAAGGCCAAGTCTTGTAGGTAAGGGAAAGGGTAGGATCTTCTGCAGCTAAACTAAATCTGAAAACCATGGGTGCCTGGGCCAGAATGGGGCTAAACGCCCCTAGCCTTTCCCACCGGATCTCGGTCAGAGGGGAAAGGTGGGAAGATGTACAGCAGACCCCTCGGCCAGGCTTGTGCTAGCACATCTGTGGTCAATGCCCTGGGGTCTCTGACTCTGGAGAAATACGCCTCCACCTACTTGTTCTCCCTGGAGGCAAACAGGTCTATGTTGGGAAAACCCCCACTTGTGGCGAGCGAGATTCAACACCCCTGGATGTAAAGCCGGCTCGCTGGGGTCGAGGTAGTGCCTGCTCAACCAGTCGGCTTTTACATTCAACTTCCATTTTAGATGGAGCACCCCAGTTTATTTAAATTTTTCTCTCCCCCTTCCCTAAAAAAGGCTCAGGACAGCTTAGTATTTATACATACATACATACATACACACTCCATAAAAACAGTAAAATACAAAAATAAAAAACCCAACCCTCCCACAAAACCCACCCAAGACCACCTTCCTATTTCCCACCCCCCCCCCCCCAACTGTACCCCAGCCTCCCTCCCATCCCCGCCCACCAAATACCTTTACAAACAGGAAAGTCTTCCACCGCCTCCAGAAAACGCTCGGGCTCAACTGGACTTCCGGGGTGGGTGTGGGGAGTTCCACAGAATTAGGGCAGCAGCCAAGACCACCACCCCCTTGCGAGCCCCTGCTCTATGAACAAGGCTAACAAATGGTACCCACGGGAGGCACTCTCTGCTGATCGCAGGGGCCACAGTGGGGTATGGAAGGACAGGCGGTCTCTCATATGTGGAGAACAAATTGGCTTCCACCCATTTCAGGAATGCCTCCACTTCCACTTGCAACAATCTTGATCTCGAGCCCCCCTGCCTGTTTTATGTAGACTACCTCAGATACGTTGTCTGAGTGGACCATAACATCTGTTCCTAGAATCAAGTGCCCCGTTTCCGTGATCGCTAGCCACACCACCCTGAGCTTCAGCACATTGATGCTGAGCCTGGCTTCCTTCAGGGACCAATTGCCCTGCATTTAATAGTCCCCCAGGAAGGGCCCCCACCCCAACAGACTGGCATCAGTTGTGAGGACCATTCTGAGAGGATCAAGTAGACCCCACACCCCCTCGACTGAACCTGTGGTTCCCAATAGTAGGGAGAAACCCACATTTTGGAGCAGGCGGATAAAGAGATTTTTTGTACCTGCTGTTTTTGAAATGGGTGTAAGGAGCAGAGCAGTGGACGAAGGTGAAACCTTGTCCACTGAACCATGTCTATGCAGGAAGCCATAGACTCCAGGAGTGTCACTAGGCATGTGAGCCAAACCCTGCGTTTCCCCCAAGACCTCCTGTACTTGGGTCTTTAGTTTCACTAATCTTTCTGGGGGCAAGTATAGTTTTTCGGCCTGTGTCTCCAAAACTACCCCAAAATGAGTCATCCTTTGGGCAGGCTGGAGATGACTCTTCTCCCAGTTGATCAGGAAACAGTCTTTTTGAAGGAGAGATGTGGTAGTCTGAAGGTGCCACTGGGCTACGTCCTCGCTGGTCGCATGTATGAGGATATCGTCCAGGTAAGCATACGCATGTATACCCTGGCATCTCACTGGTGCGATCGGAGCCACTAGTACTTTTGTGAAGGTGCATGAAGCAGATGACCACTGTGCTCCTGGAGGACTGGAATATGCAGGTATGCATCCTTGAGGTCCAACGGTCACAAAGAAATCCCCCGGGTGCTATAGTGGTTATTGATTTTAGTGTCTCAAGGAGGAAACACTGCCGTCTGATCGATTCAGGTGTTGTAGGTCAAAAACTGCTCACGCTTCCCTGTACCCAAATTTGGGAATGCTCACCACTGTATCTAACAGAACACTTCAGAATTCTGTAACCAGTTTCAGCAAGTGAACACATCAACTTAGGGTAAAAAAGCTTTTACTGTAAGTTCAAGCTACAGAAAAGAAGAAAAACTGATCAGGATTAGGCAGTTGCTACAGAAAACAAGAGCTTAAAATAACACAATTCTAACTGCACACTTGAGAGACCTCTATCTTAACAGCTTACCCCCCACCCTCGCACAATAGCCACCAAGTTCAAGCTTTTGTTACAGCCCAGAGCCAGTATCCTCATTGCAGACAGTACCAGAGAACCACCACCCCCAAAAGAAATACAGTTATATTTTTTACACTTGCCTTCTATCTTTCAAGTTGCTAGATCAGTCCATATGAATTCAGTTAATAGCTTCCTTGTCCAAAGTTTCACTTGCTGACAAACATACTGTTTGCTCACAGGTGGTGTAGGTCACAGGGGCACATAAAATCAACTTTACAATAACTCTGGTCTTTTACTGTACTCCATTTCACAAGAATTAAAAACGATACCAAATATGACTGGTTCTACACATGTACGTGCGTTGTGGAATTACAGGAATAGTGCTTTTCCCATGAATACATGGCCTATTTCCGCGATTACTATAAGCTTGGCATGTTACATAAATCTTAGCCTGTTATGTACCATCCCCAAGCTTTCAATATACATTTGTTCCCATCTCCTTTCACCACAAAATGGCCACTACTATTTTCTTTTGGAACCTTTATTGGAGTGGATAACACACCTACAAAAAGGTGGGGGAGGAAGGGGTGGGGGGAGAGACCTATTTATCTTGTAGTTCTGAGCCTTCATGTTACACTCTGGTCATGTTAGGATTTTTTTCTGCAACCGTGAGAGCTAGATGCTTTTTAAATAAAATAAAAATTTCACATTCAATTGACCCATGAGCTGGTACTTCAAGAAAAACCTGAAGCCTCACAGGCTACATAGTTTCAAGAGCTGATCACAGTGTCAAGATAAACCTTTCATCTTATTTGGTAGGTAATCACCCATGTACAAGACTCCCATTTATTTGGAATAGTTTCCTATGCTTTGAAGCAAGATATCCTTCAAATTGTGAGACTGAGGGGCAATTTTCCACAAGGCCCAAATAATTCCACAATGAATTATTCAGAATATGGAAATTATTTGCGTTACAACATCGTTGCCATAGTTTCCACCAAAGAACGCAGACTGAATTTTAAACTATTACTCTGAGCCATATTTATTTTATTTATTTATTTTATAAAATTTGTACCCCTCCCCTCCTGCGAACAGCCCGGTGCAGCTTCCAACAATAAAATACCATACATAAAAACAATTTAAAACCATCAATAACAATATAAAATTATTAAAACAGGGCCCATATCAGAGAGTTTGGTGGATTGGACACACAGATCTATAGGACAACAGACAAAAGACTAACATATGCAAGAAGAGGTAAAGGTACTGATGTCCTTGGATCATCTCAATAGCTTCCTAAATCCACTGGCTCAGTCTAAAAATAATTCTCCTCTTCAACAGCAAGATTGGTATGCTCCGCACAGGCCTTCCCTCTCTAGCTCAAAGACCAAAGTCATTCACATTCCTCCCCCCATCAGAACCACAAGCGTGACCTACTAGCGGAACATCAAGCTTCGGTAGCAATTCTATTGCTCATGAATGAGGCAAATGGAACACGTTGGCTCTCTTACAGCAATGCAAGAACATTTCAATAAACGAAATTATCTCAATTTGAGCCTCATAGAGATAGAGGCTTGAACAAAAGGTGGCATTTTTAGTCATGTTTTACCAAACCCCCTATTTTATAAAACTCACTTGTAAGAAGAAAATCTATCACTCTCCCTGAAGAATACAAACAAATTGGGCGTTTCACAAAAAGGATGGACTGTTCTATGGTTGACACTTAGATCCAACTCAAAGCTTGACCTGCCACTTACCTCCTTTGCAACAGGTTAATTAATTTCCTAGTACTTCTATGCAGGAAACACAAAGCTCCTTACAAGTGAAAATTAATGGTGCTCCATGCACTTTTCTCTGTAGTTGGAGGCTCTTACAAATTGGGAATTTAACAGGTACCACAGCCTAAACAAGGGGGTGTTCAACATATGGCCTGCAAAGCCATTTCCTGTGTCCCTCAAACAATTGGTCCACTAGGGCTGAAATAGGTACTTAAATGAGTACCTGCCACAGGGAATACCTACATTTTTGGTACCACATCAGGTACCGATCAGGTACTCAGATACCTCCCAAAATACAGTAATTTTTACCAATTACTGTTACTGATTTTTTTCAATTCCCAAACGGTATATTGGGTCAGAAAATTGAAAAATCATGACTAGAAAACTGTCAGAAATCAAATTAGTAAATCAAAAAGGGGGGGGGGAAGGGGTCTCCAAAGTCAACATTCCGGGACATCAGGTATCCAAATCGGGTCACAACTGGGTACCAATCCATGTTGAGTCAATTCATACTGGAAATTTGATATACCGGTTTTGCTGGTACCTTCTCTCTCATCCACACACGTCTGTGGCCCCAAAGCAGTCAGTGCCTTCAGAGTCCTGGAGAGCGGCTGCTGGCAGAGAAGATTCTCTCCAGGGTGGTGTTCCTTGGCATTTAGTCAGGAAACGCCAATGCTGGAAGGGAGCAGAAACAGTCTCTCCCCTGTTGTACTGGCAGCTGGGGGAGGGAGAAGGGCTCTAGCCTTGACACACACAATGCTCCAGGGCTCCTGGCAGGCAGCTGTTTAGTGGCTTGGATACCTGGGCTCCAGTTTTGGCAGCAGTAGGAGTTCTGGGCACCAGCTCCAACGATGGTAGTGGCTTTCCATAAACAGTTCCTTCTGTAATAGTGGCTTCTCAGGAGCGTTGGGAACTGGTTTTTGCAGCAGCAGGGGTTCCCAGAAGTGAGTTCTGGTTGTGGCAGTGGCTTTCTAGAACCCCTAGGACCAGATCTTACTGCAGGAGGATTGCTTGGTTCAGGTGGCAGCATCATTTCCCCAAGTCTGAGGGTCAGCTTCATTGGTGGTGTGGCATTTCAGGAGCTAGTTCCTGTGGCATCATTATGTTCTGGGGATTGGTTTGGGCAGCAGCAGTGGTATTTCTAGTAAGGCTGAAGTGAGCAGATAAATAGCTGCTTATGAGAAATGTTCAAAATTTCTAGTATTGGGATCTCAGTCCTGGTACAAGTTCTTGGAGAGAGAAAAAATGTTATCATCCATGTTCAAAACAACCACCGGGTCGTTTCAGCCACCACCTTTAACCAAGATGGTGGTAATAGTATTGTCACCATTTTGGTTAAGGGCAACATATTGCACATGTGCAAAATGGCCATTTGCACATGAGCAATTATTACTATTCAGTTTAATCAAATTAAGTTTAGGTCAGGAGGCCGGATCTCATAGGTTAGAGAGCAGGAGGGATGTGTGGTCTTGTGTTGGGTAACCAATTTGTTTTGGCCCACACAGAGATTTAAGTTAAATAGGGTGGCCATACTTCCCCTTTAAAAGAGAATGCTTATGAAAAAATACATGTTGCAGGACTGCATTGTTCCAGTGCAGCCCTGCACCATGTGTTTTTCATGTGTCCTCTTTTAAAGGGGAGATATGGCCACCCTAAAAGTAGAGCAGCTCTGGCATAAACACAATTTAACACTAAGCACTTTCACCCAGGCGAGCTGATGCAATATTGAAGATAGTATGGACAGGGACTAGGACTAAGAATTTAATGCCAGTTACCATGACTCCTCAAGGTTGTGATTTAACCTAACTTGGTTATTTGCTCAGTGTAAAGCAATGAAGGGCAGGGTCAAGCCAGGTGAATGCAAGCAAGTCAAAGGGCTTTTAATGACAGACTTGCATAGTATAAACATTGTGAAGCTAGCAGTTATCCCCCAAGCACCATAACATGGTGGACTTGACAGCAATTATGCCCTATCAAAAGGGGGTGGGCTCAGGCTGTTTGTTAAAGATCTGTGGATTGTTGAATAAGTGGTTATTGTGGAGACTTAATAAATTGTATGAAACAGAAAACTGATTTACAGCACCAAAAGTCTCATTTTGGTTTCTCAAATGCAAAGTACTAGGCAAATGGGCAGAAGGGGGAATGTGACTGAGTGAGGAATTCTGAGCTGGGCAAGTGATTTGTATGCTCATTTCCCATTAAAAGCCACCACCACAATTAGTGGTGATCCAAATCACTCATGTGGCTATTGCCCAACCAAATGCAAGTTTTCAGTAGTCTGTGTCTCCCCTCCTGAACAGGGGAATGTTTACAGGACAAATCCTGAAAACGTTATGATCAGACTACTAAGGTCTTTCACTTTGGTTTTTATCATATATCGGTGATCTTGGTATCCCTGTCCTCCTGTTGCATCCTCCCTTCCCTTTAAAAACCCAAAACAACTTGTGGCTTTTGGTCATCTACAAAATGTCTTGCATACTTTGGGCGTTTAACAATATTGCTGAATGGTGGTATCCAAGCCTGCTCAGTATATTTCACAAATATTACAACTGATTATAATTCATTTCAGTGGGCTAAGGCACACATGCAACAAAAAAGAAAAACATTAGTATAAACACACTCTAGAAATCTTTAATAAAATATAGACTTTATTGAATTAAATCAATAAACACCACATGATCCAGGTACAGCACCAACACAAAAAAGTCCTTCCACTGAGCATGTGCAGGAGCAATACATTTGACATGTTCACAATATACATAGATAGGCAAAATACATACACAATGACTGCATCTATATATACATACACATTTTTTACTGATCCACTGACGATATATAACAAGTGGTAAAGCTCACTGCTAACACAGTCTGATGTTGGCTACTACCTTGTCTTATGTTAAAGATTTTCCCCACCCTTCAGAATCCTTCATTCCATGGTTTTGTGTATAACTATGTACACTCCTCTTCCATTTAATTTTTATGTGGATGGAACTGACAGACCCCAATATTTCCAACCCTGTAAAAAATTCGTTTAATTTAGTACTGATTGTAAGAATCTACAGAGCAACTCAATAAGGGCCTCAGCACTGATTCAGTTCCGTATTATCCATTCCATGATTGGTTAAGACAACACAAGAGACCCACTTCTAATACAGAGGGGCAGCACAACAGGTAAAATTAAGACTAGGGGCTCCAGTAGTAGACAATTTCTACCCTATTCCATTTAAACATGATCAGGTGAGCAGTCTCACTGGCTACATTGCCTATAAATATATCAAAAGTGTCTGGAAGGCCACGTTCTGTCATTTCCATTGAAGGGACAGCCGAAACCCCATCCCAGCAGCCAAATCAGAATTATCTAAATGACCCAATATCAGCATGTGGGGGCTGGCAAGAAGATCATGTCTGATTGTGGTTAGGGGTACATAGTAGCTAATCGGTGTCTTCCAAGAAGACAACGCTAAGTTTCCATCAAGAGGAACACATCAAGCTGCATAGAGCCAAAGGGCTCATTGTACGCTGGAGGCAGAAGAAGGATTCCAAGAGGACACTTTATGCATTTGAAGCACAAGGCATGATGATTTACTCAAATCAGCACTGAAAGAATTGGAGTAGGTTCCAAAAATCAAACAATAGAGCAGGCATAATAGGTTTTAACATACAGTGATAAGTTGTATACCACACTCTTTCTTATGTAATGCAAGAGAGTCAAGCTGCAGTTCTGCAAGGCAGTAGGCGCCTTACTGGTTTTAAGTCCATTAATTACAGTAGTGACTTGTGATTTACAGTGCCATGACACAGGACTCTTACCCTGTCTTCAAATGGGCACACCATCTATACACCAGCTCACGTGCATCATCAAAGCAAGTGACTCCTTGCCCACTAGGTGGGGAAAAGGTACAGCAGGTCCTATCCCAGAACATTTAAAAATGGAGCATATTTATTTTGCAGTAAGGAACAACAAATAAAGCTAGATGTAAGTTTCACACACCCTACCCCCAACACTTAAGAGTTTGCAAGCAACCACCACAGGTACATGGAAGTTTATACACCCTATGTTGAACTGAAACCAGTTTCTTCGTCCGCTCACTGCACAGAAACTTACTTAACAGCCGATGAAGCATACAGCCTATGTGAGATGGAGGAGTTTGCTTTCAGCTACATCTGTAGAGCAGTTCACCTCAGGTAGCTTCCTAATGCCGAGGTTCTATGTTTGATTTTTAAAAAATGGAATTTAAGCAAGTAGCCAAAAGCTTTGCTGCTATTCAGATAAGGAACAGGAAATTAGTGTGCTGAGTTTGTGCAAGTTTACCGAGGTCAAGTTAAAGCCAAGGCCTGTGTCCCTTTGCTGAGACAAAGGCCAAACTTTCCTACTGGTCATGGTCAAGGGAAAAGAAACAACATTACGAAAAAGTGTCAGCCGGACCACGAGATGGGAAGGGGATCTCAGAGAGAAATCTCAAAGCAAAATGCCCTTGGTGTCAGGTCTTCACAGTGTGGTAAGACCTACAATCCATTTTGGAACCACCTTTTAAATTTATTTATTTTTTAAAGTAGTGCTTATATAAGAAAAACCAAGGATGCCATCGTGGTGCTTCACAGACTCCTATTCTAATGCTGTGCTATGGCCAGGGAAGCTTGAAGCAGACCCTACCATAGCTGTGTAAGGCAGGCCTGTTTTAGTAAAGCAAGAGGCCCCAACTATTGTATTGTACGTTAGCTCAGTTGCTACACTAGTACCAAACCATTCTGTCCGTGGTCTTGGATGGTTTAGACACAGTATCCTAACTCAGTTCATCTGTATCTGTTGATGACTTTTGGCCTAACAGTTTTCTCTTTGTAGTAGCTTTTTAAACATGGATCCAGCTTAGCAGTTCTTTGGGGTGGAAGCAGGGCCATTAAGGAACAGTTTAAGAGCTCTAAATTACAAAAATCAATCAAATCGCCACAAAATAGTACTCGGTGTCTGATTAGTATGTGCTGAAGTCTACACTTAGTACCTTATTTTAATCTTAGCAGAAGTTTCAAGAAAGCTTCCTATATTAGCACCATCATTTTCAAAGAGACCTTGTCTATGAATGCTAACCAGAATGAAAAGATGCAAACACCAAGTTTTCCATCCGTACCTAAACTTGCTCACTCTTTCTTTTGTCTTTGATCCGCTATCACAATTAGCATCAGTGGGAGACTTGGTGGAGAGGCCATACCAAAGCTGTGATACACAGCTTTTAGAAAGACCGCTTACTGCCTCCTAGGGATTTAGTAGCAATACACAATGTAAAGGTTGCCTTCTCTCCCCACTCAAGCAAGCTGGCACAAGATTTTACTTTTTCTCCCCTACCAGGTAGCTAGTGGGAATGCCTTTCAGAACCTACTTGGACTAAAGAATGAGGGAAATATACAGCAAGAGAGAATAATGCAAGTTTTGCTGCAATTGCCTTCAGTTTCCATTCTCATGATAATGATTTAGTATATGTGAAGTAAAAAATTCATGGTAAACTGTGAGGGATCCCCAACTACAGGGCCACTAGATATAGTGTAAACAAAAGACATCTCTTGGGTGCATGGCACATCTCTGGGTGCTAGCAGTGCACCTGAGGGAACAGGACTGTCCAGTACATGTTTAAACAAAGTGGAAAGAAAAGATGTTCCTGGTGCAAGAACAAAAAAGTGTCAAGGGTCAGAATTTCAGAACTTCCAGAAGTCATCCTGCATACACCTCATCAACCCTACATTGTAGGGAAGAAAAAAATCACAACTAAGTTAAGACCCAAGTTTAGCACAGCACCCCCCAGCTTCTCTAATTCCCCCAACCCACCCACCCCCAAAGTGTACCAACTTGCTCATTCCGTTTCAAGCCTATACCATTCAATATCAGTCCCATAACTACACATAAATCCTGCCAGACAGACAGCATGATGGGAAACCAGGATGAAAGTGGTCTGATGACAAGAGCGCCCACTCCCCCAAAGGGTTAGATACATGGCCTCTAATTTAGAAATGTTTTAACCAATAAAAAGGTTGAGGCTTCTCTTGTACCTCACCTGCTGGTTTGAGTTGAATGCAAATTCTACACTGCCATCCAATAAAGTGCTGAAGAATTTGCACAAAGAGGTTGCTAGGTTCTCGCTTTCCTGGATAGAGGCAAGGTTTGGGAAGTTGACGAGAAGGTAGATCTCCAAAGGGGCTAGAGATTCTTGATTCCCCGCATCCCTTAGCTCTCGGTCTTGAAGGATTTGGGAGGTGGGTAGGTAATTAAGAGTCATTTGCAGTCTGTACATGTCTCCTTAGCCAGCATGACTGGTGAACAGAGAAGGGCACTCCTTTGCAACCAGGGACCAGTCAACAAGACTCGTATGTCCTACTACCGGACCAAGCAAATAGCCTCCCAGTACTGGGATTGACACAGAGAACCACCAGGGGGCAAGAAGGGCATCAGAGTTCTTTTTCTGATTGCAACCTTGTCTGTTTACCATCCAAATATTCTCATATAAAGAAGGAGATGAAGGGAAAAACAATCACTGTAGCTTCCACAATGAAAATCAAGGAACAGGATGTGCTGCAGAGAGACTGTATGGCGTTGAAGGGAAGTTAGGAGGAAGGGGAGGGAGTCACACTAAGGCACTGGTGGTATTGGAAATGGGGTGTGTGGCCAGTGCCACAAGAGATTCATAGGTCCCCACCACAAAGCCAACAAGGCCAAAGACACTGATCAGGATATCTTTAGCGATGGTGAGAGGGTGCATGCCCTCGGAATAGTAGGTGGTGATCTCCAGGAGGGGTGGGATGATCAGGGCCAGAGCGCTGCTGCTCACTGAGCCCACCAGGGAGATGACAATGTCCAGGCGGGGAATTAGGATTGCAAGCAGACCTGAAAGAGAGAGAACACAACCCTGTTAGTGCTGGTATTTAGATGTCCCCCTTGACAGCAAAGACAGGTGACTGCACCGAGCAGGACTCCAGTGTGCATCTGACACCATAGGCCCACGCTCTGTCCTTGCCCATCTTTTACAAATAAAGGTTTGCAGGAAACCAGCAACATCAATATCCTTTCCCAATTCACTTCCCCAAACCAGTATACCACAGGATGAGGACACATTACTTAAATACACACATTTATTTTGTACATTAGTCTGCCAAAAATGTTCATAGTCCAGCAGAGAAGGCAATGGACTGGCAATGACACCTGGGCTCTTTCCCAGCTTTCTCCTCCAACTCACTTGGTCCCTTTGCCAGATCCTAATGGGGCAGAAAGAGTTGGTTACACTTGGGCACCGGAGTTGCTAGCTTCAGACCTGTCCTCCCAGGAGGCTGCTTTAAGGCACCACCATTAATACAGAGGGAAGAGAAGGGATTAGCCATTAAGTGAAGGCTGCAGCTTGGGAGGGAGGTGGCAACAGGTGACCCAGTGCTCTCATTGGTAAAATATTTACAAATTAAAGTGCTGTCGTGACATCCAGTGGAACTGAGGCAGGTTCATTAGGGTTTGTTTTGGCATGCAGAACAGAGGGAGCTGCACACTCCATGGGGCAAGCGGAGATGCTCTTCATGAAGTGCATTTGGAAATAAGAGCCATTAATATCTCCATGGTGATACAATTCTAACAGAACTCAGGCCTACCAATTAGTCTTCAGGCACCACTGCTGTGGCAAAAAGACACACTGCTGAGATAGAAGACATTTGATAAAACAAAAGCTAAGAACTCAACCAGGAGCAAGAGACCGTTTCCCTCCCGTGGGCGATTCTGAAAGTTGGAAAAAGCTCTACAGATCGCTAGCACATAGAGATGGGGTACAGCAGGGCATGAAATTTCAGATCAAACTTCGGGAGCCAAAATAAAGTTAAAAATTCAGTTGCCAGATTTTATCCTGATATGAATTGTTCTTGCCCCACTACACCCCTGACCCAGTCGTCCGCCTCCGTTTTCTGGCCACCAATGGCTCTCATGTGCCTTCAGATTGTGTGCCCTGTGTCAAGGGGCATGCTCAAGGGAGAGGGGAAGGGGGGTGGGGGAAAAGGAGGAAGAGAAGGGTCCAGATCATGGATCCATATTATCCCCTGTGCTTGACTGCATGCCCTCATGGTCTTTCAGTGCTCGAGTGCAGGGACTGAATCCAGGGCCAAACTGGAAAGGGGCCAAATCAAAAACATCCAGACGTGTCCCCATCCCTGAACTAAACCCTGCCAAATGCTCAGAAAGTGGTCCAGGCTTGTCAAGTCATGCATGCCCTGAAGTTTGCTGACCGACAAACTGCAACCTCCCCCCACCCTCAAAAGACCCCTTCTCTTCCCACCCACTCCCAATCAGCAAACGTTGTATGCTTAAGGTTAGGTTAGCTCCATGGAGGTTAGCACTCTTGGGCTCTGTGGTGCTCGTCTCAAGTATTGTATTGTTTTAAGCTTGTGTAAAGGGTTACATTTGAAGGACTACTGACAAGCAGTACAGACACTGGGGGAGCCAATGCATTGCATGGATTCAATATTGCTGTCACTTTTGCACAGAGGGTTCTCGGATTCTACAGTAAGAGACACAGCTGCATAGGAAGCCTCTCTGTTAAGAAGAGGTATTCAGACAGTGTATTGCTGAAAGCCATAAAAAGCAAAAAGAATGAGGAGAACTTTAGTGAATCACTGGGCTTCTGAAGGTAAAGCGTTTAAAGCCAGCAGGACTTTTTTGTGTAGCCTTCTTACACAATGTGCTTTATAGCTGAAAAAGGAAAGGACTGCCTTGGGCCGAGGAAGAGATGTGTGCAAGGCGAAAGGAGAATGAAAAGTGTTACAGAGAGCTCGGAGTTTTAGTGAACAACTTCTTGCAAGACTTGGGCTTAAGTGAGACATTAACTAGTCATTCCAAAGCACGGCTTCATGCACATTGTGTTGTATGCTATGAATGGCTTACACACAAATATGTACTTGGGTGGGAACAATTCCACAGGCCACAAGCCATGGCATTACAGCAACACTTTAGAAGCATCCTTAAAAGGTCATGAATCCTCTCTTTCAAATTTACCCCTTGAGGAAGCCTGGGAAAGCAAGATGCGAGAAGCAGGTTAAAAGAGGTTTTTCAAAACCTCGTGTTATATGCTCTCAAAATCCTACTCTGTTTTGGTTAGATATTGCCTTATATAAACATGTCAGCTTGAATGTTGCAAAATGACAACTGCTCTGCCATGCACTGAAAATAAAAATTAGAGATTACCCGAACACATGGTTCTTGACAAGTTACCTTTATCAAAGCTACAAGCTGGGTATGCTAGTAATAACTTCCTAATCCATACAGAAAGGACGGCTCATACAATTCTCACTCAAATTAACCTCTTATTTCCATCTTTTGGGGAACTCATCTCCACAACTCTGCAAAAATAAAAGCCAGTGCTCCGATGTCAACATGCACCTCACAATCCCTCCATCTGCCATGTTGCACAGAAAGACAAAACATATACTTGTAGCAGTCGTGTAGGGAACACCGAGCAGAAGTACATCACTTGCCGTCACAGAACAGGAGACTATCATACCAAGCCATTTTTTGTTGCTTGCAATGAACACCACATATTTCTCAGCAAAAGCTTTTTGATGCATTTAACAAATCACCTTGCACTTGAGGAAGGTTTGGGAGGATGGGGACACCCAACAGTGGCTAATCTAGAGAACAATGATCACTTCTACTGACCAACTAAGAACTGTGCCAAGTGTTGTGATACTCCATTCCCCCCCCCCCCCCCTGCCCCGCCTGAGCTGCTTGCTCATCTCAAGTACCTGTAAATTTGAGTCTTTCAGGTGGCAAGCTGCTTGGGGCAGGGCCTGTCATTTATCCTGCTTTATCTGTAGAGTGCAGTTAGGCCCAACCTGCTTTTGGCTTGCAAATGCTACTACAATAAGAGTGTAATCAGAATACTAGAAGCCACAGAAAAGGGATTTAGGCAAAGTCTCCAGCTTTGAAGAACAAGACAGATACAGCAAAAGGAGGCAATGCCAATAGATAAATGCTCCGTCTGATCAGAGGCCAGATTTTTTTTAAATGGCACTACAGTATCTCCGAGGACAGCAGGGAACCCTGCATTATAAATCAAGGAGATAAGCTTACCCAAAAGTATGTGTTGTGTGATTGGAAGATGGGGGTGGAATAGCATAGAGTTGAGTTAATTGGCTGAAAAGCACACAACTGAAGTTTTTCAAATAGGATTTTCTTCCCTTTAATGGGATCTGTCTAAAGTTAGTCATGGCATGACTTCATCAAAGCTAGTGTGAGGTCAGCAGTGCTGCTTGGATTACAAGGCAGTTCCATTGCAAATTACCTAGGCTAGCTATCATTTAAGAACCTTTAGGCCTCCACAGTCTGCCAGGAGCACCCTCTCACACATACCATTTACCTATCAAGTTCACACAGCAAGGGCAGACAGAAGAGTGTTCTTGGTGTCTGCCCCACAATTATGGAACTTCCTTTCCCCTAGAGGTTCATTTTCCAGAGGCTATGTAAAACTTACTTGGCAAGCAGGGACAGCGTTTGGTGGTTGTGTGTGCAATAGGTATAACTGAACTCAGTATTCAATGATTCCCACTGATACCAAGCATCTGCACGAGTGAGGAGATTGACTACTGCCTAAAAGACTTGTCAATACTCCTAAACATAGCTCTTTGAGGGCACAGTCAAGTCCACTAAGAAATTTCGGGCCCTAGTAGCCGAGTGTCCCTCACTTACACTTACTATCCCCTCTATCATACATTTTGAAACACACTTCTGGAGATGCTATTGGTTCTTCATTTACACACTATATGCAATTATTAGTTTACTCATGTTTAACATGCATTAGTAAAGAAACTTGTTTTTGGGAGTCCCCCTCCGAGTTTGGTGGCCCAGTAGAATTGTACCCTCCATTCTTTCCTTCATCAAGCCTGGGTACAGCGTCTTGTAGGTTAAACATGGTCCTATTTTAGTTATGCTGAGGACAAAGGCCATTCGAAACAGCAGGGATAAGAAAGATGGGACACTGTCTCAAAGTGAAAAGATCTATATTCTCACAAATAGCTTGTGATCTGCTTCCTCTTTCAGCCACCACTCACGTTGATCTAAAGCAGACCTGCTTAGCAAGTCCCCTATGTTGTCTGCTACCAGTACATGAATGGTTCTGATGTATGTGTTTGCACAGTCTCCAAATGTTCTCCACTAACTTGGGATAAGCGGGGTCACCTTGTCCCTCCTTGCTAGTTTCGATGCCACATCAATGTTGTGTTGTCCGTCAGTACTTGCACCACATGACCTTTTGAAGGATTTCAGTGCCAGCGCTATTGCCTTCAACTCGAGGATGTTGATACAGTAGTCCGATGAAGGTTTGTCCACCCTATTACTGGGAAGGAATGTCCATTCAAGCATTTTTCAATTTGTTCCACTTCATATGTGGTATACTGTGTTCAGTGTCCCTGTGAGCTCATCTATGTGGGCTGCACTTCAAGATCGGTTAAAACCAGGATCAGTGAGCATTGTAGTAACATCAGGAGAAGAAAAAAATCAAAGAACCTTTGGTCACCCATTTTGTGCAACAGCACAGACTAGATGATTTGAGGTATTTCTGTATCAAGGTTATGCCCCATGAGCAGAGGAATGTCAATCAACTTCTCAGAAGAGAAGTATTTTGGATCCATAGTCTCAATACGCTAACACCCAATGGTCTAGACGAAGAGAATAACTGGTCCGTATTTTTATAATATACGTGCCTTGTAGTACATGTTTGCATGGTTTTTTTTTTGTTGGCCCATGATGTTTTCTTTCATCCCCAGGTGACAGAAAAAGTTTTGTGCATTCACATTTATTATCCTCTTAGAAAAGAAAAATAAGGGAGGTTGGACTGGGAATTAATTTTTTTTCAAAAAAGTTAGTTTTTCCCCCTAAAGTTGCTGTTTGTATGAGCCATTGTAAGAATGTATCATTAGTTCATTTGTACTGGATTTATTTATTTGTGCTATTCAGTGTGCAGGAACTTACACAATGGCAAGTTCTCCCGAGTGCAATACAATGCATAGTATTAGGGATCTCTGGCATTCAGCTTTGAGGATTCATGCCATTGGCACCCTTTGCACAGCTGTATGAAATAAGGGGATTTTCTTCAGGGAAGTGGAAGGGATGGAATCAGATCATACTCCAACCAATCAAAAGTGACTACTGCTGATCATCTGCAGGTGGAAATCTTCAGAAGACAGAAGACCATCACAAAGGACTTGTATATCAGTTGGGTCACACAGATAGCTGTGAATTGTTGTAATGGAATAGTGTTAAGCAACCACTTCAAGGAAGGCTTGCCACTTGATGTTCTGAGGACAATGATAGGTATGTAGGGGGTTAGGGAATATCAAGGGGCAATGTAATATATGTTGAATGAATTTTTGTTTACATGGATGTATGAATTAGGGAGGAATTGTGGTTTTTTTGGTAATATTTGTTTTTGTATGGTTTCTGTGCAGCATGAGAATATAAGGGATGCTCCTTGATGAGGCTACCATATTAGCACACACGAGTGGGTACTTTTTTGCACGCCTACGGGAATAGTCCTAAGCTGTTTTTTGATTTTATGTTCCTTATGCCTCCAAAACCACCTGCTGCAGCTCCTTTTTAGTTAGTTATTTTCTGGTTAACTCAAATGAGCAGCTTAAAGTTGGGATAGGATCCCTTGCCTTGAGGTCCCAGTACCCCTATGAATTATCTTTAGTCCTTATTCTGTTAAAATACACACTCTATACTGGAGAAACTATACCAATAGAATAAAATCATCATTAAAAAAAAAATCATCTCATACCCTATATATGTTTTTTAAAATTCATTAAGCATTCGTGTTTTTCATTTATAGATCATATTATTAGGAGTTGATATGAGATAAGAAGGCTGCATTTATGGGTGGCTGGAGTGAGTCAACATATTAGGCATATATTTTAATTGGGGGGGATCACCATTTGATTCATACATGAAGTTTTGAATTATACTTGATTATGGTTTGTTTCTTTTAGGTAGTAACCTTTCTTATAAAAAAGTGTATTTGATTTTTGTATTATTTTTTATGATTGTGTGGAGGAATTTTTATATTAAGACCTTATGAACATAAGAACCATACAGAACCAGAGTAAGCAAGAGAGCACAAGATGGAAGACAGATGGATGCTGGGTAGGGAAAAAGAAGCAGTTTTTCTAAATGAACTTTGCTTGCTTAACAAAAGCTAATTACCTTGGCAATTTAGGCTGAGAACAGTTTCACACTGTTCTTTTTACAAGTAGATAAGAGATAGATAACCTTGCAGCTGTATAGACTAATTGGAACTGTGTAGACTCCTTATACTATAAACAGTTCAGCCATATTGTTCTGAGAACATGCTTGCTGACTATGTAAACAATTACTGTAACCTTTCACTTTGTAGGACGTTATTTTTGATTGACACCCTGTATCTATCTGCTTGAACCAGTATCTATAAAATACCTATGTAATTTCTGCTCTGGCAGACCAGCCTGGAGATTTGCATGTTCTCCAGGTCCTGCTCGCTCTCATTTGCGCTTTGAGATTAATAAAGAACTCTGACAGATTTTCACCAGCAGCTTGTGAGTATGGAATTTTCTTCTACAATTGTTATATTTTATATGCTTGCTATTTTTATTATCTTGTCATGGCCAAGGGCCAGTACATGGAATAAGCTAAACTGGATATAAAAAAGTACATAATTATTGAATAATAACCCCTCGAGAAAGGGGCAGGTCCCTGAAATATGTCTGGGTTCTTTTTAGTTTGTTTCCCTATTTTGGGATGTGGTCATCTGCAGCGTTTTCAGTTTTGACTGAATAGGAACTGTTCTGGACTTTTTTACAAACAAATGAATGTTTGTACACACTAACTGTATACAATACTTTACTGGTTGTTTGCTTGGAGATATTAATTTTATATGGTTAATTGTGTTTTATATTAAAGAATATACTATATTTGCTACTTCCTACTTTCTTTTCTGATTTTTGCGGTTGTGAGGGTTTTCCCTCTAGGTGGGGCGGTTCTTTTGTTTTGTCATCTGGGCTATTCTTGTTCTTTTTCCAGAAAGGCACAGAACCTTCCCAGGCAGAAATAGGGAATTTTATCTGCTGCCAGACACAGTCAGCAAGTGCGGGGTTTGGAGAGACAGTATAGTCTAGTGAAAGGAGTAGTGGTGCCAAAGATTGCTTGTTTTAAGACTTGGCTCTAACCCTGCGAGCCCCAAAAGCAACAGGATTGTCATCTGCACCCATATGTGGCACAATCCCACTTGGCATTGGAGTCCATAGTTTGGGAACCTCTGGGTAGCACTCTAAACTGGAATACGAAAGAGGTGCGCTCTGTTACTGCTAACACACAATTTCCCCTTTTGTATCTTAGTTTCTCCACCTGTAAAATGGGAATAAGCTGTGGTGAAAAGCTAGAGAATGTGTAGAATAGCAAAAAAGGCACACGTGACAATGGAGGTCAATGAAAAAAAATTAAATATATGTCCATGTTTCCAAAAAGCAGCATTGGTACATGCTGTAAGGCTCACAGGCCCCTGCCCAGGCACATACTAGCCAGCAGAAGTGCTACATTCTTCAAACAAGGTGACCTATAGATGGTTTTTCAACCTGCTGCATCTTTGGTGTTTGGTAGCTTGTTAACAGCTTCCAGTCAAGGGAACTGTTAAAAGAGGGAACGCAAGTGGAAATCTGAACAAAAACAAGCTTTTGTCAGCAAGGAAAGTAGGACACCTCAAAAAGCATAATCACAATAACCACAGAGAAGAGGAAAATTGGTTTACTATCTTGAAAGAAGACTGTACATTTTTTTAAATTTTATTTTTTAACCTGTTTGCTGTGGCCTTCATGTTTTGTGGGACAAAAATCAGCTTCCAATCAGCTGTCTTGATTGGGAGATTGGTAAAATCTAAACAAAACCCAGACGGTCGCTGTGAACATTGCTGTTTGCACCAATGGGCTCCTCCTCTCTTATATGGGTCACTTGAAAATTAAGCTCTTGCAGAACAAAAACTGAACGTGCTCAGGTGAAAATGTGACTTTCTTGGATGCCGTCGTCCCTTCAGTCAGAAGCATGCTTTGGCTACAGCTGTACTCTGAAGGTTCCTAGGATGGAGGGCATGCAGCTTAAAGCCGCTGCTCTTTGTGCAGATCTAAAGTAGCCCTCAGATTTTTCCAACGTGTTCCCTCCCCAGCCCAGGAGAGGGTATACTACAGAACAAGGAACTAATGCTGTCTTGATTGGGAACCCAAGTCAGCCTGGTTGCTAACTTGTCCCAGTATCAATCCCTGAATGCAGACATCTTTCACAGGCTGGCTGACCTAAAGGCATGCCAGAAGAAGAGGCTAACCAGAAGAAGAGCATCTTCAGAGTAAGCCAAAAGAAATTCAGCAGCGTAAGCAATGGTCAGCTAAAGGATGGCCCACAATGAACCTTCAGCAAGAGTGGAGGAGGGTTAAGTAAGAATTTAAAAATCAGACTGATTTGGTCTGAACTATAGTAAAAGTCTGGATGATAGAAAGACAAGGACATAAATGTCATCATTACTCATGCAAGAAAAAGCAGGACCACAAATCTAGATATTAGATTATTACAAAAAATCTGTGATTAACATCTTAAATGGATGGCAGGTTACCCACCTTCTCAGTCCCACGGTCATGGTTGGCTCAAGTGGGACACTAGCGATTGCATAAGCAGGGGCACTACAGTAAGCCACCGTCCAGCTTGGCTTTAAAATTATAGACAACATAAGCCACATTACGCCTTGCTGGTGTGCAAAGGACATATACTAGCTAGTTGCTTACAGCCAAACACTTCACTGGTTATTTTTAACCAGGATGTGAAATCTGATTTTTCTGTTACCTATTACAATTCCCCCATCCCAATGAAAGGCCAAACCCAGAGCCACATATGTAAACGATAAACCTTGTGACCCAAGCAAGATTTTTCCCTCCGCTCAAGAGTAGCTAAAATGATTCAGAATCTTCTGTGCAGTCGCAGCAGCTCAACCAATTACTACCGTAGGCGGAGTCACAGCTGAGCAAAGACTGGTATAGGCTAGACATGAAAAACCATAAGAGTAGTTGGACATTTTTACATTTTAAATAACCCCCCTCTCAAACAGGTCGAATACTAGGAGCCCAGTCAAGAACATATAAGAGCTGCCATATCGAGTCAGACCAATGATCCATCTAGCCTAGTATCCTGTATCTGACCAGTACCAAATGCTTTAGAGGGCGTACACAAAATAGGGCATGTTTTAGATTTTTAACCTACCTTTTCCCAAACGTTTGGAGTAGTTTACAACATAGTATACGCACACTGAATAAAAAATACAAAAATAAGCTAACCCTCCCTTCTCTCCTGCAGTCCAACCCCCACCTGCTAACTGTCTGGCCAAATATGCAGGTCTTGCATTGACTCTGGGAAATGCTTGGGCTTTGGCGAGCTTCCTGGGGAATGGAGTTCCAAAGTTGTGATGCAGCCACTGAAAAGCCTCTCTGAGCATCCTTACTATACAGGCCTCGTGCAGTGTCAAAACTTGCAAAAGGGCACCCCTGGCTGACCTAAGCGAATGGAATGGAGCACAGGGAAGGACGCAGTCTTTTAGATAGTAGGACCGAAGCCAAAGCCATTTGGATCTTTGTAAGTCTAAACCAGCAAATTGAGTTGTGTCCCAAATGCTACTGGTGGAACATGCTCCTGTTGACCCCCACCCCACTCCCATCAGAAGATGGACTACTGCATTCTGCAGCCCCAAACAATCTTCAGGGCAGCCCCACAGAGTGCACGGTAGTAGTCTAACCTCGAGGTTACAGGCACGGAGGATGGTAATCAAGTCTGAACTGGACAGAAAGGGTTCCAGAGAGTTAGTGAAAAGCATTCCTGCCAAGC
>QEPC01006805.1:2060511-2105550 GCA_003113815.1 Sphenodon punctatus | reverse complement strand
ACAGGAATGATGAGTTTCCCAATTCCTTAGAGTCAGGACAGACTCTGGGTTTGAAGGCAGATAGATGTGTGACAGGGAGATTTAGTCTGAGAACAGAGTGGGAGGTTGGGGGATAAAAGGGAGCTATGGTGGAAGACAGTTTGGTTGGGTTCACAGAAGACTGGGAGTTTGGGGGAGGGGGCAGCTGTGTCAGGTAGGATTTGCTTAGGCTCAGTGGTGAGTGGGGGTTTCAAGGTGCTGATGAAGAGCATGTTGGCTGAAAGTCCAAGGGTGAACCGTGTGTGTCGGATCCTTGAGCTGTGAGCATGGGCAGTATGTCTTAATGTTCAAGGTCTGTGGTGCCGCAATGGTCCACAAGTGGTCTCAGCCTTAACATGGCATTTCCTTGCTTTTGGGATCATGGTTGTATGTATATGAGCCTTAACCCCATTGTTAAACTGTAGGTTTTTTGTTACTGATTATATTAATTATTATTATAATAATAAAGCTCCCTTAGAAAGCCCTGGACTCCAGTGCTGTGGTTTAGACACAGGGCTGCCCCAATCTCTTATTTAGAATCAAGATTAGGTCAATGAGTGGGTTGAATGACACCAAATGTACAAACCAGAGGCCTGCAACCCAACTGGTCCTGTTGGGCCCAGGCTGGGGGCACTCTCTGCTCAAGTCAGGCAAGGTTACCTTGATGAAGGGGGGGAGGGGGGGACCATGCTGGAAGGAATAGTGAAGGTTTTGGCTCTGCCCCTTTTCTGATGTAGCATAGCTTCTTATGAAGTACTGGGGCATCACGATGTTCAGGGGAATTGGGGAGGGGTAGCACAGGTTACCCAGACACACTGGGCCTAGCTCAGAAGAGTCCAGCTGCATTGGGCCCAAATTTCTGGCCCAAGCAGGACTACACCATAGGCAATACACTGAAGCAGATACATTTTTCCATTCCCACCTCTCTCCTCATTCCAAGTGTGTGACCCCACAGCAACTGCTTGCCGGACAGGCTGATACAGGTGTCAGAGCTCACTATGACTCATTATATTATCATCATGTCACAGAGCAAGCAAGAGTGTAAAATCCATTTTAAAACACAAACAGGCAGCAAAACCAAGTTACCTGCTGCAGCATCTCCACCCTCAGGGGACAATGGTTGTGCTTTCCACAAATGTTGATTCAAAAGGGCTTTTAACTAGGCTGGTTTTGAAGTGCTAAACTAAAAAAAAAATTAAAATCCCAAACGGAGGCTTCTCTTTGGACACCGGAGCCATGATGCAGGCTCATTCCAAGGCCATGAGATAATTCCGATTAATATTCATGCAAACCACTTAATTGCTTTTATCCTCACAGAGCTGAGCTAGCTTACTTCTCCCTCCCCTCAGAAGGCACAAAGCCACCAGGGAGAGACACTAGAAAGGAATCCTATGTGTCAGAGGTGCTAGGGAGAGGAGGAGGATTAATCCCCCCCCCCAAAAAAAAAATCTATGGAACCACCAGTTTCACTTTAATCCTTTTGTTTTTTCCTTGCCTTTTGACACAATTGCCCATTTCCAACCAGATTTGCTCAGTGGCTTGAAACCATCAGTGTTGGCCTGTAAGGCTCGACAATCAGCATCATCATACTGCGCTGCAAGAGTGGTAAGAGCTGGAAAGTATTTCCTAGCAAGGGGTGGTTGTCCAGATGCTAATGATAGCTCTGTCTCCCATAGTGATGGATTCTGTATTATGGGATGGCAAGTTCCACACACTCCTATTTCAGCCATGCAGTCCAACTCCAGCCCTTCAGGGGTTACAAACATCTGCACTGAATGATAGCCCCAAAGGGGGGGGGATAAAAAGTATCTTTCCAATATTATCCTTAGTTCAAAGGGAGGGAGGCAAAGGAAGATCAAAACCACTTGCCTTACTCTCTTTTTAATTCCCTTTTTTGCTAACCACATCTCTTCTAAAGCTCAATTTTGGCAGGGAAGGGAGGGACAAAGGAATAAAGAGCAAAGCACTAGAAAGTAGTAGAAGGGAGAAGGAAGTGTTGGGGCGGCTTAGCTAAAGCAGTAGTTCTCAACTTGGGAGACGCTGTTGGGTCCCAGGCAAGGCCTGGGGGCAGGCTGGTGAAACTGTGGCACACCTGCTGCCCCATCCCTTCCTGCTTCAAAGGCCACTTGCCCACATTACCAAGGTCAGCAATTTTGAAGCTTACGCTGAGCTCTGCACGTGGGCCGGGGCTGAAAGAGTCGTCAGCTGCATCCAGAGGCTTCCCCCCCCATTCAAATGTCAGGGCTCGAAATCCAGCCCTGACATTTGGAGGTGGGGGGGAAGCCATTGGACACGGCCGATGACCTGTGCCCACTTGCTGAGCTTGGCATATGTTTCCCAGCTGGGAAATTCCCCACCAGGAGAATCACTAACCCTGGTAACGTGGACACGTGGCCTTATTCTGGGTGCCTGGGCTATAGAGATGGCAAGATAAAGGAAAGGAGGGGCTTTGTTTTTTGCAGCTTCCTTGCATCTCGGGCTCTTGCCAATTCCCGACATCTTATGCCAGCTCCCTACTGCCACTGCTGGGATCTCTCTCACCCCCTTTCCCCAGGCACTCTGGGGCCTGGATTTTTAATTTATTTTTTAAGTGTTTTGATGGGTCTCATCCAAAAAAGGTTGAGAATCACAGGACTAAAAGAATGTCCATATTGGGAAAACAAGAACCTTTACCACTATGGCAAATTGCCTCATGGTAAAGCATCCCACTGCACCCCAAAAGCCACTGAACACATTGCCCTGAAGCAATTTGCAGCTGCTCTGGAACAAGTACTCTTGATCAGCTGTGAAACAACTGGATCTTTTGGCCTGGTGGAACTTGGCATGAAAAAAGCCCCCTCCTACAAACATTTGCCCAAGACTCCTCTTGTTTCTCAAAGACCAAAACTTCTGCAGGATTTATTCTGATTTATGGCAGCTACAATAGGAGGCAGGGCTGAAAGACTGAGCCAGTGGACACTGCAGCTCAGCATCTGAAAGGAAGGAGAGAGTCTGCTTCAGCAATGGACGTTCCCTTTAGGGACAAACTCTAGACATTGGGAGAAGGACTTCATTAAAGCTGGGGTCTCTTTTTAGCACTTATTGTACATAATTGGTTTATAAAAATGGGTCAACTGTTGGGGATGGATAGCGGCATTTAGTACCCCACTTCTCTCCGCTCCCACTAGTTTGCAAAATCCAGAAAGATACAGCCATGAAGGCTCCGACATTAGTCATACTTCAAGCCCCTTCACACAGTACGTGGGGGTAATGCACTTCAAGTAAATAAAAGCAATAAAAACAATTTCTGATGGGCAACTAGCCAGAGGCCTGGGCTCCCCAAGTCTTTTGATAAGTCATCTGAACAAACTGTGCAACACACACACAGCCCAAAGGCTGCGTCCCTACACCTTTAAGCCCACTTCAGAGTCTGCGTATTTCTGATTTGCTCAGCACTGTGGTACCTAGGACAGAAATGTAAGAGCTACAGTGCTAGTACAGTCCTACCACCACCATATCCTCTATCTACAACCTTAGTGGGACAGCTTTTAGTTTTTCAGGAAAGGACGAGAGAGGCTGGTATTTACCAAGACTTGAGCCCAGCAAGGTCTGTGGTGGATTGTTCGCACAAATGAAACCCCCTCCACTGAAACATCCCTGGTCCTCAGGACCCCAATTTGCTCTGCATTTTTCAACCCTCAAGATCCCCACTAACCTTCCTTAGATTAGTCGACAGATTCAGCTGACTGAAATTTGTTCATGAAAATGGTAGACCTTGAAGGACATGATCAAATTGGAAGAGGCTCACTAGCGCAACATGTTCTTGCATTAGCTTGCGTTAGAGGGAGAAGCAGAGCCTTACTGCGCAAAGGTGGAATTGGGGTGAGGATTTCCTCCATTGTTATTTCATCAGTTCAGCAAGCCACTGTGGCAATTTATTTATTTTTAAAAAAAGATGCAAGATCTTAATTTTAGCCAGTTACTCTAAAGTTTTCACCTCCTATTAGCATATTGAGAAGCTTGAACAACCTGCCCAGTTTGGGGGGGGGGAAGAGAAGAGAAGGAGGGGGAAAGTGTCTTCAGAGCTGCTTCTGTTCCTTAGAGTTCAAGGACAAAAAGACTGCCTACACATAGCTTTGGTGTCAGAGCAAGATAAGCTCTTAATACTGCAGGAGACCAGCTTATTTGCTATGCCTGATAATGGGACAGATTCCCAGAGCAGAGTTTCAGAGGCTTTGCAATTTCAGTGCTTCAGGAAGGCGCAGCAGTCTTCCAGTGACCTGCAACTGTCAAGCTTTTTACAAGCCTCCCTTAGAGGACCCTTCCAGCTCTATGACTCTAGCAAGGCTATTGTGACTCCCAAGTCCATGTGCCAAGCTGAACAAACAGCTGGGTTTCAGATCACACCAAGAATCTGCAAATGGCATACACCATTAACCCCAATGAACCTGCCAAGCCACCCAAAGTTTTCAGTATCACTGACAACACAAGTGTCCAGTTAGGTTTGCTTATCTGTTTATCTCTTAAATTTGTATTTTATTCCACTTCTAGCTGAAGTTCTGAGGAATGTGAAGCTAGCTTTAAAAAACTAAAGTCAGCGCTTGAAATCTGACAACCAGATGTATTTTTTTTGTAACAGGAGGCATGAAGGGAACACAACAGGACCAGGTGAAAAGAGGCTAAAAAAAAGGCTTTCGTCCAACCCTACCAGATCTCTTTAAACTTTTCAGCTTTTTAAAAGAACTGAACAATTCAGGACAAAGGAAGTCATGACAACTGACCGTTTTATCAGTAGTAATCTTGCTATAGTCAGCTCTGCTATGGGTGAGCTGAGGTCTGTGTACAAGAAACTTACTGAAACTCTTCTCAGATTGTTTGGCCTTTTTCAGCCAAATTTTACTGCCCTCTGTCTACATGCATTCTTTACACGCAGGAAGAACTGCAGGGGAAACAGCCAAGAATGAATTACTTGATTAGCCCTAACTAAAGACTGAGCAAGTGCAGGATTGGAGTATACATGATAGAAAAATCACTTGGGAGGGAGCTGTCATTACAGTGGAAGAGTCATTACAGCATTTCAAACATTAAAATATAATGAGGAAGCAGCAATCAAATGGCAATTATGTGCAGGGAAGCTCGACAATTGCATGACAGGTATACATATAAAGCATTTGCTCAGCCTATAATTCTGACTTTTTAGCATGCCTAAGGAAGGGCCCTGTATGGCCTGAAACATTGCATACTCTCAGCGCTCCGCAACAGTAGCTGGTCCAATAAAAGATCGGAACTACTTGGAGATCTCTTATATTTGGGACCAACGAAGCAACCCATACTCTAGTCTTTACCCCAAAACTGTTCCAGGAGAGGGAGAAGGAAACTAGTATTGTTACTACATAGCATGCGCCTGTTCTGTGGAAAAGCTGGATCCAGATGCCTGGGAACCCCTTCAGACATAAGAGCACTTTCAGTTTTCTCTGGAACAATTTTGTTCTGCAAAATAATTTTTGATGGGCAACTGGCTCCCAAGACTTTCAATAAGTCATCTCCACGTGCTTTCCCGCTATTACCATCTAAATAAAATGAGACCTCTTAAGATGTACGCATACCAGGGAGGTAGGCAGAAGCACTTTACTGTTAAAGGGAGTTCAGAAGCACTAGAAAAGAGGACTTGCTAAGTGTCAGTTATAAACATAAAAGTGTTGTCCAACTATGTTACCATCCTCTTACCAATCCATTTGCCACCGATGTCCTGTTACCAGAAACTCTGGAGTCAGCAAACAGTTAATTCACCATTAACTGTCAGTTAACAGTTGCTGTTGGAAGGTGCTGCCAAGGGTCCGCAGAGATGCATTTACAAAGCATTTTTAACTGGGTAAGATGTTTTCGTACACTAGCCTGTCTACTTAAGGCACAAAGGAAACTGATTACACTGGTCTGTACACACAAGGAAGGCTTAATCACACTTTGCATTCTAAAAAAAAGATTCTGTTCCACTTTTGAAGTGCATGCTGCCACTTGCCTAGCAAAGGAGAACACTGCTAACGTCCCTTATGCTTCCCTGATCTAGCTTTGTCCTTTGTCATTCTCTGCTGTGCTCTGCACATACAGCCAGTTGCCCTAGGAGATGCTGTACACGTTTATTCTTTACATTATCCCAACCAATAGTACCTTTATAGCCAAGTATATGATCTTTCATGAGATGAGCTGGACAGCTTTACAAAATGACAAGAGGTGGGAATCTTTTGTAGTTCAGTGTGCATTAGAAGATATTTAATAGTACCCGCCAACATTTCAAACAAAGGATTCCCACAGAAGGAATCCTGCCAGACTCTGAATGGGAAGACGCAAATAAATGTGCTGAGTTGTCACAAATCCAGGGGATGCTGCAACAAGCCTTCCAGTTACTTCCCTGCTGCTGTTTGGATAGACGGTGCAAAGGTTTGATGGAGAAGCTACATACATTTAGTGGGGGAAGAAATTAGTCATTTCCAGTATGGAGAAATAACCCCCAGACTCACATAGCAATTCAAGCATGAGAGCCATAGGAGCTGAATTGGAGGGTAGACCTGGAGTGGAATTACCTTGTGGGAATTCATGGATCCTCACACCTTGCTCAGTTCTAACTATTTGCAAACACTGCCTCGTGTGTCTCATCTCTATGTTGTTCCATCTTCTCACAGTTCTGGTGTCAAATCTAAACCCTCTAGTCGCCTAAGATGTTCAATGGATCTCATTGCTTCTTATGCTCCCACTGTCTGCATCTCCATGTTCTCTCATCATATGGTTGGCAGTTAGAAAGCAGTTCCTGTCCCAAGGAGTTGAACTCATCCTGCGTCTGTAGAAGCTGAACAGGATCATAATGATCCATGGCTAGGGCTGCTAATGCAATACTGTACAAGTGCTTAGAAAAGAATAATTATGAGCAGTTTCCTACTTCACACTCTGTGGGACTACATCATGTAAATTGCACTGCTGAAACACGAGACCAGCCCATGCGATGCTGTGGGCTATGAACAGTTATTTCGTTTCCACCATGATGCAGCTTTCGCAGACCATTCTTTGTCCCCCTTTTACCCAGCTCCAAGAGCAAAAGGACCTACCATTTTCCATGGTGGATAATGAACTTTCCTGGTCTCAAAAGCAGTCACAGCCTGGAATCCAATCTCAGCTGCCAACCTAAATGCTGTCCTCTGTCACGGGGCCAGGGTAACAGGGGGGCCAGGATGGGGCAAGGACCGTGCTCCCAAAGGAAGGAAGGGGGAAGATACCCCGGGAAGGGAAGCCTACGGAAGTCTGTAGGCGAAATGGACCTCTCAGAGCGTCTCGGAGTCTCCAGAGTCAGCTCTCATCTTGAGGCCTAGAAGCCTGTGTCAGAGAGGGTCGGATTCATCATTGAGGTCAAGGAGCAGACTGAAGACCCACACACCAAGATCCTCCTCAAGGAAGCGAGAAATATAATAGGGGGCGACGAGGAACAAGGGGAGCCCCACGGATTGGGCCACAGGGAACAACAAGTGACAAGAGCCAAGGGGCTAAGGAGACAGAGTTGGGGGAATCACAGGAACAACAAGGGGCTGGAGCCGATGGGTTAGGGAAAACAGAGCCAAGGAACCACAGAGGACAAAAGACAGGGGGCTAGGAAAACAAAGCTGGGGTACAACAGGGAACAAGAAACAAGGGCCTAGGGAACCAGAGCAGGGGAACAACAGGGATGAAAGGAGCAACGGGGAACAAGAGACAAGGGCCTAGGGAACCAGAGCTGGGGGAGCAAATGCAGACTATAAAGGGAAACAGGGATAAAGGGCAAAACACACAGCAGGAGAAGAGGCGCTTGCTACAAGACCAAGCATCAAACCTTAGGGCGGGTGTGAGATGTTGCTCCACCAGCTTCCTGAGGCCACATCAGTGTTTAAGTACCATCTGTGGCCAATCAGGAAGCTAGGGGGGGGGCAGGCTAGGGAAACAAGCCCCAGCTGGGAGAGGGTGCAACCATGCAAAAGGCAGTAAGACAGGGGAAGGCATACAGAGGAGAAATGCGGGAGGTGAACAAGTCCACCAGTTGGCGCAGGCCCCAAAAGCCACCTCTTCCACATCCCAAGGCCAAGGGTTCGCGCCTGGGACCTGACACCCTCAACCTTCTGTAGTTAGAGAGAGAAAGGGCAGAAGAACCAGAGTGAAGTGCAGCTGTCTTTTCTTCCTTTCAAAGAGGGGTACTTGCGGGCATAGCTAGGTTGGAATGGACCCTGTTGCAGAAGATGGAATGGGCCCCCCTTCTTTGTCTGCAGTGGCAGAGGATGCAGCTGCACCAGAAAGTGCGGTCCTCCGTTCAGCTGCACTGCCTGTCCCCATTATAGCTACACCCTTGAGCACTCTCAACCCCACCCCCTGTTTGGTGGCAAGAATATGGTTGTCAATTTGAGGCTCCCCCAAAAGCCCCATCTTTCTGCCATCAGCATTCTATCCCCACTGCTTGTGAGCTAGAACTTCTCTAGTAGAAAAAGCAGAGGCCTTGCTTGGGTTTCCATCCCTTTCATTCATTCATTGGTTACACTTTGGAAACGTAACCATAATCTTCCATTCTGGAGATTTAGCTACTATGCCAGAATAGACCAGCAACAAGACTGAACACCAGTCAACAATGAGACGCTGTTGCAAAAAATCTGCAGCAAATTTAATTTTAGCTGCATTAGGAAAAGCATTATGTCCAAGACATGGAAAGTAATGCCACTTTACTTGGCACTGGTGAGATCTCATCTGGAGGCCTGTGTTTAGTTTTGGGCACACTTCAAGGAGTGTCAACAGAGGCCATTTTAAAAAACGAGCATGGCTGTGGGGGCAGGTCCATATGCACAATGTGGAGTGCACACACATGACCAGTGAGTATGGGGGTGGGGGTGGGGAGATTTACATGGGCTGGGTGTGTCTCCTCTCCCCCCCTCAACCCCCATGAAGCATCCTGGATTCCCCCACCCCCCAATGTTTTTTGCAGGGGCATGAGTGGACAGTGTGAGGGTCACGGGAGCACACGCCCCACGCCACCTTCAGACAGATGCTAAGATGAGTGGGGAAGCAGTGTGTGTGTGCATCCTGTTTAAAAACAGTCAAACTGAAGAGGATTCAGAGAAGAGCACGCAAGTCTTACATGACTGAAGGGATGTTTAGCCTAGAGGAAAGGACAAGACATTCTCCACCACCACAGAAGAGGAAATAGGCTTCAACTGCTGCAAGGTAGTTTTTGGTTAAATATCTGGGCAAAGCTTCCCAAGAAGAGTTGGTCAATAGAATAGGTTGCCCAGGGAAGCTGCAGAATCTCCTTCATTGAAGAATTTCAAAGAACTGCTGGATAAGCATCAGTCTGATGCTGTAGGCAATAGAGTATTCTGCCTTGGAGCAGACAGTTGGACTGAATGACCTTCATGACCCCTTCCAACCCAACAACTTTACGATGGAAGTGGTATTATGGCCAACTGAGGCTGGAGGGATTGGGCTCGAAGACACAACAGCTTTGTCTCGGTTACAGATGAATGCCAAGAAGACTGTCTGCTTGAACAGTAAACCGAGCTACTAGCTGCTTAGCCAAATATGCCTGCCCCCACACCCTGCCGATCCCTCGAACACACCCCTTCCTAGTGCAGTGCTGGCAGTATCCATGTTCAAAGTGAGTGTTGAATTTAAGCCTCACTGTAGTTCTCTAGCTAACATCTGGAAGCACTGGTATTATCAGGTAGGAAGCCAGTCATGTTACTCTCCAACCATCACCACCTCTGGCATTGATCAAGACCCAGGGGTAAAGCTTGGGGGGTGGAGGGGAGGAGATGCTGTGCATGTGTACGTAGGACTGCTGGACTGGCAGGCAATGTTGTGTAAAGTGGCAGGCAATATTACTAGAAACAGAACATACGGGGGGAGGGGGGAAGAAGGGGGAGGGGAGAAGGCACAGCATGTTAGCTACAGCTGTCAAGCAAGTGACTGGTACAAAATAAAGGGGTCTCAGCAGCACTGCCTAACATGATGAGACTGCTTATGCTACTGAGGCATGGTTTGGTGACCAGGGGCTTGGAGCCAGAGGCAGGGATGTCCAACCCTCGACATGGATGTCCAGCTGGAGGCTGTGGCGATAAGCGCATTTTGCCAACTACATCTGGTAAGGCTGCTTTGGCCATATGTCTCAGACTCTGACCTGGGCACCATTGTCCATGCTTTCATTACCTCTAGACTTGATTATTGCAATGTGCTTTATGCGGGGCTACCCATGGTGACAGTTTGGAAGCTGCAGCTGATGCAGAATGCGGAGGCCCAGCTCCTTATGGCAACTGGGTGCCGGGAGCACATAACACCAGTGCTCCAGGCTCTGAACTGGCTGCCTATTGTCTTCCAGGTCAGATTCAAGGTGTTGGTTCTTACCTAGAAAGCCCTATACGGCCTAGGTTCCACATATCTGTGCGACTGCCTTGTTCCCTGGGTGCTGGATCAGCCCCTGCAGTCATCGGGGAGTGCCCTCCGTGGGGTCCTTTGGGTTGGGGATGACAATGGAGAGGATGTTCTTGGTGGCCACACAGACTGTGGAACTCCCTTCAGGCCGAGGCCCGGGTAGCCTCGCACCTCCCTCTTTTCGATGGATGTCTAAGACCTGGCTGTTCCATCTGGCATTTTGCCAAAGATTTTTTTGGGGGTGGGGGGGTGTTGCCTTGGTTGTTTGTTGCCCCATTGTGTATATTTATTCTGTATTTTATTAATGTTAGCGTTTATGTAATTTTATATTATGTGTATTTTGGCAGGTTTAGAGGTTTGTTAACTGCCCCAAGCTGCTTTTGCAGGATGGGGCGGGGTATAAATTGTTTAAATAAATAAAATAAATAAATAAATGGTCCCCATGCCCTGTGAAGCTTTTTGACATCACGAGCCTTTGAATGATTTGTAGCCATTTCAGAAAGGGTCTCTGAAGGGGTGGTACCAACATCCAGGGGACAAATGCCCCCAGCTTGCCCCCCCCTGCTGGCATGCAGGTCCTAGAAATCACTGTCTCTATCCCTGCTGACACCACTGCTGCTCTGGCAGAGCCAGGGTCAGGGCTGCTGCAGCAGCATTAGAAGCTGCAGGAAGGATGGGTTCTGCTGGAGAGGTAGGGAGCTCTGCCTCAAAGATCCAAGGCCTGATGCCCCAAACAGCAGCTAGCGAGGCCATTGTTTGTGACAGGGACCAAAGCCAGAGGAAGCACAGGAATGAGAGATGTCAATATTTAAGAGCAGCCACACTCGTATATGCTGTTCCACAATATATACACTAAAGCTATAGAGAGTATGCCAGACAACACTGGTCCAGACCCTCGGTCCATCTTGCCCAGTATCCCGTCTCTGCTAATAACTGAAAACTAGGATGCAGCAATGACGACATGAGGCAGATTTCACACTGTCTAATGGTGTAACACCCATCCATTAGATTGCGTGAAATAACCTGCCTCATGTCCTCATTAGTTTGGGGACTATTTCATGCACACTCCACAAGCTGTTCCACTGGTTCAGGCCAAGCCATTTACAGCCCTCTCCCCAAAAACGGCAAGGACTCCAAGCCACTTTGGCTTCTACTTACATGTTACGCAGACAAGGCATGTCCTTAGGATCATGTTGGTCAAGAGAGCCCAGCGTTCTGACACCTGGGATATGGCCACAGGAACAATGATCTCTGCAGGGACGTAGAACTGCAGCGCGTAAGTGAAGAAAATCCCAATGGAGTAGAGCAGCTTGACAGACTGATAGAACCTGCAAATGACGCAAGAACCAATGCAGTTAAATCCACTCGCTCCCTCAGGCACGGATTTAAGACAAAAGCAAAAAATATATATAATCCAGCAACACGATACATTTAGAGAGCTCAACCCCTTTATCTGTGAAGTAGCAAGAAGCTGGAGTCCAACATGCAGCCTTCCTATTTGCAGAGGTGAAAGAGAGTGCACCCGATCCAGGGTAATGCCCATGCCAAGCACCAGCACAAAAGGCACTTGCCCTGAATAAGTGGCTCTTCGTTCATTAGAAGAGACCTGTATTGGCACAATGCTCCATGCAGGTAGTGCTGGCACTTAGCACTAGTACGTGCCCCACTGAAACGAATGGCACACATCTGCACCCTAGCACATGGGGGCTGGACAAGGGGTCTACAGGGTTTCTGAAAATCTGGGGGGCACATGCCCCCAACCCCCCGAGTTGCCTAAGCCCTAGCATCAACACTATTCATTTTGAAGACTGCAATATAGTGCGGGCACACAGCATTTCAGCTTCACTCTTTTTGTTGTTGTTGTCGACATTGGTAAGGGGAGACCAGGTCCCTCGATCACAAGCTTCTTTTCACTCTTCCCAATTCCTCTACCAAAGAAAATCATCACTGGATGCCTCTACAGTCCAAGTCCCTTGTTTAATGCATGCTTTGGTCTTGACAAAACGCCCTCCACACCACCACCACCGCCAACTCACCACAATCTGTTAGTGTTTGTTGTGTGAATTCATCACTATGGACAAGACAGATTCCCCAGCAGGAAATACTACAATGCAAAGGGCATGGAGGAACACCCTCATAAAATCGCAGGGCTAGAAGGAATCCCCAAGGGCTATCTAGTCCAGCCTCTTGCCATTAAGCAAAATCCACAGTACCTACACCATCCCTAAGAAAGGTCTGTAACCTTTTTAAAAAAGCCTCTAGCAATGGGGTCTCCATAACCTGTTTGTTAGAAAAAAAATTCTAATGTTTAGTTTCAACTTTTTCTCCTTTAATTTAAGCCCATTCCCTCTAGCCCTACCCTCAAAGCCAGAGAAAAACTGGGCACCATTTGGCCTATAGCAGCCTTTTACATGTCTCCACCTTCATCATTTTGATACCCCCTGCCTGTATCGTTCCAGAAGCAGCATGCAACGGACTCAGTCTCTGTTCCTTTTCATGTGCCCAGGGTATAGCCAGACTGATTTAACAAGTCCAGATTGGAGTTTTACTAGCTCACTTATTTATCGGGGAGTGCCCTCCTTGGGGTCCTTTGGGTTGGGGACGAATATGAGGGTGGTTGGAACTAGACGAGGGAAGGGGCACGTAAAGGAGGGCAAATGATACATTCATGAAACTGAGAAGTTGCAGATGCATATGCTTGCCTTCGTTACAACTGAGTGAGGGATCCTGAAGAATGGTATTTTATAAAGAGAACAATAAAGGAGCAGTCTATAGGGGTGAGGAGCTAGTGAAGGCCTGATGGAAGAGGTGGGTTTTAAGGAAGGAGCAGAGCATGTGTTCACGGAAGAAGTTCCAAGGATATGGAGCAGCATGGGAGAAGAGACAGACACTTTAGGGAGCATGAGAAAAAAAAAAAAGGAAAAATCTGTAAGATTACAAATTTGAAGTAGAGTAGAGGGCAAAATTCAAAGTGTCTAATGCGGCTATTTCCTCCTTCGAACGAAGCCATGCAAGGCCGTGTGCAAAACCAACAAGTATTTTAAAAGATTCTATATTTTGTCTGCTTACACTCTCCGCAGCTAGGGTATATGCTTTTAAAACAATTTGATTGCTTTCACCTTCTTACATGTGGTCCCACCTTCACTTGATCTAGCATGGTTTTCAACACAAATGCCAGTTAAAGTGTCACCTACAATCAGCATGAAACAGTATTTCATGTAGGCCACCCGCCACCACCCAAAAAGGAACAAGCAATAGTGGTGAAACAGTATCATCTGTCAAATTTGACTGCTTCGAATCAATTCCAAGCAAGTGGGTATTTGTCCTGCTTTGTTTGGATATCTACTTTGGATATTTCAGTTCTAGCTGTTTTTTATTCCTTCATTTTGGCTACTGTGCATGTGCTATGTAGCACCGTAATGAAACCAAACCACCACAGAACCAAATCGAATAACCAAAATAAAATTTACCAAATAAATGAACAAAGTCCCAGTTTTCAATGCAAATGCTATTCAGAAGGCTATCCTGACGTTGCAAGTAATTATCCACACAAATAAAAAGCTGTTCAACTGGTGGCCCATCAGCTGGATCTAGCATAAGAATGATCTGGCCTGAGAAACTTCTGCTAGTTTTTCCCTTCTCTGAGCTACTTTGAAACATTCCCCCATCCCTGCTTTAAATCATATGACATGCTAAAATCCTGGAGGGTCTCAGATTAAAAAAAGAGAAAGAAAGAAAAGTCTTTGCTTGCAACTAAACACGTGCACCTGTGTCTTCTCAACTTCTTAAACAGATCCTCGTCTCTCCCTATATCCCGCTGTCCTTTTGTCTGCTCTCCCTCATCAATCCCTATGAATTCCTCGGGGCAGGGACCTCTCTCTACAACCTTTCCGTGCCAGACATATAGTGTTAACTGGTTCTTCTGGTTGCAGACAAAACACAGGATTCTGGCATTACCATATTTCCCATGTACCATATTGTTGGTTTGCTTTTTAAAAAGATGAAAGCTCCCCTTGGAAGCCCCACAGAAGCATTTGAAATAAGGCGACTAATCCTATAGTTCTTACACACCATGACCAGATTAGTCTTTACTCATAAAGTACCCAACAGTCCTGTCCCTACTTTGTTGTTGTCCCACCAAGAAGAATTTAAAGCCAGCACTACTCACTACTGGCCCCAGAAGCCTCCCAGCAGGCAGCTGAGCAAAAGCAAATGCAACAGCAGTGTGCACAGCATAGAGAAAAATATAAATCCTCCTTTTTAGAGAGATAGAGAGAGAGAGAGATCAGGTACAGCGGCAGCAGCCTGCCACCAGCAGCACAAACCCAAAATGGAACCAGGCTCCATTCCAGCACTAGCAAGCCACACAAAAGCAGAGTCACGAGGCAGAGAGCTAGCACATGTTCAGCCAGTGTAAAAAGCCTACACTTAGCTCAGCTCCTCCCATCTGTCTTGCTACTTGCTCCATCTCCAGGCTCCTCCCCAGTCCTGTCTAGTAACACCTAAAATTATGGAAGCTTCTGCCGGCCTGGGCATCTATCACAGTTGCCCAGGCACCCCTTTACATGGTCAGGTTTCTGCCCTCATAGGGGCTCTGTTTATACTGCCCCCCACCAGGCTAAAAAGAAAAACTGTGGCCCTGAATGAGTCTCAATCAGCCAGTATGGACGGCAGACGCTGCCACCCATACAGCAAAACAAGAAGATTGTCCCTCTTAGGAGTCCATCCTGAGTGAGACTCCTCTAGTCTCCTCCTTCCAGCAGCCAGCTCCTCCTCCTCCCCCACCTCCTCTTCTCAACAAGCACAGTGCGCAGCCATGCATTAGCATGGTGGCCCTGCCCCCAGCCTTCACAAACTTGACGCATGCACAGCACCTCATATAGAGCTTGTGCATGTGCATTGGCCAGTGCAGCTCCTCCTCCCGCCCCCCCCCCCCGAAGTACAGTGCAAAATTACACTGCTGCCGGCCAGGCCCTACAACAGAAAACAGCGCTGGGGAGAAGCAGAAGCAGTGATTTTATTATTGCAAGCACTTGGGTCAGCGTCTCGGGGCAGGAGGAGCACTTCCTGCAATGCCCTCGGGGGCGCGCCACACCTGCTTCCCCTCCTACCTAGCCAGTGAGGAGTTTTGACCCAGCCCTTAGTTTATTAAACTCATTATAAACAGGTGTGAGGCAACTCTAGCATCCTTCACCTAGTAGTCAAACAAGAACAGCAGAGCAGACAGTAGTAGTTCTGACCTCCTGCTTCAAGCTGGTCCTTTAAGGAGATCAGACTTCATCACCTCTTCCAAGACTGACCCTTTTTCTAAGCGAGAGACTGTCAGTCTCTTGCCTGCTCTACTAGGAAAGTGTCCAGAATTACAGCTCACAAGTCAGTAGAGAACAGCTTTTGTTTGCCTCCCCTAGCCTGCAACCTAGAATTAAATTAACCATATCCTATTGCCAATAACCTTGAGCCTTCACATCCATACTTTGCGAATGGACTTCAGGTTCTTTCAAGAATACCACCAAGAAAAAGAAAAAAAAAAAGCAAACTTTTCTCTTCATGCTGCACCAAGCATGATTTTACTCAGTCTTAAAATAAAAAGATGAAGGATGCCTTCAAAGCACTTTATTAGCTTCAGATATGAATATTTCACAGTTTGCGATTACTGCCTTTTCTGCCTTGGCTAAGGCACTGCTGGGATTAGTGCAAGCTTAGGAAGTTCTACGCAATGTGGACGTCACCACCACCTGCTTGAGTCAGAAAGGCTATTTTTGGAATGCCTTGTGGTGTGTGTTTGATAATGGGGGGTGGGGGAAGAAGCAGGATTATTAAAAATGGGAACTTCCAGAGACTGCCCGGGTACAGACTATTGACATGTCATTCCCCAAGTTAGCTAGGCTATATGCAAGAGGGGCTTCCATGAATCATTATCAGGTAACAAAAGCATCATCAGAAATAAGGGAGTTAAACTTCTGCACCCAACCTTGGGAGAATGAGAAGGGGCTGCAGAGAAACTGTTCTATGGGTGAAAACAGGCATGCACCTTAACTCCACTTGAACATTTCTTATGCATGTTGCAGGGCTGCTTAGGGCACCAATACAGCTCTGCAACATGCATAAGAAATGTCAAAGCAGTGTTAAAGTGGAGTTGGTGTCATGTCTGTTTTCACCCTACGTAGCAGCCTTCTAGCAGACATGCAATGCCAACCAGATACAAGGGGAGTCAGAACTCAGGCATCCCATAGCCTCAAAGCTGAAGGTTCTTCCCTCTTGCACTTTGGCACCATTTGTATAGCATCGGTGCAGTTAAATTACTCTCAAATTGAACAGTCATTGGATTCTACAGTTCTACAATGTGGGGGGGGGGGGGAAATCAGTCACTTTCTGCTCAGAAAGAGTTCCTGCTGAACTGATCAAGAAGAGCTGCTGAACGCCAAGAGCCACACAAGATCAAGGGTTCTGTAGGTTTCAAGATCATCCATGCCAGCCAAGTTCTTCAAGTGCTTCAGGTTTACACCTGGGCAGCAAGAAGCAAAACCATACTCCAGAAGAGCAGAGTTAGACACAAGTGAGAGGACATTAGAGAAGTGGAAACTAAGTGGCCAATTCAAGACTTGGCAGAGGAGGAAGAGAAGTGGTGGACTCCTTTCTATAATTCCCTATGCTCTCTAGAAGTTCTGTAACTTCAGGGACTTGGGTTCACTGCATTTCCCCTATTGCTGGCCAATAGGAAAAAAATGCAGTGAACATGGGTCTCTGCCCCTAGTGACTATATGAAGTAGTAAAATGCATCAGGCCTAGAAATCTTAGCTTCAGGAAACCAAGAAGATGGTTGAGTGGAAAAATCCTTAACAGGTTCTTTTCTAGCCAGTAAGCAAATGTCACAGTCTTTGACCTGTGTAACTCATCAGTGAGAAATTAAAATCCAAAAGATCCTTGGGGAGGAAGAAGAATCTGAATGAATGTGCAAGTGGAGCATGGAAAGCTTATGTAAAAACACAAAATCTTTTGATAGACCACCTTAATTCTAACCTGGGGCCTATTAAAGTTACTAGGAAGAAAATCTTCCATTTCGGTCTTAGTTTTAAGCAGTTCTTCTGCTCTTTGTTCCACCTATGGTCATTGGTAAATAGCAGCTCAGTAGCTGGAGTCTAGAGAAAAGGGAAACAGTAAAGGAGAGAAAAAAAATATTCAGAGGGCAAGTGATACCCATAAGATTCTGGCAGCACATACTGGCTAGCCCTCATGCCTATGCTGGCATTTGTTAAGCCTCAGAACAGAACACGGGTGCCTGGTTCATTGGTCTCTGCTACTTTAGCTCTGCCTTGCAATCTATTCCTTTTTGTCAAAGTTCATCCTAGTACAGAACTTCCTGGCTCTTGTCTTTGACAAAATCTTGACATTATCAGTACTTCTTTCCATCCTTATACTCGTCTGCCTAGAAATGGAATGAACATACAGCTCTTGGGGAAAATGCTTATTAACAAGATGCACTTTGTTCCATTTCCTTAAGGTCTATGCTAGGCAATTTATTTAAGCTTATATGCTGCCCTTCCCAAATCAGCTCAGGGCAGCTTACAATAAAGACCCTTCACACACATAAAACGCCCCAATTCCCTCCCCCAAAATTCTACCCCTAACCCCCCCTCCTCCTCCTCCCCCAACCAATCCCTATCCTCACCTGCCAAATGCCTTGCCAAACAACGTTTTACACTGCCTCCGGAAGAGGCTCAAGCAAACGTCAAGCAGCAAAAGAAAACATAAACTTGCTTTTTTAACCAAGACAGTTTAAACTTATCATAGATCAGTCATTCGATGCTGTAAGTTAGCTCACTCCTTTCCTCTCTGCTATAGTGGAGGCAATGGAATTGCTTGCCCACCTAAACCTTACACAAGAGAAAAAGGTATCTTAAAAGGTCAAGCCACCCTAGGAGTAATCTCTTGAGGGGGGCGGGGGGTTGAACAAGAGTGGCGGGGTGGTGGTGGTCCATGATCGGTGCGTGGGGCGGCAGCAGCAGGGCACTCATGCACGCAAGGGGCGAGTTCAGATGATCAGCTCCTTGCATGTCTGCTCCATCCAAAGAGGAAGCTGCCCTGGCCAGCATGAGGCACTCTGGTTTTTTCAGGAGTGCTCTATGCTTGACCACGGGAGGCCGGTGCGTGGGTCATGGGAGTGCACCTCCCCAGGCACCAACTTCAAAACAAGTGGCTGGATGCCTGGACAGTGGGGGCAGGGGAGGGCATGCGTGGACACGTCTGCTATAAATCCCAGTCTTCCCAGAGAGCTCAAACAGACATGGATTCAAGGGACCTGTAGGGAACAAGGATATTTTAATTTTTATCCTGCCCATTCCCAAGGCTCAGATATCTTAACATCAATCTTATTCTCTGTGAAGCACCAGGTGCGTCGCTGGCGCTATATAAATGCTTATAACAACAACAACAACATTATTCAGATGCTATATAAATGATAACAAACAACAACAACATTCAGATGTACTCCCTATATTTTTCCTGGTTAATAATAAGAGTTAACAAAATATAATAATCAAACCAAGGCGGCTTGCACACGAGACGGGGAGGGGGAAGACGACGGATATAAGCCATAACCGTAGCAGGGAGATCACAGGATGCTCTGCTCGTGTGTGCAGGGTTGTACGTCATTTGCCCATTTCTGCTGCGATTTCACTCACCAGATACAGGGCTCAAAATCTAGCCTCATCTCCCGTGTGTGAAGTCAGGGCAGAAATGGGCAAATGACATTTAAAAACAGCCATGTACACGAGTGGAGCTTCCCATCATCTAACTGCTGCAACTCTGGCTCACAGCAGTTTCACCATCACCAGTCCATATCATGTGCAAGCAACCTTACCGTTTGGAAGGCCCATCACTCCTGCAGCCTGCTTTACTGAACCCCAAAGCCAGGGTGAGAACTATTTACCTTTCCTGCCTCCTTTAAACTCAGGGTTTGGGGGGTGGGGATGGGAAAGGCCAAACAACCTCTTCTAAATTGGATAATCTGTGTGTGAAAGCATGCTTGTGGTCCCGAGACCTGGGTTCCATTTCCAACTTTGTAAGTCTCCCTGTATAACTCCAAGCCACAACATTTCTTTTGCTTCTTCATATAAGCATTATTCAGGTCAAGGGTTGGCTTGTAAACCAAATACGGTCCATGACCTTTTGCTGTTAGACCCCTTTACAGCTTATGGATCTGGCCCCGCATATCCAGCCCATGCCGTTGAGCCCCACATCTCAGCACCTTCCCCTTCACCACTGCTTCCTTCCTCCAAGCATACACCTTCAGCCTCGCTGCTCTCTTCCCTTTCCAGAACGTCCTCTCAGCTGCCCTGCAGCAAGGTCCCACTCCCCCAACTCCTATCTGGCCCCCGTTAACTATGGAAGCCACCTGGGGCGGGGAGAAGGTTTCCCAGCCCTGATATACAGGTTTTACTTTGCACAGTGCCTAGCACCAGGGGGCTCTGATCTCAGATGAGGCCACCAGGAGCTACTATAATACAGAATCATTTGGAAGACACTGCTCATGCCTTACTGACTTACTAGCTATTTCTAAATAAGCATCATGTGTACACATGCAGGAGGCCTGCTGAAGCAAGCATCTCAGCAGGACAAAACCCATCTACCACATGCTGTATTTTTATCATCCACTCCCCAGAAAGGTAGTGCATTCAGTTAAAGATATCAGTGTAAGGAGAGCACCCTTTAGTGACGTCAAGCTCTTGAACAAGAGCAGATTCTGCAAGCATTTCTTTGAAGCCTTGTCCGGCTCTTCTATTTAGATGGCTTATAATTCATTTGTTTTTTTTTAAAAAAGACAAATATTTTGAAGCCCATCAACTGTTCAAGATGAATGAAGTTTTGCTGTTGCCTGTTTTGGTGTGGGAAGGTGAGGACTTCAGGTTACAAGCCAAGCAACTTTTCACCACTATAAGAGCAGCTGTAAAAAGGATGTGGAGGGGACAGGGCAAGGTTAAGTGCTCATGGATTTTAAAAAGGATCCCAGAGGCACAGGTTCTTGGCCATGTGCATGACTTGGCTCAGACGACAACTTCACCACGCCATACTGAAGTATCAGACAAGTACTTGGACAAGAATCCCACTTGTCCAGAGCAGTAGCCTTCAGAGGGCAGCAATGGCTGTGGGCAGCAGAACAGGACACCCTAAGTCCCTGCAGGCCCAGGACCCAAAGTGGGTAAGCCATTGCAGAGTTACAACCCCTTAAGAGCAGACCAGAGATGCTCAGGCATCTGCACTTTTAAGGAAGATGTTTGTGGAAAGAACCAGCCTGGGTCTGGGCAAGTGCTCTGAACAGGGCATGACAGGAAACTGCAATCCAGCTGAGGGCAACAGAGAGGAAGTGCTAGAAAAGCCAGCACCAAGAGGATCCTAGAGCTAGATGACCAGGGAGTAGGCCTGAGGTAGCAGGAGCAGAGAACTGAAACGGCTGCAGCCTTACCCAATCAGGACTGGTAAGGAAGCCAGGTACAGCAGTACAAGGGGTATGTGGCTGGGAGCCCAGCAAAGGGGCTCGCCACAAGTAAGAAACCAAGCTGTGGTAGTATTGTTTATTTTGCAAATTTGCGTTGTCACTTGTGCACTGTAAAATAAGTCACACTGGTGAAGGAAGAGACAGTCATTGGTACTATTTGGGGGTTGGATCTTGCCTATATATATATATATACATACTTATACATATACACACACACGAGTTCCTCCTGGTTTACCTGACAACACTGCTGGATTTGCCTCCTGCCACTACTATGCCAGTCTCCAGCCCCACTGTTTTCCACCCTTGCTCAAAAAGGAATTGTGCAGAGTTGCACGATACTGCCTTCTTGCATGTGCTCAGCACCGGCCAGAATCTGCTCCAAGTATACAGGGGAAGCATGAGCAAGAGGGGATGTCTCCCGTCACATAGTGCAAGGATTCAGATGCAGCTTAAAAACAGCTGAAAGGTACCGACTAACTCTCAGGACACTAGACCAGCAGCCTGTATTCAAGCAAAAGCCAGAACCCTGCACGCCTAAACCCCAGAGAAGAGCCAGTGCAGTGCCTTGCCTCAGGAGAGGAAGTAAGATTCCTTGGTCAGATTTACTTGACAGCTCCTGCAAAGCAGGAGGAGCAAAATTTAAATTTTGTCCAGGACAAAAAAATATATTCTTCCATATTTGAACTGAAAAGGAGACTTTGGCTTGGCAGTCAAAGGCTGCTTGCCCACGTTACCAGGGCCGCTGGGAAGCTTACTCCAAGCTTTGCACGTGGGCATGGGGCTGAAAGCATTATCAACTGTGGCCAGCGGGGTTTTTTCCTCTGAATGTCAGGGCTTGAAATCCAGTCCTGACTTTTGGAGGAAAAAAAAAAAGCAGCTGGATGCAGTTGATGACGCTTTCAGACCTGCGCCTACGTGTGGAGCTTGGCATAAGGTTCCCGGTGGGGAAGATTCCCTGCTGGGAGAATCACTGGCCACGGTAATGTGGGTAAGTGGCCAAACACAAGGTTTTTGGTCATACCACCAGCAAAATATGAGATTAGCCAATTCTTCTAGCTGAGTGGTACATTTGATCAAGTTGCGTTCCTCCTCTCAGTAGCTCCACACTCCCTACCTCGTTGCACTCTGATACCCCCCTTTTTGCGCCACACAAAACTCCAAGCTTTTTCACTCCTTCCAACATAAGGACTCACCAGCAGTTGGGCAGGTTGAGGGTGATGCTGGCCCGGATGTCTTCTCCAAAGCGCAGGTATCCCAAGGTCCCCAGACTGATGTAGAGGATTGTAACAATGGTCATTCCCACATAGAGGATTAAGGGGAAGTGCCTGGGATTCTTCATTTTGTTTTCTAGAGGGAGCACCTTGGTGAGGAAGAGAAAATACAAGCTTTGAATATATTGTTAACTTTCATTTTCCAGGTTTGTTCGATACCAGTTTCCTCTGTCTTCTGCAAAAGGTCATGCACAGACCAGCACACTGATAAGGGGGTGTGGAGGCTCCAAGTCTAGCTCATTATCTCTGACAAAACACATTTCTGAATATCAACTACTTAAGAAGACCCCTTGAATCAGTAATCGCCTCCACAAAACTGAAGTCCGCACTCAGTGCAGTTGCTGCATTGCGGGTGTGCCAACCAAGGATACGTTTCCCCACAAAAGCTAAGGACTTGGAGCAAGGCTGCATTAGCAAAACACAGAAGATACTTGCAATTGATGTAAAGCAACAGAAAAGCATGACACTTTAGAGCCTTATTTACTGATTTTGTATCCCACCCTAATCCAAGGGCTTAGAACCCAAATAAAATCCAATATAGAAATACCCCCTTTAAAAAAAAAAAAAAAAAAAAAAGAGAGAAAAATTTTGGCTTAAAGTAAGCCATTTGGTGAAGTAGTCCTCTGTGCCATGGAAATAAAATACCCTTTNACCCCCTTTAAAAAAAAAAAAAAAAAAAAAAAAGCCACCCTTCCAAGACTATCCTCATCTAATGAGAACCTGGGAAAATAGGAAGGTCTTACATGGCCACCAGTAGACACTCAAGCTCCGGCAACTTCTAAGGTAGTTTCAGAGTTGTGGAGCAGGCACCAAGAATGTCTCAACAAACTTTTGTTGTATAAACTTGGCCCAATGATGGAACTAACAAGAGATTGTCCTCAGCTGACCTCAAGATGAAGTACAGGGGATTAGACCATCTCTTCAAATATGTACAGCCTAATCTGTTTAGGGTTTTATTGAACCTCAAATTGTGCCCAGAAAGCCAGCGCAGATTCTAGTATAATGCACTCCGTGACTCACGCTAATTGGAAGCTGAGACACCGCACTCTGCACCAGCTGAAGTTCCTAGTCATCAAGGGCAGCCCCATGTAGAGTGTACTGCAGTAGTCTGAAAGTTTAACATGATCTTGCCAGTAGGTTAGTGATATTTTCTCGCCACAAAACTTTTGCTGTTGTGCTTAGGAGGCCAGATTTTTTTATCTCAAAGTGTTTAGAGAAGGTTTTGATTGATTGTGCATACAGCAGGTGTACTCCTAGATTGGAATCAGGAGTTAGTGAGGTCTGTAGCACAACCGCTGGAATCGGAGACCAGCACAGGAGCAAAAGCTATTTCCATTCCCTCTCCTTGTGTTCTGGCTTTATTAATGTTGCCAGAGACATACAATCTCCCCATCAACACATCTTAATTGTTTTACAGCTCTGTGCAACCAGTTCTGTAACTACTCTGGTATTTTAATGCACCCCGAGCTTTCAGCTTGTTTACACATAGCAAGGTAGTAGAGAGAAATAAAATAAAAAATGCATTTGTTCTGAAGGGGCATCCCAAAAAGCAGCATACAAGTTACATAAACTGAGCAGCATTGTGTCCATACACCTTCCACTTATCAGTGCACTGGTCTGTACACAGCATTTTCCAGAAGCCAGAGAAAGTTAGTACCACAGGAAACTGACTAACCCAGCTGCAAGATTTAAAATTAAATAAAAATAACCTGAGACTAGTGGAGGGATGGGGCAAGCTAGATCAAACATTCCAATTTTCATGCCACTTGCCCTTTTCTGCCTTCCAACAAAGGCAGCTTTGAAGTCCAGCCCAGTCGAGCTTTCCAGGGAGGCTCTCACCCCCACGCTACTGCTCCATGGCACAAGTGGTTTCCATAAGGTTTTTTTTTAAAAGTTAGGATGCCCAATATTAAAGTGTTTGATCTGAAGGCAGTAAGAAAAGTCACTGAACAACTTCTACTCCGGAGAGGGCTTCATGTCAGAGAATGTGAAAAGGCACTTTGGTTTCCCTTAGTGGCCAGAGCAGCGGTGAGGCTTCTAACAGGGAGGGCAGCTGTATTTGTCTGGCATTCTTTGCCCAACTAGCTTGCACCAAGGCCAGACACTTGGCTTAGCGACCTATAGAAGAAGTGTCCTCTGTCTCGTCACCGCAGGGCCCCTTGGTTTACTGAGGGGCTGCGGTGTATGAAGCAGGTAGGTAGGCGACTAGAGCGATGCTGGCATCGGACTCGCGCTGAATCCGACCAACTTCTCCGCAAGGCCCATTTGCGGTCCTACGTTGAGGCTGTGAGAGTGGCAAAGAAAGAGTTCTTTGCCACCCTCATAGCGTCTGCAAAGTCACATCCAATGGAGCTATTCCAGGTGTTGCGGGGGCTGGTCAGTCCGGCCTCCCTCCACCTGGACGGGGACTTGTCCCAGGCCCGCTGTGAGGAGTTTGCAATCTACTTTGCAGACAAGATCGCTCAGATCCAGAGCAACTTTGACACTGGATTAGGAACAGTAGAGAGGGAGCATGAGGTGATGGAAGCTCTGTCTGGTCCATCTTTCTGGGGTGGATGTCTTGGGGTCTGTTAGAGCCACTAGTTATGAATTAGATCCTTGTCCATCCTGGTTGGTGGAAGCCTCCAGGGAGACGTTGGGGATGGTGCTGGCGGGGGTAATCAATGCATCCCTTCGGCAAGGTAGATTGTCCCCCGACCTCAAGGAGGCCGTGGTGCGTTCCCTGCTGAAGAAGTCGACTCTGGATGTGAATGCACTCGCCGGCTACCGGCCCGTCTCTAACCTTCCCTTTCTAGGGAAGGTTATTGAACGGGCAGTGACTCTGCAGCTCTGGGTTCATCTGGATAGCATTGGTTTCCCTGACCCATTTCATTAAGGGTTTCACTCCAGCTATGGTACAGAGACGGCACTGGTGGCCTTGGTGGACGGTCTCCGCCGGGAGATGGATGCAGGATGTTCAACATTACTAGTCCTGCTAGATCTCTAGGCCGCGTTTCACAGTGGACCATGGCCTGCTGCTGAGACGATTGCGTGACCTGGGGGGTCTGGATGGGACTGTCCTAGGATGGTTCCAGTAATTCCTCTCGGGGAGGACCCAGCGGGTTGTCCTGGGGGCAGAAACATCTAGACCCCGGGCCTTGGACTGTGGAGTTCCGCAAGGTTTGATATTGTCTCCATTATTATTTAATGTGTATATGCAGCCCTTGGGGGAGATTGTGAGAGGGTCTGGTGTGCGTTGCCACCAATATGCTGACACCCAGCTTTAGTTGTCCTTTTCAACTAACCCAGGCCCTGCCGTCTCTGTACTGTCCCAGTGTTTGGAGGTTGTTGCCACATGGTTGTGGCAGAGCAGACTGAAGCTCAACCCTCATAAGACGGAGGTGGGTAAAGCAGGGGAGATGCTGGCTCCCCTTGTGGAGAGGGTGCGCCCCTCCGTGGTCCAGCAGGTACGAAGTCTGGGGGTGGTGTTTGACTCAGGCCTCTGCCTGGATCGGCAGGTGGAGGTGGTGGCAAGGGTGGCTTTCCACCAGCTGTATCTGGTGCGGAGGCTGCGCCCATACATCTCCAGATCCAACCTGGCCCCTCTGATCCATGCCTTCATCACCTCGAGGCTGGACTACTGTAACGCGCTCTACGTGGGGCTTCCCTTGATGCCGGCCCAGAGGTTGCAGCTAGTGCAGAATGCAGCGGCCCGTCTCCTAACAGGGACGGGTTGACGAGAGCACATTACACCTGTGCTCCGAGCGCTGCACTGGCTGTCTATAACGTACCAAGCCAGATTCAAGGTGTTGACTTTGATTTATAAAAGCCTTGTATGGACTTGGTCTCGGATCTCTCAGGGACCACCTCGCCTTTCGCGTCTCAGGACGGCCCCTTCGGTCTGCCAGGAGCGCCTTCCTGGAGGTCCCCCACGTGAAGCAGGGGGCCACAATGGAGAGGGCATTCTCGCTGGTAGGGCCGCGGCTGTGGAACTCCCTCCCGGAGGAAGCCCACCTGGCCCCAAGTCTACTGGTCTTTCAACAGGCATGTAAGATGTTCTCCCAGGCTTCTGGGAACTGAGGGTTTTAAACTGTTGAATATTGTAAATTTTATTCTGGTCTTAAATATTGTTTTAGTTTTGTATGGAAGCTGCCCAGAGATGCTGTAGGTATAAGGGGGTGGCATAGAAATGCGACAAAATAAAATAAAATAAAATAAATAAATACTTCTGAAGACACAGGTGCACCAGCAAAAGGACGCTGAAGAATGCACCAAATTCTTAAGTCAGGACTTACCACTCCAATGCCTTCAAAAGCAAAGATAGCTGTGCCAAAAAACAGTGGGTAGGTCTTCCAGGGGGCTACAAAAGGCAAATTGCCTGACTCAGGAATACCCTGTAGGGGAAAACAGGAAGAGCAGTTCAGCTTTACATATGAGGAGAGAAAGGCCTACTTTCAAGGTTTCTTTTCAGTAAGTGACTGCCTGGGATTTCAGACACTGCCAATATCAGTCACCACCCAGTTCACCATGAATGGAGGAAAGGACATTCTTTGCATATTAGAAGCCAGCTTTGCAAGTACCGTGTACTTTCCCCTGCTTAGTGCTCCTTAAGCAGGAGTTCCCAAAGTGTTTTGCCTGCACGATCCCATTTTGAGACTTAAATATACTCCACTGATCCAGGCAGTAACAAAAGCATGCAGGATGTGTCTGAACGCGAGCCCCATGTAAGACTGGTGCAGCCATACTTGGGAGCATAAACCACAATTTAGGAATTTTGGGCATGACTTACAGCATGCCAACTAATCTAGTATGCTACCATCCTTTACACATGAAATTGACAACATACGACCCTCCAACAGCACACGGGTTTTGGCATGCAACACCCTTGGCTTGACTGACAGAATAATTTCCCCTTGCAGAAACAGCACATTTATCACCACCACCACATGTTCCAGGTGAATTCTGACAGACAACAGATATACCCACTGAGTTTTTGTCTCTATACACACCCTGACAATGTACTGGTATATCATGATCAAGCTGCCCAGCATGGCAAGGTTGGCCAGCATAGAAAAGATGGACAGGAACTTGAGATTCTGGATGAAGACAAGCAGCACCAGGAACGGTAGCAAGGACAGGATGTAGAGCCGGGAGTCCATGGTTGGAGTCAGCACCGCAGTTTCGTTCGACCTGCAGTTATTAGTTGTGCCATTTGCTGCAGATATCACCTGGGGGGAGATGTATAAATATAAATATTAAAGGAAGCCACAGAAGGAGGATTCATGAACAGTCCTTTATTGTATTCCAAGCAAAACATCAGACACCTGACTTATGTCACGGGCAAACAGTTATGATCTTGCAGTGGAAGCCTAACAAGGCCTTTATTTGTAGAGGAACACCATAGTTTGTGTTTGCAAACTTGTAAGTGCTTCATATTAATTTTATCACTGCTGTAGAGGAGGGTTGGAGAGGGAGCAAGATTTTTGTATTCGTTTGCTTATGGTGAGTACACTCAACATTTCTAGAGCACCTGTCATACAAGAATTTGACAGTGTTTAACAAGCAGTTAGGGGTTATTGTGGCTGTATAAGGAAAGCAACACACACTGGGTCAAAGCCAGCTAGGAAGCAGAATACAAAAAGGAGACAGGGGCCAGATTGTCCAGCCTCCAGTTCTTGTTTTAGAAGAGAAAAAAAAAATCCTATGTCTATGATCCCCTGTCCCAGGTGCTCCAAGACACCCGAGGTTTTAGGCCAGGGGCAGGTACGGGTAATCTCTAGCACTTGGGTCATCTATCACCCTGTGGAAGCCAAGATAGAACATCTACTGCTTTTTGAAGCATGTGGCCACTCAAAACCAATTCAAATGTATTCCCCTATTAACTAACAAGAGGTTCCCCTTTCCTGGATTTTCAGGAAGCTACTGCAGAAAGGTTCAGAGCAGATTGGGGCTGGCACCCACTTCACAACAGCACAAGCCTCCTCTCCCAAAGGAGTACGTATATTCCGGATAAAGCCAAACTAAGCACATTTTCAAAGTTATCACGTGGTCACCAGCAAACAGATCAAAATTTTAGTCATGCCAGAGCACCAACATCTGCAGATTTCCTAACAGCAACGTAACCCACTGCAGGAGACTCATTAACAGGCCCAAATGCCAGCACTGTCTCCCTTCCAGCCACTTCTAGAAATCAAGACACGTTGCACCATTAAGTGAACTCCCACTGAAGAGGTTTGCTCTTGCTGAGAAAGCAGGCAGCTGGGGTTTGCCTAGATCAGCAGCAGCTTGGCAGGCAATTTTATAGCCCCTGGTTCCTTGCCTAGCTCAGTGTGCGGGGGTGCCTGGCGTCTGATCCTCCAGCGTAGGCTTGAGCTAACTCCAACGCGAGGTCTCTTGAGAGGCACCAGTACAAAAGGAATCTCTTCAGCCATTAATTATTGAACAGTTACAGTGCTTTCCTTTTATGCCACACCTGCTGCAATTCAAGTTGCTCATCACCTCCCCCTTGGCATTTTAGCTATTTTGAAGGGAAAAGGTGGGGTAAAGGGGGAGCAGCTCCCAAAATGTCTTCTGAAACTTTACGGACTCATGGTTTTAACCCATTAAAGTAACAGCAAGGAGATGTGCAAGAACCTACTTATATTGCCTCTACAGGCATGTCTACACAGGGAAGTGGCATTTCTTCACATGTTAAAAACCATGTGTGGGCAGTCACCTACCCACCTGTGACCCTAACAGGTAGTAAAACCCTATAAGAACAAATGAAGAGCCTTCTATACCCTAACAACTGTTCTTGTTCACGGCACTGCTTGCCTAAAGCTACCAGGTTCCTATTAGTAGGTCATGGGATCAGAAGCCCTGAAATGAGGGGATTGATGCGACAAAGCCCGATTTCTCTTAACACTAACGGCCACTTTCCCCATAGCCTCAGCTCCATCATCCAAGTAAAAAGTCTTTGAAAAATAAGAACAGGTAGCAAATTTAAGATTTCTCCCCCAGCAAAGGGTGGCTTTGAACCCACCAACTTTCACAATATTACTATACATGGGCCTTTCTAGTTACTTCACAGCAAAAAAGCAAATATCTACAAGGACGGGATAAAGCCATTTCAATGAGCATACCCAAAGTTTGTGAAGGCTTGAGGAATACGCAAAATTGTATTAGATGGGAAGAATTTATTTAAGTGAAGAAACACAGGGTTTTGCATATACATCATCATCGCAGTCGTGCCTAGAGGCCCTAACCAGGACCAGGGGGTCCATCATCCTAACGCAGATCAGAAGAGGTAAAGACCAATACACAAGATCTAGCATTTGTATTTGGAAAGGATTTTGTTGCTCTCTTATCACCACAGGAGCTCCCTTTAAAAACAAAGTTCAAAAGGTATTTCAATATAGAGACTTTCAAGTCTCCTCTCCAGAAGCTGGTAGCTGGACAACATAAAACTCAATCAGTAAAGTATGGGACAACCTCGCTAAATAATTGTGAGCTGAGAGTTTTCAAAAGTCAAGGAAAGTTGCAGATAAGATCTTCCTTCCTGCAGCTTCATGTGCAAAACATTTTTTACGAGTTCTGGCCTCAGCTTTTGCTGCAATGAGAGAGGCGGCAAGAAATCCTGAGGCTTTGAATACATTGTAGTCAAGTCAATTTTCTGCCTGTGACAGGAATACCAATTTATGTCAGCTGGTTTGAAGGGTTAAGCTTCCCTGCACAGACCAAGATGCTTCTTCCACCAATCAAAGGCTTCCTTTTTTGGGAGTAAAAGAAATAGTCAGACCCCCTAATGTGGGGGGAAAGATTTAAATTCAAAAGCTATTCCCTGCCTCCTTTAGACAGGTGCTGCCTAATTGTCAAAACACTAAGTCTTACCTGTTTTAAGTTGTCAGCCAGAAATACAAAATACACACAGCAGAACCCCAGCTTGGTCAGGATCAAGAAGAACCCAACTATGTACCTGGAGAGAATAAAATGGGTGGTTAGAACATTGAGTTATGACTGTTGCAGCTATTCAGCCTAGCCTATACAAGACATGCTGTCTCCTGCCAGATGTACTTCCACTAACTTGAATGGAAAACGCAATGCAAGTGATACTCATTGCTTTGGACTGCTAACGCCTAGCTATAGGGCAAGCTGAATTATATTCTTTTGATGGTGACAAGAGGCCTAAACTGAAGAAGCTTCCAGTCTCAATTTCATCAGAAAGCGAATCCAGCCTTTGCTAAGGCTGCAAGAATGACTGTCAAACTAGCCTGGAGTGTTCAGGAAGAGTCAGGCCTCAGGAACACCAACATACAGTCTCTCCACTCAAAAAAGCCAATAGCTGGAATTGATACACAAAACAGCAAGAGAAACCCTTGCAAAACGTGGTACATTCACAGTGGGGTTCCGTACAATTGAACAGGTCCTCACCTGTTCAGTTCTCTCTCCTCCCCCAAACCCAACTTTGGAAGGGCGTTCAGCCCCCAGGTTAGAGATTGATCAGCAGGATGCTGCACCTTCTACAGACTTACTACAGCAGATCTTTAAAGGCATCCTAGAATAGCCAAACAAAAATACACTTGCATCCTACAGCTTGGAGGAAGGCAGTAGCACACAGCTTGTGTATTGGGATTCAAAGATCTTGAGCCTCTGAATACAGGGGATATTTCCTTCTTGTAAACTTGAGTTACCCAGTTCTGGGAAAGCAACTAGAACCTTCCACACCAAGAGACACTTTGAAAGACAGTTATTTGCTTTTAAAATTTTCCTTTTATCTCTGAAAGGATCCATCAGAGCTAGAGGCATTTCAGGTTCTTGACAATAGGTACTGGGCTACGAGAACACCTGCTAGATATGGATTGCATTAGACAAAGCAAACACCACACTGCTTTGCAGTGTGCACAATTTTTGCTTTGGCAACACTGTATGCCTTAATGGAAGAGCAAAAGGGAAGCCTCTGAGCCAGCTGATAAACATTCCTTTGTCAAAGCATTGGGTGCTCAATGGGAAGTTGGGCCAACAGGCAACAATAATTAGAGAGGAAGGGATCAAGAACACTAAGGTGCAGAGTGGAAGTTCTCTCCCTTTAGTCTTATTCCATAATTAAAAATCCTCTGGTTTGCAATGAAAGTTAAGGCTCTTGCAAATTCAATCATGCACTAAAAAGCATGGAAATTGCAAGACTCCTGCCTCAACTTCTGTGACATTTTAGCAGTAAAGACATTGTACAGTCTCGCATATTGTACTCACTTACAGCTCAGGCTCCATGCACCTACACTTTCCCTTCATCTTTCAGCCCCAATCCTCTTCCTCTGCAGGTCGGGGGCAACACTGAAGCTGGGGACAGGAGGATGTGGGCTGGCCCTTCGCTCCTTCTATCCTGTCATTTGTGTTGGGGAAAATGGAACAGCAGAGCACACTGACTACACTGAAGCTGTGTATAGTGGTATACAATTGTTTCATAAAAAACTTTTAGTTGGGTACATATTGTAACTGATAAAATGGAAAGGCAGTTGAAAGGAATGAGGCAACAGCAATGCCAATTTCAAAATAAATGCTATTGTCACCGCAGCATCAAATTAAGTGACCAAAGATCAACACAGCTGCATCTTTGGAAGTTCAGAGGGAAGGCAAGAGTGTGTGAAATGAGGAAAGCACCAGATGAAGTGAAATGGTTGGGATGACAGGAAAAAATGCAAAGAGTATACAGGAGGAAGTGACTGCAATGACAAGAGGAATTTGTAAATATTTACAAAGTTCCAAGCTAAAAAAAGTCAGATGACTCAGGATACCTGTGGGATTACTTTTATCATTTCAGCCACTTACCATAGCTGACTCCCTATAGCCTCCCTCCTGGTTCTGTTTGTTTAATGTCATTCCTCACACACACCTTTACTCCTGTTCCATAGGAGACAAGACATACAGATAGATGTATTTCCCAGAAGTCTGGTGTTCTCTGTGAAGGGAGTGGGGGCTAGACTGGAATCTTGGACCCAGGACTCCTGGGTTGTCTGTTACAAGAGGTTGAGAGCAGATCAGGGTGGGAACCAGAACTGTTGGGTTGCCTGCGAAGGGAGCACAGCTTTCCAGGTTAGAGTGCGGTGAAGGGGATAGAAGCCACGAGTCCAGATTTCTCTGTTAATGGGTGGGGACCTAGTAGGTTAGATGGAGAAGGGGTATGGGAGCCACTATTCCTAAGTTCTCTGGGAGGCCAGTGGGGACTACTAGTTAGAAGAGTTTGGAGCCATTATTCAATTGTCCCATTCTCCCCAACCCTAATGAAAGGACAGAGGGAAAGGAGGGGTCAGTTCACGCCCTCCTGTCCCCAGCTTCAGTGTTGCCCCCAACCTGCAGAGGAAGAGGACTGGGGCTGAAAGACGAAGGCAAAGTGTGGGCGCATGGAGCCCAAGTTGTAAGCAAGTATAATAAGTGAGACTGTACAATGTCTTTACTGCTAAAATGGCACAGAAGTGGAGGCAGGAGCCTTAACTTGCAATGTCCATGCTTTTTATTGCATGATTGAGTTTGTAGGAGCCTTAACGCTCGTTGTAAACAAGGGGTTTTTTGATTATGAAATTTGCCAGGTTTTTTTAAAAGCAGATATTTAATAAATACTTCATAATGTAGGAGAGTTATTCCTACTACCTACACAACTACTCCTACACTCTGGTTACTCAACAGACACACCTGACCCACCACGTGTATTGAAGAAAGTGGCATTGGTCATGCCTCTCCTCTTCACTTGACCTAGAACCCAGAACTTTTCCAAAATCACAAGTTTCAAGACTTTCAAAAATAACTAGATGAGCTTCAAAATCATTAGATTTTTAGGGGACAAATATTCATTATTTATGATTGGGGAACTTGAGTCTTGTCCTTTCCTAACACATCATCCTTATAATGGGACTGCTTTGAATATGCAACAGGATTAAGAAAATTAACTGCAGATTGAGGGTTTCTTCATCTTGGTTTACAACTCCATTGTGCATTGGTATGAAGTCCCTCTTGAAAGCATGACTCTTCCTCTAACAGGGAAGCTCGGAGGGGCAGACCTCCAGCAAGAAGGCTCCACTGCCTGCGGTTTTGTAGACAAAGGGTCACTAATCTCTTGTGTGAGCTTGACCAATACTGAATTTACTCTCTCCGACTATGACTAACTCTCTCTAGGTCACTTTTTAACAATGTATTTCTTTGATGTGAAGCAATTCTGTCTCTCCTTCCGAGTTGGGATGTTGAGTATAGATCCGTTTTGTAAATCCACTGTAAACGGAGGCCGTTCTGCTTTTATTTATTTTTTCCTGTAAGTGGGTAGGTGTATATAACAGGAAAGGGAGAAATGAGAGATTTCAGATCCCAAGGAAAATTGCAGGAAACAAAAAGGGTGGGAGGTAGGCTGGGAACCCTGCCTGTTTTTACCTCCAGGGCTATCCCACCCCCTGCTTCTGAACTCTCTGTTTCTTGGGAGGTGTACTTTCAGCAACTTCCCTGGCAGGGACTAAATGTCTAATGTGAATAAATAGTGATGCTTCCTGATGTCAGGAAGCTGCACTGCAGTTTCTCTCCTTCAGTCACTTACTAAGAAAGCTGTGTTGTGTGAGAATATGTAGGATTTTACAAGCCTACTTGTGTTTACAGTCACCACTGAAGGCATCAGCATATGGAATGAAGAAGCTGTAGGGATTCCTATCTTATTCCATAAGCAGCCATAATTGTGGCTTATTCATTTTCAAATGTAAGCTTCTCAAGTCAACCTAGACTTCCACCGTGTCCCTGGTGAAAAGGGCTTTCCCTTCTTCTCACCCACATGTCCTACTACTGCATCCTCAGGCTCAGGTAGATGCCAAAAGATGACAGGGGAGGCAATTGGTCATGCTGCAATCCTGACCAGGGTGGGGGTCGACTGAACCAGCAGCAGTGGTTCTCCTGAAGCCCAGATATTTCTATGAGAGTGCCCCTCAGCCCCAATCCAGCTGCAGTATTATCAGCAGCCCTCTCACTGCATCTTCACTCCCTCCCTCCCGCTCTTCTGTGGGGGGGAGCGGGGTGGTATGGTAGGCGGATATTTTAATGCTTTCCTGATTGCTCTCAGTGGTAATTTAGTCTGCTGGGTCCCACTGAACTTCTTCTTTGGATGCACTGCTGCTTGAGTAGCAGCTCTTGCTGCTAGTTCAGTGCCACCCTCCATCTGCCGTTACTGCATCCAGTAGCTCACATCAATGTCCACAGATGGCAGGGGAGGGGATTCTATGCTTCCACTTTGAAATCCTGACTGGGGGGGGTGGGTGAGGGGAGAAGACGACTGAACCAGCAGCAGCAGGTACTACTCAAGCGGCAGCGGTTGCTATTCCGCCAGCAGGAAGCAGCCGCCCATCACTGCAAACTATCCAAGCTTGATAGAGAACTTGCTGTACTTTCCAGGACACCCCCTCTTTTACTCTCCCAGAACAAGTGACAGACAGAGATGGGAACGGACAGATCTTTGGTGCAAAGCTCAGCAAGCAAGGAGGAGAAAGCCAGGAGAAGAAGCTGGGGAGGAAAGTGGCAGCGGTGCTCCTCCCCAGCCCCCACCTCCCATCCATACCCGTAGAATCTAAACATCCCTGCACAATCACAGAGAGACGGGACATCGCCCTGCCCACCCAGACTCAATCTGTCCCCCCTGCTCCCTTCCTCCCCCCACCCACCTAGACCCATCTGTCCCCCGCTTCCTTCCTCCCCCTGCCCACCTAAACCTAATCTGTCCCCCAGTGCTCCTTTCCTCCCCCCCGNCCCCCTGCCTACCCAAACTGAATCTGTCCCCCAGTGCTCCTTTCCTCCCCCCCGATCTGCACGCCTCTGCTCCCTTATTCCCTCCCCCATTCCAATCTGCACCCCCGTGCTCCCTTCTTCTCTCCTCCGACCCGGTTCATATCTGCCCCTCCCCCCTTCTTGGGATCTTCATGGAGCTGTTCCTAGCTCTGCCACTCCTTTGAGCCATCTGGTTAATTTCACCCAGCTGGGAGGAGCAGCAGAGCAAGGAACACCCTAAGAGGATCCCTAGCTCCCCCAGCAAAGTCAAGCCCCACCCTCTCATGCTGGTCCCCAGGAACCCCTCCACCCCCAAGTTAAGCCATCCTCTGTGCTTGGCTTGCAGCAGGGGGCTGGGGACCCAGCAAGGTGTGGCTTTCCTGGAGAGGGGGCTAGTGGAACTACATGGCGTCATTTCTAGCTCTGCCACGTCTCCCAACCATCAGGTAAATTTCACCCAGCTGGGAGAAGCAGCAGAGCTAGGAGCAGCTCCAGGAAGATCCCCTATTTCCTCCTCCAAAGTAACTTCCACGCTGGATTCCAGCACACCCTCTCTTCTTCCCTCCTTCCACCTGGTCCTGATCTGCAACCTCCTGCTCCCTTCCCGATAGGCAGCAGGCTGCCAGAATGTTAGTTTCACCTAGGTGGGAGAAACTCCAAAGCTCTGGAATTCTCCCCCATGAATCCTCCCCTGCCACATCTTAAACCCACATTTAATCTTTCCCCTGCACATCCATGAACATAAAATAGGACATTTATGGTCATGGATACATCATCATAAATATGACATGGAAGGACAACACACTCATCCCCTGCTCCCATCACCACCTGATGTCATCTCACAGAAATGACACTCTCCATAGACTAACACTGACCTTTCTAGAAGTCAAATTAAAATACCACTCGTTTTCAAAAAGGAAACAAAGGGCACCCCCTGGCAGCCTCCTTCAAATTTTCTAAAAGGCTTACACCTCCTCACAATCAACACTAAACCCCTCTACCCTGGTTAGTTCGAGATGGTTGGACTGGCTGAAAAAACACACTTCAAAGTGCAGTTTTCAAACTGCAATAACCCGGCTATTCTCCAACCGCTTTGGCCGAAATTTGGGTAGCCTAAACCACTTACCCAAGTGATCCTTCACCACAACGTTCAAGATCCTAACTTTAATTGTGTTAATTTTATAAATGAATAGAATGTTGGAGCTTTATAATTGAGCATGCATCATGCCTTAACTATAGAGACGATCCCGTCTCTCTATAATGCGCTGAGGTAACCAGTGGCAGTGCCACCCCTAGGATGGATGGGGCAATGTCCCTCCTGGCCCCCCACATGCCCAGTAACAAGCAGTTTTTACTTACCTTCCCTGATTCCTTCTGTCTCGTGCTGGCTGCGCGTTCAGAGCCCCGGCGTGGCTGTTTCAAGCCGCGCCAGGGCTGTGAATGGAGTTTCAAGCAGTGCGCATGTGCAAGCGAGCTCCCAGGCTCTGCACATGTGGAAACTGCAGGGGGGGGGTGGGGGTGTCACAGCAGGTCAGGACTCACTTTCACGGAGCAGATAGGAGTCATGGTGGAATTCTCTGGAGACCCGTAAGAGTCAAACCGTGAAGAACGCTCGTTGGGTGGCTAGGGACTCCTGTCCAGCGCGTGTTCCTTCAAACTGCAATGCTTTGCCACTCGCTGGGGGCAGTCTTGCATTCATGTCTATGGACTGGAAACTGGCAGCACAGTATGTAATATGGGCTATGGCCCTTGGCACCCTATGTACAGGGGAGCAACGTGCGTGCGTGCGTGCGCTATTGGCCGGTGGAACAGCAAGGGCGTGGGGGGGAGAAGTGGAGAGTGCTTGTAACTGTTTACTATTAAGTTTATTCAGTGTCTCTGAGCACAGGCTTTTTCTCTGTTGACTCTCACGTAGTGTGAGGGTGGGGGCTGCCTGCTGCAGAAAGCATATATAAAAGGTGATTCCACCAGGTGCCATTTAATCTCTCTCTGACTCAGTTCTTCTAAGTTGAGAGAGAGAGTTTGCAGTTGGCCATCTGGCTGGTGGTCAAACTGAATCCTTTCTTTGGATCAATTCACCGTTAGTTAGATTAGATTAATTCATAGATATTTTATTATTTAATAATAATCAATCATCATCATCATCATCATCATCATCTCAAGTAAGCAAGTTAGGTATAGGGTAGTAGTGCCAAGTCAGTCCAAGGATCATCATCCCAGCATCCTGTCCTCGAGTGGGGAGGAGACGCTGCCGAGCTCAGCCTGCCCTGTCTGGGGGAGTACATTGGGGCATGGCCTTGGCTTTTTGGGGTGTGTGTGTGTGTCTAAATAGTGATTATTATGGGATGGTATCACATATGGTTATTATAGATTGGTTTTGCCTTTTTAGTATATTTTTAATTAATTTTTAAATTGTGAGTTATAGTATGTTTTCAATTATGAATTGTAATTGTTGATAGTGTGTGTTGTAAGCTGGAGGTTGCTGGATAAAATTGAAATAAATAAATATGAGTGTGCTGCCAGCTGCCTTGGGGAGGTCCAGAGGAGGGGGGAGGCTTGGGGAGTCTAGGCAATGGGGGGAGAGGATGGACTGGAGAGGCCTGGTTTGCTTGCAATGCAGCCCCGAAAGGGGCCAAACTTTTTTTTTTTTTAAAAAGGGCCTGCGTGCTTCTACAGGCGTTTGGTGGCGTAGCTAGCTACTTGGGATGCAAGCAAACCAGGCCCCTCCAGATCAGCAATGCAGTCCTGAAAGGGGCCAAACTTTTTTTTAAAAAGGACCTGTGTGCGCTTGGACAGGCGTTTGGTGGTGTAGCTACTAGGGATGCTTGTCTGGAGGGGCCTGGTTTGCTTGCAATGCAGCCCCGAAAGGGGCCAAACTTTTTTTTTTTTTAAAAAGGGCCTGCGTGCTTCTACAGGCGTTTGGTGGCGTAGCTAGCTACTTGGGATGCAAGCAAACCAGGCCCCTCCAGATCAGCAATGCAGTCCTGAAAGGGGCCAAACTTTTTTTTAAAAAGGACCTGTGTGCGCTTGGACAGGCGTTTGGTGGTGTAGCTACTAGGGATGCTTGTCTGGAGGGGCCTGGTTTGCTTGCAATGCAGCCCCGAAAGGGGCCAAACTTTTTTTTTTTTTAAAAAGGGCCTGCGTGCTTCTACAGGCGTTTGGTGGCGTAGCTAGCTACTTGGGATGCAAGCAAACCAGGCCCCTCCAGATCAGCAATGCAGTCCTGAAAGGGGCCAAACTTTTTTTTAAAAAGGGCCTGTGTGCGCTTGGACAGGCGTTTGGTGGTGTAGCTACTAGGGATGCTTGTCTGGAGGGGCCTGGTTTGCTTGCAATACAGCCCCGAAAGGGGCCAAACTTTTTTTTTTTTTTTTTTTTAAAAAGGGCCTGTGTGCTTGGACAGGCGTTTGGCTGTCTAGGGACTGGGAGCCTACCCTAGAAAACTACAGGCAGCCAAGGAGAGCATGAAAATGAAGAGTGCTCAGGATAATGGTAAGTGATGGCATGGGGATTGGGAGGGTTTTGAACCTCTTCTTTGGCAGAGAGGTCCACAAAGAAGCAAAATTTAAAATGGCATTCAAAATGCAAACATCTAAAGTAATTTGCTTCTTTTTTCTATCCAGTTTGTCTGAGATCTGGCATGATTCCACACCTCGCTTCGCTCTCCTTGTGAACATAGGAGAAAGTAGGTAGGAGCACGGCAGAAGAGACGACTGCAGACAAACAAGGTAACCCCTTTCCCGTTTCCCTACTGAACCCATCTCTTCCCCCTTCCTCTTCTTGTGCTCCAAAACCAAACCCTTTCCCTCCTACTTCTCTGTCCTGTCCTCCTCTTCCCTTTCATTCACTTCTGATTTGGCCTGTCGCAGAACAGGGAGCTAACTCCAAGCCAGAAGGAAGGCTTGTCCCAAAGCCTACACCTTCAGAAGACAACAGGTGGCCAAGCATGCCATGAAAATTGAGGAATCAGGATAAAGGTAGGCGACAGCAACGTAATCTATTTTTTTAACCTACTATGGTTAATTTGGACTTTGTGGGAAAGAGAGTGTATGGGACTCCAGTAAGAGGGTTCTCTATTCCCCGGTGGCAGTGCTTCACACAGCAGCGTTCCCAGCATTAAGTAATGTAATGTCCATCCAATGTTAACCCTGGCAACTCCTTGCTGCTAGTTTATGCCCTGGCTCCGCCTACCAGCCTCCAAACCCACCAGCCGCCCCTGGAGGTAACCCTGAAGATACTTCTCTGCTCTTAATTTAACACTACTCAGCAGTGGAGAAAACAGCTTGCATAACACTTCCTCAGCAATTCCAATGCCTATGGGAGCATGCACGAAATTGCCAAGCACCCCTGCTCCCTTCCTCCTCTGCATAATTAACCTATGGAATTTGTTGCCAGAGGACAATGTCAGGGCCAGTAGTATAGCTGGGTTTTAAAAAAGGACTGGGTACATCCTTAGGAGTAGGTCCATTAATGGCGATTAACCAAGTAGCTTACAGGATGAACTTCTTACTGTCGTCGGGAGCTGGGAGTGAACAACGGGGAATGGATTGCCCATTGTGACTCTTGGTGGTTCTCCCATGCGATCAAGATTGGCCATTGTTGGAGGACAGGATGCTGGGCTTGATGGACCATTGGTCTGACTCAGTATGGCACTACTTATGTTCACCTGATGCATTTGCTAGGAATCCGGCTAAAACTAGACTGGCTCCTGCCACTCCACTATTTCATGGCCAATCTGCCATCTCACCCATGAAACAGGCAAGGGGACCCTTCCCCCTACTGCAAACAAGAACAGTAACATAGTACCTTCCCCAAATGGAGTGAGTCCGAAGCCATTCGCTGGGGCTGGCTTCAAGGCCGTACATCACAGCATCCCCATAGTCCACAAATGGTTTCTGTAATCTGGGGGGGAAAGAAGAGAAGGCATGTTGGCGCAGGCCAGTTTGCTTGATAGAGAGGCACATTGGGCTAGAAGAGTAACGGTTTACTGGCATTGAATGCGAATTGGGAAGCAACAATTGTCTGCTGTTCAGCAATTTTAATTGGCTCTGAAGCACTTTCCATTTAACATGGGCAACATACCATGGAGAGGGGAGCTTTAGAAGTTTGTATAACACCCACCAACTTCTTTTCATGTGCTCAGATTGGGGATAGATCTACCCAACACACAACTGTAATCTGGAGATTTTTACTGTAGAAGTACACTGCTTTGTTTATTTTGTAGTTCATTTTTTAATACTCAGACCAATCATGCAAATTTCCAAATCATCCTGGCTGTTTGTGGTTGCTCCCTGGGCAACGGGAAAGGGGGCACAAGAGATTTCAGGGAGTATCAGCCGCCTAGGGGCTTGAGACCACTCAACTCCCTGCTCTATGGAGCTACCATGGGCTTCCAGGATTAGACTTCCATGCACAGCATGCAAATTCAGCTGTTGAGGTAGTTTAAGTCCGGTGAATCCTTCCTCAGTGTAGGGGGATGGACTAGATAATTCTTGAGGTCCTTTCCAGATCTATGATTCTATGTATCCCCTTCTTTCACTTTCTCACCGCAGTAGATGCGAACCAAGGAGCAGGTCAGGGCCGCCTTGCCAAGCTGCTGAGAAAGTTTCCCCAGGGCCCACCTCCTCTGGAACACAGTTCTACATGGCAGCTAGGAGCAGGCTGGGACCCAGCGAGCAGCAGTAACAGTTGCACTGATGGTCCTGGAACATAGCTCTGTCCAGCAGTCTCTGGGCAAGGAGCCAGCTGGAAGCACTGAAGGTGAACAAATGTAGGTGCACGTGTATGACGTGCAAGAGGGATTATGGGTGGGTGCTGCAAGAGCATGTGGCCAGCGGTGCTGTCTGAATAAGTGGTGGAAGGGCAGGTGCTTTGTTCAGAGAGGCATCATCCCGGTTTGGAGTTCTGTGATGTCATGATGTTCCGAAAGGGGAGAGTCATAAAAGGAGTTGGATAGCCCCTTTGTCCTGCCTCCACACCCTGGACCACAGGAAGTCTTGGGCAGCATGTGGGTGTTTGTAGGGGAACATACACCCTTGCTCCCTGCATCAAAACCACATGATTTTTTTTTTAATTTTAAGGGAATTTTAATTCAGATTTTTAGGAAATGTAAAAGGGAGAATGTTGAGGTTTCAAGACGGATGTCAGGACTGAGAAACAGATTTTAGTCAATGGCAAACAGGCAATGTAAGAGATCAAGTTTTCCTCATCGGGGATGCCATGTGGGAAATGTCTGGTAAGTGTGGGCTACTAGATTTTTTTTATGGGCTAGTAAGTTTCATTTAATTTGCAAGACTGCTTTAGACCTATATGATAATTACTGTAATAGTCTCTTCATTTTTTCCTCCAGGTTAACCAGTTCTTTAAGCCTTTCTTTGCCCTCTAATCCCTTTATCATCTTTGTTGGTCTTCTCCAGTTTGTACGTCTTTCTTAAAATGTGGTGCCCAAAACTGGACACAAGTACTGAATGGAGTAGCTGTTATCAGTATTGCTAGCCAGTACCGAATGGATTAGAAGTATTGTTTCCCACGTCTTCGATACTTCTGCAACCCAAAAAGATACTTAGAAAAATGGCCGACAAGTTGCATTACTGACTTGGGTGGAGTACAGGATCCACTATAACCCACAGATCCTTCTCTGTAGTGCTGCTTCAGAAGCCATTATCCCCATTAGATTTTTCTTTCCCTTGTTTAATACCTTATTTTTGTTTATTGAATTTCATCTCCCTGCTTTCATCCCCCAATTCTCCAATTTTAAAAAAGGTATTTGTAGTTCTAATTATATCCTCCAAATATTTGCAATTCCTCTCCGCTTTGCAAGGGCTGCAAGTACCAGCTCCTAGTGACCAGTAGCACTACCAGGAACTGAGAAAGCCCTTTTTGCAAGAAGTTTTTGTAGCCAACTTCACAGCTTTCCTGAAACTCTTCTTCATACAAAGTGACCCAATTTTGTCCAACATTTTGTCCAATTACAATATTAGAAGCAACAGCTTTTTCAGTCCTCTAAACCCACAAAGAATTTTCTGGAGCCAACATCTTTGCATTTAACAGTTGCACAAGGACTTGGGCACATTCCGTGGAGCAGACGACTGTTTGGTGAGTTTAAAGGATGTACTACAGGTTTCAGTAATACCAGGAGACTTTATGCAATAGAGCAGAGCTGGAGTTCCCCTTACTTGTTGCAGAAGTGGTGCGCGCATTTAACCAGAATGCGCATACAGTGGACTGCAATGACTCCCATAACAAGGAGACTGATAGGGCCCAGCTAGACAAAATAAGAGAGAAAAGAGGTAAGAGCACACACTACAATGACTAAATCAAGAACTGCCAGACTAGTTTTAACATAGAAAACTAGAAACGTACAAATAGTCTTGTGTTTCAACAGCTGACCATTGGGTTTTTTTTTTTAATAACAGCATACAGTGCCTACCAGAAGGGAGCACTGGCTCACGACCAAGGCTCCTAAACACAAATATAGTAATTGAGGCAACACGCAAGACTAGCAGTACAGCTGAGATCCTCACAAATCTGGATGTTTTAGGACGAGCACCACAAGCATTGCTTCCATCTCTGCATTTCCAGATGAACCAAAAGGTAGTTCGGATAAGATCACCAACGATGTTGTAGCCAAATCTAATCACCTCTACTCCATTCTTGTCCTCTAACCTCTCTGCTGCCTTCGATAACATTGACCGATCACTCTTGCTGGACTCACTTCACTCCCTTGGCTTCCATGGCTCCATCCTTGACTGGTTTTCCTCCTACCTCTCTGACCGGTCCTTCAATGCATCTCTTGCCAACGCCTCCTCATTTCCCCTCTCGATCAGTGTTCCCCAAGGCTCTGAACTTGGCCCTCTCCTCTTCTCTATCTACACCCTGTCCCTAGGCAAACTCATTGCCTCCCAAATCACCTCCCCACATGGCTTCCAGTATCACCTCTACGCTGATGACACTCAACTCTCCCCCTCCATCTGTTCAAGCTCGCCTCACCAGCTGTCTCTGACATCTCTACCTGGATATCTCAACGTCAATGCAAACTCAACATTGCTAAAACTGAACTCCCTATCTTCCCCCCGCCATCCTTCCTCTCAGTCGATCCTTATTGACAGAGTCACTATCCTTCCCGTCCCCCAAGCTTGTAGCTTAGGCTTCATCTTTGACACACTCCTTTCTTTTAAACCCTACATCGACTGTTGCCAAATCCTGTTGCTTCTCCCTCCATAACACTGCTAAGATTCGCCCTTTTCTCTCTGTCTCCTCTGTCAAAATCCTTATTCACACTCTGGTCATCTCTCACCTCGATTACTGTAACCTCCTTCTCACTGGCCTCCCCCGCTCTCCCCTTATCTCTGTCCAAAACTCTGCTGCCAGGGTCATCCACCTCGCCCATCGTTTCGACCATGTGCAGCCCCTCCTCCTCTCTTTTCAATGGCTCCCCCTTCCTGAACGAATCCTGCACAAGCACCTAGTCTTCACCTATAAAGCTCTTCACAACCTTGCTTCCCCCTACCTCTCTGTGCTAATTTCCCTCCATGAACTCCACTCCTCCTCTGCTCCCTCTCACGCCCTCCCACACCTTCCCTGCTCCCCTAGCCACCTTCATCCCTTCTCCCTAGATGCCCCTGACGCCTGGAACTCCCTCCCTGCCCACATCTGCCTCACCCCCTCCCTTCAAATTTCTCCTCAAGACCCACCTCTTCCACTCTGCCCTCCCCGACTCCTCACTCCCCTCTCCTAACTCCTGCTGATACCTACCATCCAGTACAATCTGTTACCTGAGGTCAGTGTACTTATATCCTCACAACAAGAACCAGCCAGCCATCATTCTCGATGCAAGCAAGCCAAGTACGTGCACCCAAGACCTTGCATTTTCGTGAATGTTACACTCCCCATCTCTCAGACTGTAAGGCCTAGGGTGGGGACTGTGTCTAAGCGCCAGGTACATTGCTTGTGCTATAGAAATGCTTGGTGCTAATTAATAATAATTTTATTGGACCAACTTCTATTGGAGAGAGCGTGCAAGCTTTCAGGCCGCGCAACGCCTTTCATCAGGCAAAGAAAACTCAACTATAACCTGAGCAATGTAAGACATGAGTATGTGTGTATATATGGAGCAATCATGTGGGAGGGAGGCTGGTAAGAGTCGTTAGTATTTCAAACATTTAAATACAATGAGGGGAAATCAATAGGCAAATTAGGAACAAGGTAAGTGCAAGCTAGGTATACATGCGTTCCTTACATCACTTGATACCCTCTCACTAAGTTGGTCCAATAAAAATTGAAGCTACTTTGTCTTCATCTCTTACATTCACCAATATAGCAACCGCACTCCCTAGACTAGAATGGAATTGCAGAGACAGACTGAAGTGCCTGGTGCTCAGAACTGGGGTTGGTGGGGGAGAAGAGACAGGATTACTACATGTCTGGAGTAGTGGGTCTCTACTGTATTCCGTTAATCATGAACTCTGCATTCCAAGCTAGAAAAGCCTTGCAGGATGCAAACCACCCCCATGCTGATACAAGATTGTTCTCTATAGTCCGTGAGGTCACACACGGGTTTGGGACGACAACGTATTATTCCACATGTATTATTCCACAAAGATCCCAGGCAAGTTGTATTGACTTACTTTAGCCATCTCAGACCTTTAACACAATACTACGGGAACACAATGACTATGTTTTGATTTAATGGGTTACCAAATCCCCAAAGTGGCTATCTAAGGAATGTCTAAGTAAAGTGACCCAATTTGCAAAAACAATAAGGGAAACAGGGCGTTTTCAGACATGATGGTGGACTGCTTTACCACGCTTTACCCGACAGGCCACCATCACATCATTTCCCAGGGTGCCAGACGTTCACTTGGGATAGTTTTTGGCCATGGTGGCAGCTAGCCAAGGCTAGGATTCAGGAAAGTCTCTGATTCACAACCCAGGCTAGCAGCCATCATGGCCACGATCCGACTGCCTGACTGGGAGTAAAGCGGGCTATCACATTTGGAAACCTGCTTTACTGGACCCAGTCCAGAGTACCTGCAATTCTGGGAGCCATGGCAGCCATTATAGGCTGCCATGGCTGCCCATGGGGGCCTTTGCAGGCTTGGCACA
>QEPC01006805.1:2033658-2060411 GCA_003113815.1 Sphenodon punctatus | reverse complement strand
CAGAACTCAGCCAGCTCCTTAAATGGGGAATCAGCAGAGCCCAAAGAATTCTTGGTGGTGTTAAAAAGATGACATCACACAAGCCAAGACGACATGATCTGCTCAGACTTCAAGGCTTGGTTTGCATCAACTTACATCCTTCATTAAAACTGTAATTGCCTCATGGGAGCAGAGACTGGACAGGTTCATGTTACGCAACATCTCAGCCTAAGTGTCTCCTTGTAGTCAGAGGCTTAAATGACTTATTAGCATTCGCGCAGCATTGAGCAAGAGACGGTGCGGAACTATGGCATAAACACTTGCATGTTGACAAGACTTTACAGCCCAGTTGTGTCTCCGCCAGCTTTCCTTCAATCTAGGACACAGGAAGCAGCTCTGTAGGGAGTTAAGAGATAGTGAAGCCTAAATGGGTTGCTGGGTCTCTGGCCTCGGATAGCTATTAGGCAAATATACTATTGCTCAAAACTACATAGAAACTGCAGTCACTGAGCAACCAATCATCAGATGGCAATATTATTAGTTACTACAGATCTAATCAAACGCTATTTACTAAGCAGGGGCTTAAAATCAGCAGGCCAACCTTTTACCTAGGAAAAAATAGAGAATTAGCTCACGCCACCCTCTCCCATCACCTGCCTCTCCAGCATTAGAAGTGGGCCCTCTTACCACAATGCCAGCATTTTTCACAGCCAGGGGCAGCCCCAGCAGGCCAGTGCCAATATTCCCTTTCAGCAGGTGTATCAGTGTTTGAATCCATCTGAGAAGAATAAGATTTGGAGACTGTCAAGCACATCAGAAGAGGCATCAGCTACTGTCCTACTCCCAAGTCCCCAAATTAGTCTTCCAGTATAGACCAATCCATGCCTCCAGCACTCACTGTTACTTGAGTCCAGGGGCCTCTCCACAGCAGAGAGAGCAGGTGTTTCTAGACAAGCGCCTCCCCAGCCATCATGCATGTTACAGGACCATATTGGTGCCCTATGCAGCCCTGCGACATGCATGATGGGAGGGGAGGTGCTTATCTAAAAGACACCCAGCGTACCCCTCTGAACTGTAATGAAGACAAACGTATGCCTGGGACTACAGTTTGACTCATTTCACCAGGGCATGATCCCTCTTTGAATTTAAGAATGAATAAGAAATTAAACACTAAACTTCTGGGATCTTTGGAGAAGAAACAGGCTGCTCTGCAGCATCACACAAGTCCATCCCACAATCTTGACTACAGAGGGGGCAATAAAGTCAGAGGTGGTTTGTATTAAACTTGTCGATAAGATCAATTTGCAAAGAATGCAAGATCTGAGGAGGTGGCAAGATCATAATAAAAGATGCATACGAGTTCTAGTAAAACAAGATTGCTTTATATCTTTTCTTAACTTGGAACAGTTTGTATCACACATTCCAAAAAGTTTGAGTTTTCTGCATCAGTTGCATGAATGTGTCGCTGGACATTTTAAAAAACAATTTCACATAGAAAAGAGCTGAAACAGTGTCCTGAATTGCCCAAGTCTTGGGTGGTTCCTATTTCAGAACCTTTATAGGTCAGGAGCTTTCAACATTTGGAATCCCAAAGCATTAAGTACTTCTTGATTATAGCTACACCTGCCCCCCTTCCCCAAGTTTCTCTAGAGAAGTGCTCCCATAGTTCTGGTCTAATTTGTAAAAGTTACCAGGCCAAGGCCAGGACCTTCCTTACCCTTAGTTTATGTCAGATTCCTATCAGTGATGTGAGTTTTCTACAAAACTTTGATATGGAGAACTTTCCAAAAAGTTTTCCTAAATTTTTTCAATGCAAATTTTTCTAACCTCCTATCACTTGGGATTAGATTTAGTATGTTTATTTGGACTTGTACTTGGTAAGCCAAACTTAATTTTATGTGCTGGAAAAAATTCAAAAGTTTTTTAAATAGCCCAAAGTAGTTAAACTGAAATATTTAGGTAGGAAAAATCTTTTAATAGAGTGCACTTAATGAATTTTTAGAACCAGAGAATTTTCTGGAAAAATATAGTTGAAAATTTTCCACACCACATCACCGATTCTGATATATTTCAAAGTGTGGACCAGCCGCATTCCTTTCCCCTATGTGCAAGTCAAGGAAGGCTGTAGAAAATAGAGCGGGTAAAGAGCCAGAACAGCTTTGAAAGATAAGGCTCTGCCTGCGAACCAGGTTTTCCTAGGGAAAAGAGCAGGCAAGAGGGAAGTTCTAGCTGAGTCAGGGCATCTGTGCAACATTTCAGATCTATATAACAGATAACCCTATTCCCAGCTGGCTGAGCACTTCCTCCCAGGAGCTGTACAGACAGGTGGAAGAGCCTGCTCCCAAGTCAAGTGGCTCCCACATGAAAGGAGAAATAATTACTTCTATTCCCTCTGGTGGAATACAACTCCCCCTACATTAGCACAGCAGCAGAACAGCACAAAGCCCAGGAGAAAGAACAGTCACTCACGTTGTTCCATTCGTCTCCCCAAACCGTTGATATGATGAAGGGGAAGCAAGGGTGCTCAAACCCTCAGTGGGGCTCCCTTGAGGGGTCGCCTCTGTCGAGCTGTAGTCGCTGTAGCCTTCGCTGCGCAACCGCCTGGTGGACATCGTGGCTGTGGAGACAGTCGCATCAGGAAAAGTACCTGCCGCTAACTCTATGTTCCCCGCTGAGGTGGTTCCTGGGCTTCCTGCATGAGGTTTTTCTGGAGTAGACATAGTAACAATGAGCTTGTACTCTAGAAATGACTGGAGCAGGCTCTTCAGAGAAGGTTTATATCTAGGGCCCCACCCTGACAAACACAGCATTACCACACCTGAAGGGATCCTCCAAACCAATGGAGAGCCTTTGGGATCAGACACTTTCCTAGGTCAACAGAGGAGTCTCCAACTTGGCAGACTAGACACCCACCCGCGGACTGTTCAGCAGTTACAGCTACCTTGAACGTGCCCTGCATAGATCTTTGGAGTCAGATAACTTATAAGTCATGAATTGCCACAAATAGGCAGGTGAGGGGGAACACACTGCATACACACTATAAGCACTGCCAAAGCTTCTGGTTTGCAGAAAGCTTTCAAGGAATGCTCACGGAAGGGAAGATCCTGGACAGGCTAGACATGGCTGTAATACTGACTCACTGCCATAGTAAGGCTATTACAGGCCCAGGCACATGTCTCCGTTATGGGTCCTCCTAAGCAGCAGCCATCCCAAGGCTCCCAGCGAGCCTTGCCACGCAAAGGTTGTGGGGCCACCCTGGCTTCCAGTGAGGCTGCCCTGGAGCGCTAGCAACCCCACCAGGAAGAAAGTTTAAGCAATAGCTGTGCCAGTACTCACAGTTGCCCACTCTGAAAACTCCTTTCTTGGTAGGTCCCTTTACAAGCAGCCTTGAAACACTTCACTCCTAGTAGCAACACATCTGACTGGGGTGAAGGGACCACCTCAAGGTGGCTTTTATAAAACTAACTATATGCACTCTTACAGTCGGCCAAATTATTATGAATGTTTTCTGAAGCAAGAACAAGAGAAAACAAGCCAGAGGTTTTTTGGAAACTTTCAACTCACTCAGCAGTGTAGTCTCACAAATATTGATTTGATTACAGTTCTCTAGAGGACAGTTTGCCATTGTACTGGCCCTGGACACCCAACAAAAAGGCAGTCCCTGCTCAAAGTGCTCACAATCTAAATAAAATGAGGAACGGAGGTACTTTTGATAGAGTATCTATAGAGATATCTCTATAGATACTCTCACAAGAAATCTGTGGCAGAGGCAGGAGTTTAAGCCTGGTTTTCCAAAGTCCAAAGCTAGCTTTCTAATCATTTGACCACCCTTCATACCATACAATGCAATAAGTGCATACCCTGCAAAGTAGCAGATACAAGGAAGGGTTCTCCCCTCTGACAGTTTAAGTAGCAAATCAGTTGCTTTAGCTCCAACATTAGCCTGGGGAACATACCTCTTAACTCTGAAACAATGACAGCACCATTCAAACTGAGGTCTTTTTTGCATATGTTGATTTACTATGTACCCTTCAAGAACATTAGATACAGGGAAACGTACACCACAAAGGGTAGGGATTATGCCACGAAGGGCAGGGGTGGGACTCAGGGTAAATTATCGGTTTAAGTTTCGGGTCCCGTGTCTCCTATCAGTATCTGTTCTTTTTTTCTCATTGACATCAATGGGAAAGCGAATCATCCTCCAACTCTGAGACACGGGGAGCAGAAAAGAAAAAACCCAGGCATCCCACCCACCCCACTCCTGGCCTTGAAGGGTGAGGGTAGTGATCCATTACCCTTAACACCCCTACTTCCACCTGCCAGGGCCTTGCTTTACCCCACCTCCACCCCCAGGGCCCCTGTAAAGTTACTTACCATTGCTGGTTCAGGTCCGGAGGGTGGGTGTTGTGGCCACTGGCTAAGCTGCCGGCTTCGCTATTGGCAGCCAGCTCCACTGCCAGGCCACTGGGCCTTCTCCACTGCAGGGCGGTGGTGAAAGTCCGGCCACCAGGCAGCAGGGTCAGCTCCTCTCTCTTTAGGTCTCTGGTCTGGAGCTCCAAAACACGCTGCCAATACGTGTACAACATGAGCACCAAGGCCATTCTGTGCATGTGCATTCCTAATTCAAAATGGCACAGCAGCATCAGTGCCATTTTAGAAGAGGGCAGTCGTTATGCACATGCGCAGAACTGCCCTCTTCCAAAATGGCACAGATGCTACCGGCGCAATTTTGAATTAGGAATGCACATATGCAGAATGGCCTCGGCGCCTATTTTGCACATGAACGCTGTCAATATGGCAGTGTTTCTCAGAGCTCCAGACTGGCAACGGTAAGTATCTTTACAAGGGCCCCAGGGGTGGAGGTGGGGTAAAGCCAGATTCCAATGGGTGGGGGTGTTAGGGGTAATGGATTCCCACCCTCATCCTCCAAGGCCAGGAGTGGGGTGGGCAGAGGTTTACCCCGGCTGTTCCCATTGACTTCAATTGGAAGGTCAGATAATTGGGATCTGAGAGGGCCCAGTTATCTGATCTTTCGGTTTTAACTGAAAGTGGCCATCAGCCACTTTCGGTTAAAACTGAAACAGAGTCCCATCCCTAACAAAGGGTGAAAACAGACATGCTTTAACATTTTATGCATGTTGTAGGGCTGTACTGGCACCCTAGTAAGATTGCCACTGACATCCCCAGAACACGAGGGGTGGGGGGGCGGGAAGAGAAGGGTACACTGGCTCAGGGCTCCTTCCCCTAGCCAGGGCTGGGCGAGAGATGGGAAGGGGATGCAACTGTACCGGCAAAATCCTGACCATGAGTGCATATTTTAAAAAAATCCACCCAGATGGGGTTGGGTGGATCAAAAAAGTGGTCATGTCCTGGAAAATCCAGATACTATGGGAACCCTACTAGCACTTCCCCCACCACCCAGTGTTGGGACTGCTGGCTCACCTCCAAGTTCACATGCTGCCAACACAGCTGTTCATGAGATCATGACTTCAGGGGAGGAGAGGTGAATGTGGCAGCGCTGGCAGCTTGTGGAAGATATAGGACAAAAATGTGAAAATAAAAAGGACAAAAGACAAACCCTTCAAAGAACAGGACCATCCTGTATAAAAACAGGACAATGGCCACTCTACGTCCTATGCAGCCCTGCAACATGCAGAAGAAATGTTAAGCAGAGACGGTGTATGTCGGTTTTCACCCAAAGATGGTAAACAAGAAGTTAAGGTTAGGCCACACCTCACATGCCACCTTAACTGCCCTTTATATTACTCACTTGACAAACATGACCTAGACATACAACTTATAACTTCAGTATTTCACATGTATCAAATCAGATAGAATGTGTGAAAAGGGCTCTCTCAATACAAGCTGAAGCAAGTTTTGTTGTTTAAACAGTTGTCTCAGCCTTAACTATAATGTAGGAGCATACTGTACTAAGCACCTTTATTTCAAAAAAAGAAAAATCTTGACAAAATTAAAGCCTCACATACCCATGCCATAAACTCTTGTAAACCAGACTAGAATTCCTTGCTCTTTTAGTCTAGTATAGCACTTCCCCCAACTGTGGATGTTTTCAGACAAGACGCTACCCCGCATGGCCACAGATCCAAATGCCTGTCTAAAGGTGGAGCAGCTAGGCGCACACTCCCGCGAGCCACGGAGCACCAGCTCAGCCACTCACAGAGCAATGCCAAGAAATCTGGAGTGAGCTGTGCAGGACAAGCCAAATATGTGGAAGCTGCCTCCATGGCTGTGGTACACACATGTGGGGAGCTGCCCATTTGCTTCACTTCCCACACGTGGGTGCTCCATGACAGAGTCACTTGGCAGCCAGAGACCCTCCCTCATCGACTTGCTCTGTTTGACCTCCATACCAAGTAGGTGCTACCATATGCTGCACCCTTCCTTTGTCAGTAAAACTTTTCCCACTCTCCAGCCATCTCTCCTCCCATGTGGATTCTCTCATAGCCAGGGAACCATATTCACTGTTTCCCCTCCCCCACTGGCAGCAATAGGGAAAGTGAAGCAAACATGGGTTTCCATTCTTAGTCAAGTGTCCTACTACAAGAGCCACATTTGAACCCCATGCCAATTGATCCTTTTAAAAGTTCTACTACCAGAGCTAAGAGAAGAAGGGCTGGCAGCTACTTTTAATTCAGCCACTAGAGTAGAACTCTGTATATTGTCCAATAAGCTCGACAGCTGTTCAGAACATTGCCACAGCAGTAGCTAAGCATTGTAGTCATCGTGCCAGGGGCTATGGGGTGGAATAAGTCCCCCACCCCCACCCCCTAGTTGTGTACCAAAGTCTTCATATGGCAGAGAGCCACATGGCACGCATCTCTCCTGCTTCATGATTCACTGGCAGAATGGATTCTGTGGTACTGGAAGATGAGATTCTGAGCAGCCACTGCATGGTGCTGCCATACCCAACCTGACAGAGCCTGACCTACCATCTTGACCACAGCTGAGGCCCTCGTGCTCTAACCCCTCTTCCACCACAGAAAGTTAATCTCTGCCTGCTGCGGGCCTACTGCAGGTGAAGGGAAATGAACTCTTTTCAGGCGTGACTCAATTTCCACAGCAACACTTCTCTAAATGGCACTCCAGGCCACCTCTGGCTCTGTCAGTGCCAGAAAGAGCCATCAAGTCTGCTTCAGGATGCGTCCTACATGGCTGCTCAAAGCAGGAGGAGATCCAAGCCAGCACCAGGTACTGCCTGCACACCTTGTAGCAGGGTAGCTACTATGAAGGCCTGGACCCTGTACTACCCCCTCTTTTTTTGGCAGGGAAGGGTCCTACAGGTGGGGCAGCAGCTGTCCTGATCTGTGAGACAGACATCCCCACAACTGCTTATCTCTACCCTCCCAGTTACATGTCCTCCAGACGCACACTAGCCCAGCTCACCAGTTGCACAGTTCCACTTTCCTGCCAACCACTCACCAGTTCATCCATTAAGTTATAATTCATCAAACTGATTAGGGTAACACAACATCCCCTTAAACAGCTGAGGCTCCTTTTATTGCAGGGCTATTTTATGCCAGTGATTGTCACTCATCTTGTCATGTCAAGTTTGTTCATGGAACCCATGTATTTGGAGGGGGAGAGGAGGCGATGCAGTGTACAGTCTGTCTACGTGGACCCAGCCCTGGAGAGCACAGGCAGTTATGGAGGAGGGAATGGACAGAGGGAAGAATGGGAGATGAAAGCAAAGCCAGTAAGATGTCTTGAAAGAAGTCAAGAAGGAAAGGATACTCCTGCGTCTCAGGAATTCCCAGCACAGATAAATCGCTGGGATGCTTTGGCCAGAAGTGGCTCAGCCTTTGTGGGCTGCAGTTCCCTTTGCCAAATAGGATAATTCCTTTTGCTTGGCTGGCATGTTCCAGTCACAAGCTCTTTGGTGCGATCCTAGCACCTACTTTAACAGGGGCAGAATAGCAACTACCACCATGAAGCCTGGTTTCATTCAGAGCCTTAGGCACGGACATAATACAAGAAACAATGACGGGAGAGACAATGAGCCAAATCTAGCCCACAACAACCTTGTTTAGCATTACAATGGTTGACCCACAAGCTGATGTTTTATTAGGGCCAATTGACCCAGTTGAAGAAGAGATTGCTTACTTGACTACAGCATAAGAGAGAAAACAAGTGTGGGGTGTATCAGGAATGGTAGAGAATTCCTAGAAGAATAAACTTGAGCTCCAGTCACCTCCACAGCCCCCCTCCAGTCTGTCCAGCTGCTCCGTTAGTGTTCCATTTGTTACACCCAATAGCATTCCTCACCCCAATTTCTCCCATGAGGGCCTTATTGTTCCTACTGTGGAGAGAACTGGAAGCAAAGGAGAAAGTGGCCCTGTTCAAAACCTATCTGAAAACCTTCACGAGGAGAGCTTGTCTTTCAAGTATACCAAGATGCAGGATCAGCATTACTAATACCTAGAAATCTCATGTCAAGGCTTAATTTAAGGTTACATGTTGAGCTTTTTGTAACGAGTCTTGACCACAAGTCAATAATTGACTTCACCTGTTTTCTACATTCAAAACAAATCAGTTATTTTTAGTCCCGTTCACCCCTCTTCACAGCCATTCCTTGTCTTCACCTTTAAGGCCTGGCCTCTTTCTGCCATGTTCCTACCAGGGACTTCACTCCTCCCCTACCACCACACTCACCCAACCTGAGTCTCTTGCTTCCCTAAGTAGTCTTCATACTTTCACCCATGCTGTCCCCTACACATGGCACTCTCTCTCAACCGTCACATTTCTCCTTAAAAAACCCTACCTCTTCCACCAAGCTTCCCTATACGGTCTTATCCTTCACAATTCCCTTGCAGCTGCAATTGTGTGCACCTACAATTTTCCAACTTCATGAACATATGCCTGTCTTTCTGGTTCCCCTCACCCTTGTCCATTCTAGAATGAAAACCCCTCAGGGCAGGGAACTGTCTAGTCACAACTTTTCATATTGCTGGCCTAATACAAGTGTAAATTTTTTAAAATATTTTTATTATTTTATACTATAAAATAAAAATATAAAATAAAGGTGTGATTGCCATATTGGTCCCAAATATGAAATACAAATACTTAAGACGCCTTTTACTGCACCAAATTCTCCTGGTGTGTGCACTTTCCAACACGCAGCGCTATTCCTCAGTGGATAAATAGATTGTTAGAGGAAGGGAGTAACTAGAGCAAAAGGTGTAGTCAAAGCTTCCCACACATGTACCTCAAGTTTGACCCTAAAAACCCTTGCTGTTCCAGCTCTGGACTTCCCACCAGTGTTGTCAGTCCTACCCTTCAGTGTCCTCTTCTATTACAGCATATTCTCGACCACAAACTGTCAGTCGAAATGCTCCCTCAGCATGCAATCAGCAAATTTCAGTAGAGTTGTGGCCAGAGGAAGCCAACTGTTTTAGTAGACCTCAGTCAATTTGCTCCCTCCAAAATACCAGCTGCAACACATCTCAAGAGACTTCACAAAACAAGGCATCCTTTGCATCAAGGTTTTCAGGACCCCTTGATATTGCCAGGAAATGTTGTGAAGGTCAACAACATAACTGGGTTCAGAAGAGGTCTTAGAGATAGACCCATCAATGGCCATTAGTCAAGTCAGTCAAGGGCATAGGGTTGCCACATTTTGCTAAAGCCATTTACCAACAGGTCATAGAGCTTAACAAATGGATGGAGAATGCCTTCCCAATTACTGAATCTGCTGCGCAAACCCAGTTTCTGCTCTCAAACACTAAGAGTGTACTCAGGGGACAGAACAGAAGGAGGGCGAGACACATTCAAGGATAGATCCATTGTATAGATCCATGATACAGACTCTTTCCTTCCTCCAACAGCCTTTGCCTTCTGTCCAGCCCACTAATTGTCAAAATAACCCATGGGAAGAAAAGATTCCCCATCCCTGCTATAAAGGGTAGGCAATATCAGGGCATATGTTTTGCTGAAACAAATGGGTTTGTACCTGTGCCAACTGCTACAATGTAAGCTTCTGGGAAGAAAGCTAAAACAGATCTCAAGTGGATGCACAAGAGCTATTACTCTCGGACTACCTCACCATTGCAAGAATGAGCATAAAGAGACTCATCAAGGAGTGACTGCAAGTTAGAGGTAGAAATAGGGCATCACAAAGCACTCTCCAAATTCAGAAAGGTAACAGTGGGTGATTTCAGACGTGACGGCCGATAGTATTGACCTTGGGTTGTGGGGTGGTTCGGACCACGGGTGGGGGTCAAGGGGCGCACCAACAGACATTCGCCCCTTTGCTCCCGGCCGTGGGGACCGCTGAACCATGGCCCAGGGTCAATGCTGCCCACCGTCACGTCTATTGCGAACCCCCATCCCCTGGAGGGGGCGGGGCCACATGACAGTGTGCAGCTGCCCGGCCCCGCCCCCTGCGCTCCCCGGCCGCCCACCCTCCATGAGACTGGCAGCCACTGCGGCTTATCTGGCCGCTGCCGCCACCAAGACTCCGGACAGCAGTGAAGGTATGGTAACAGACGTTACTTTTCCTTCACCGCGTTCTGGATTCCCCCTAACCACGCTTTGTTCTCCGCCGTGGTGCGGGAGAACAAAGCGTGGTTAGGTTCACTGCGGGGGGGTGGTTGACTGAGGTGAACATCTGGGATGCACGCAACCCGACGTTCACCTGCTTTCAACCCCCTCCGTGGTTGACTGCGGTGATTTCAGACAATGTAACATCTGAAATCACCCTTTGTTGCCATGTCCCGAGTAGGAATTCTCTCAGATTTTCAGGGACTAGACAAGACTTCACAGCACAAAGCAACAACAAACAACTATGTCCAACTCTTGGGGAAAAGGAGAAATATGGGAGTGGTGGCATCATGCTATGTTGCAGTCTGATACTGGTTCAAAAAAGAGCTGTAGTAAATAATGGACACTGGGATCAAACCACAAATGCCCATGTAACCCTATCCTAGTTGGATGGCATTCACTTTTAACAGAGACTTCACAATAGAACATGGGGGCTGTTAAAAGTGCAAAGTTACATGCAGGAGAGTTGGGAACTCAGGCTTCAAATCACCTTTACTCCAGGGTTCTCTCCTCCTTGGCACCATTCTCTGGCAGCAGAATCTCAACCATGGTTCCCAGCTCAGTGCGTACTGAAGATTTAATGGGGATACTCTTATCCTACCTCATGAAAGGAGCAGTAAAAGGCAGCCTAGCCCAGTCACACAAAAGGGTAAACTGCTCAGTCTAGTACCCAGGACAACAGTGGTGCAGAGAGGGTGGCGAGTACTGTGCATTGCTTTCCACGTATATCCTCATACTGAATAAGGGTGACAGGTTTCAGGGTCAACCTTCTCCCCATTTTGCAAAGACATGCCTTTCTCCCCTCTGGAGTGCTGGTCAGTCTGTCAGTCCATGTGCTTCCCAATCCACTCCTAGCCCCTTGGATAGTTTCTCACTCCTGCCCCATGTACTCACCTGCTGCTGTAGTATTTACTGTGGGGTGCAGCCAGAAGGGGGTGCCCTCAAGTCCCCTACTTAGTTGGAGCAGCAGTGGCAGACTCTAGGCAGGGTAACCAGAGCTGCAAATGAGGTGACAGGCAAGCTCTTAGCTCACCCCCCCAAACTAGCCAAGGCTGCAATGATGCATGGGCAAAGGGGACAATAGTCCTGGTGCTCAATCCCATCCTAGCCATGAACTCACTGGATGGCCTCTCTCAGTCTCCATTCCCCATCAGTAAAATGGGAATGTGCATGTCTGTCCCCATTTCACCTTATCCTTGTTCATCTTGGATTGTAAGCCCACTGGGCAGGAACCAGTCTCTGAAAATGTGACTAAAGTGCTGCATGTGCCTAATAGTGCTATAGAAACGATGAGGAGTAGTAGAGTAGTAGGGGCAGCAAATGGCTTTGGCCAACATCTTATAACACCAACACACGAGAGAAATTCCATGTTCTATTTAATTAATACCCAAGCTTCCTGTCCAGACTGCTTCTCAGTTAAAGAGCCTGAAAAATATGCTCTTCACTTCAGCAACCCTGGGGGGGTGTCGGTCACAATAGGGGCAAGGGGTACTGGGTTTTTCTATGCTGGGTTAAAAGGAGCCTCCGGGACAGCATCTAGGCTGTGCCGGAGGGGGAAAAACTGGATTCCAACTCCGGGTAGTCTTCAATGCGCACCGCGACCACTAGACTTCTGTGCACACCAAGTTCCCCCCCAAGTCTCTGGATGGCCTGCTCACAAGGTTCACGGCTAACCGTGTTCTTAGCAACTCAATTCTGGGTGACTAAGCAGTGAGCTGCTGACCTGGCTTCTTCTAACAGGGCTTTGGTGTCTGCAAGCTCCTGTTCTGCTTGTTTGGTCTGAGCTATTGCTATGTCTCTCTCCTGTTGAGCTTTCCTAAGGGAATTTGTCAATCCTCCTTCTCCTTTTCTACGCATTTCTCTTCTAGTTCTTTTGTCCTTGCACACTCCCCTTCTCACTGCTGTCTGACCTTATCAGCAGCACCTTCTGCTTCCTTCATCTTCTGCATATCGCAACAGGTATACCATAGTGCCCAAGCGGCACAAGCTTCCTTTTTACTTCCTTTTGGCTTAAACATGTGGCAGTATTCTGTGTAAGCCTCACATGCAGAAGTGACCAGGTCCTTGGTTTTAAAACACCCCGGCTGCCACGGGCATTTTCCATTCTTTGCTATCCATCTTTCTAGATCCGACACCCCACTCTCCTTGCAGAGCAAAACCATCTACGGCTACACTCATAGAGGTTGCCATTGCTAGATGTTATCCCTGCTCTTATAACTCCAACTATTCTCAAAATATCCCACAAGTACAAGATGTAATCCCAAGACAACTCAAACGGTTCTCAAAGTATCGCAGAACTACCACTATAGTCCCAAGATGAACTTCCCAAATCTATTTTCTGTTCCATAAGGTCCCAAGACTGCCAGCACAATCCCAAGGTATCTCAAATCCTCAAATGTGGGTACAGTTTTCAGAACCAACTCTATGGCTCCAATACAACCCTCCCAAACCTTGGGGCTACCTCTATAGTCCCCAAGATCTATTCTCTGAAATCTCGAGACCAATTCTATGGTTCCAGGACAATTCCTAGTTCCCTGAGCTAACTCTATATTCTTCAGGTACAAATTCACAATCTAAACCTCGAACAATTCCAGCCAGCTGCAGTTACACACTATGCCTCCGTGGGTTCCTATACGTGTCCTGAGTGGGTTACCACGTGACTGCCCGCATTCGCCACCAATTGTTAGGACACTGACCCACTTCCATGAGTGAATATTGGGGGCCGGTAGCCCAATATCCATACGACTCTTGAATTTAGGGGGAATTAGCCGAATTGATTAAAAAGGGTCCGCACATGTCCACTGGGATCAGTCGGAGGACGTGATGCACTGCCAGCTGGCTGGAATCTCCCTGACAGAAAAAGGGGATACTCAGATACAAATAAGGGAGGCTTATTGACACAAGACTAGGTATTACATACAAATAAGTTCTATACCCTCCCACCCAAACACAATTGACATACAGTATTTCAGAAGCAAAATGCTCCGGTCTGGTTACTCTTGTGAAAAGGGGATGTGGAAAAAGGGATAGAGGGGGAAAAGGTGAAAATAAGCAATATTACCTCTCCAATCCTGTTGAAAAGGGACAGGTAACCTTGTAGATCCAGCAGCATTCAGAGAGAAGGGGGGGGAGAAGAGGCTTGGACAGACCAAAAGGGAGTAATGGTCGGGGAGAGATCCTTGAGGCAAGCACACACAGAGTAACTGACTTGTGTTGTGTTCAAGCATGACCCAATTTGCTCATGGGGGCCAGGGCAGTTATAGGGTTTTGCGAGGTGGGGAGAGGGGTCTCAAAAGGTGGGCTAGGGTTGACAAAGAAATCTTAACATGATGTGTTGGGGAAAACAAAGCCTTGGAGGATTTCAATAGGGGGCATGGCAGGATGAACCTGAGAGCAAAGCTTTGGAGGATTTCACTGGGGGGCATGGCAAAATGAATACAAGAGCCAAAGAAAGTTTCTATAAACAGGGGAATAAAGCTAATTTTAGACAGGCGTGGAGTGATCAGCCTAACAATCGATCTATTGCTTGTCCAGAGTTTCAAGTGGCCGTGGAGCAATCATCTCAAAGGAGGGAGGCCACCTGTTTTTGACTGCTTCGTTGTTTACCCGGGAGCCTCCCTTGTTTCATTCTTATTCCTTCCGACTAGACCAGTTTTGCATGGGGTGTTTCCTCTTTTTCCTTTCTTCCTGTACCCCTGCACCCTTTGACCTATGTCTCGTGGGGTGCTGCCAAGGGAACTTGGGGGGGGTCTCATCTTGTGGGGGGGGGGGAATGGTGTCATTCCTGACAGGTGCTTTCTGGGCCTGGGCTGGGGGGTTGTTTTTTTTTAGGTCCCCGAGGGAGACCAGGATTTCCTCGAGGGCTGCCAGGTGGGGGTCTGGGGTCCACGGCCGCCGCATTTCCCATTCCCGGTGGGCTGCTGCTTGTCCTGTCTGTGGCTGGATTAGCCCATCCACCGCACCGTGGAGCTTGGCTCCCTGGCTGGCACCACTGTCTGGGCCAGCTGTGATAGCCCCTGCTAACCTTGGAGAAGGGAACTGCTGAAGCGGGTTCTGGCCGAACAAAGGCATCCGGGGGTAATCTGAGGAGCCTGCTCTCCCCAGCTCCTGAACCGAAGGAACTGGAGCCTGGGGGGGGGGGGGGGGCTGTCCCTTCTAGACATGCTCCCAAGAGTTCTGCCTGCCTCCTGCTGGTCACGGCAGGGATCTACCCTGGTGTCCTGAGCTTGCTGTTCAGGAGTGCTCCCTGTGAGAAAGCTTCCCTCCAGTAGCAAAACTTTGGGTAAAAAAACCGAGACATTAGCCTGCTACAGTCCCGAGTTCAGTCCATGAAGCCCCCACTTGCATGTTTTCTGTGTCCAACCTAATCAACGGGCAGCCCACAGCATTACTTTCATGCATTTGAAGGCAGCCCCCATAATCGGTGCCAGTGAGTGGAAAGAGGGGCAGGAAGTGGTCACTCCCAACGCTCTAGGATTTATGCTCACGACTATGGTGCTGGCTGATCTGCTGGCAGGTGTTGCCTGCAACGTAATTGAGGAGACACTGACACGTGGGCACACATTAGCTAGCATTTGCCCGCATAGCAGGCTCCACAATCTCCAAGACCATGCTGTGAGTAGGGGTTGTGGGTCCAGTGGGTGTGAACACCTAATAAATGGGCAGGTGGACACCCACCTGGTGAGGGCTATAGCAGGCTAACATCTCATTTGTTAATACCCCTAGACATGGTTTCTTTGAGCACTGAATGAATCGGATACGAGAGAAATCAGGTACCAAAAACTAATGGGAAACTGAAGTTGAAGTTAAGCTGGAAATTCATCCAGAGTTTAACATTTTTGTTAACAACAACAATCTATTGAAGATGGAGCTCTGCTTACTGAATTAGATAAGTTTGGAGTAAATGTGTTTTACACAGCCTCCAACGAACATTGCTCAGTTAGGCAGGTTTTTACCAATGATTTTCCTAGACAATTCTTACAGCTTTTTGCAGCCCAAAAACACTCCCTGTGAATGGAGGGTAGGTAAACTGGACTTGAGACCAACAATGTCCCAAGAAAGGCTTTCTGGCTTGGCAGTTATTTCAACCGAGCACTCTTTGGCAAACACAAATTATGATAATGCGATACATGATTTTTCATCTTAAAAAGTGAGGAAAATTATTCTGAAATAAGTGCAGTGCTTCAAGTGGGCAGGAGCACATTAGTGAATAAAGGTTAAATACTGAGAAAGGACAACCTAACACGCTAAAGGTAAATCACATTGAATAATTAATCTTCAGCATGTTTTTTTGTCTTACCACATATAACAATTAAAAGTCAAGTTAAGTTACTACTGGCGTTTCCCTGTATATGTTGTCATTACTAACTAAGTCATTTCAACTCCTAAAATGTAGAAGGTTTATTATGAAAATGGGGCATAGCTGAACATGACTGCTTCGGCTTTAATTTGTTATAATTTACATAAGGGGACCAAATTTTGTTTTGTCCAGGGGCCTCAAAACCTTGCTAAGGCACTGACAACAGCAAAGGCAGCCGCAGAAGAGAAGTCTACAAACCAAGCAACAAGAGCAGGAACTCTAGCTCACATGTAAGCACCTTGCCTACTTTTAGATCGTTCCTTGATCTGAACTGTCTTTCCCACACCCTCAGCAGCAGAACAGATCAGTTCACCTGAGCCAACAAAGTGGAATGGTGGTGTTGGTTTTAAAAAGGCGTCCCCCTGTGATGAGGAGCAACTGGGCTACATGTAGACTACAGGTCTAACAAATATGTAACGGTAAAGGTTAAACATGTATGTAATGTGAAAGCTGAGAACTGGAAACTCGCTTTATGCAATGGAGAATGGCTAAGTCATGACCTTGCGCAACTGTGTAGTCAAAAAAAGCTTAACACCTCTGCAGAAACTAGCCATAGACCATTGAGTTGTAAACGGATTCCTTCCTGTGGATGTGACTGAAAGCACAGAGTCACCTGGTGGGAAAAATCAAACAAAGGACCCTGGAAAGGTACTTAAGGAGGAAGACAAAGAGGGGGAGCTTCATCTGTCTCATCACACCTTATCAGCTAGAGAGAAGGGCTGCACCAGAGAAACTATGAAGCAAGGACTCTTGGAAACTCTAAGACTTGTACCCAGTCAAGCTTTTCACCGTTGGCTGTGACATGAACTGAAATACCCTTGGACCTTGATTATGGCAAACCTACATTAGGAGAATCCAAGTATAGATAGGAATGCATTCTTGGTTATGTTATTTTGATTTCTGTGCTCTGGAGTATAATCTTGTACTACATGCTTATTCATGATTCATTAAACTTCTTTTAGCTGAACTTAGTATGGTCCAGTGGAATTGCTAACCCTAATGTTGGCAGGACACAGTTTCGGGTTATTTCTGTGTTTACAAACACAGGCGAACCTAGAGAGAAAGAATCTGTGCTGGAAAACTCTATGGCTGAAAAAGTGACAAGAAGGTTCACCTGTTCCAGGATGAATCTGTTAGAGAGAGCTGATCCAGTGAGAGCTGAAAACCAGGGAAACTGAGTCATGACAGCCTAGAGTGGGGTAGTGAGCCCCCAATCCCATCGCACACGCACCGTCATCAGTCCCAGAAATTTGAGAAGCTTGCCCAACACAAGCCCTGAATATCTAACAGTCCCAGTGAAAAACAGTGATGTGGGGTGGAAAATTTTCCAGTTCAAAAACTGCATTGTTTCATAAAATTAGTTCGTAACTTAATTAATGGATACCAATAGCCAATTCCAATAAAAATAATTTCTAAGTAAAGCTTTGAATATTTAAGTCATTAATTGTGCTTTATTTAACTTTTTTCCTAATTTATTTCAGTTCAACTACTTTTGGCTATTGTAAAAAACTTGAGCACATAAAATCATCATCGTGCTTATCCAGCACATAAAATTAACATGGTGTATTTGGCAGGGGGGGGGGGGTGGGCAGGATAGGAAATTTTAAAAATAAAAAATAAAGTATTCTGAGTTGTTTTTACTAAGTATAAGTCAAATAAAACATGCTAAAATGAAATCTCAATCATTTAGGGCATTGGAAAATTTTCCAGGAAACCCACATCACTGGTGTAAAACACAAGGTGGCAGCCTGATAATGGGATGAGAGGGCTGGGAGTGAACAGCAGGAAATGCATCACTCCACTATGACCTGTTGTGCACTTTTTTGAAACAACGGAAGGTAGCCACTGTCAGAGAGAAGATGCTGGGCTGGACGGACCATTGCTCTGACCCAGTATGGCACTTATGTCCTTACCTTACCCTTACTGCACTGCACTCCCTCTTACCACACATGTATTTCTCAGCAGCAGGAATAAAGTCAATTCTGCTGCTGCTATTAAAGATTTTATAGCCAGATTGCACACATACCAGAGTGGTGGACTACAGGCAGACAGTCAGCATTAATAAAAGTTCAAGTCTTGGTATTATATGTACCTGCCCCGCGATCAGGTTCTGTCTGTCCTTGCATCTAGATTTTTGCTCTACTTGGCAGCACACTACAATCCTTGTAAATCTACAGATGATACATTAGATCCCTTGCACTGACTGGCATGTTCTGTACTGCAGACCAAAAGACATTTCCCCTCCTCTTCACAATAAGACTGTTTTCCTCCACCCTCAGAAAAGGGGCATTCCAGAGCAAGAAGAGAGTCTCGTCTTCACACTCCATGCATCTTTGATACTCTCTAGACTCTATATTTGTTCAAGCAGAAAAACTTTTACAAATAGTAAAAGTTTTACTATTTACGCCTTGCTGACGGAGGCCATTGATTGAACGGCTCCCAGGTGTCCATTGCTCCTCAGCAAGCCTCCTTGGTTCTCCAAGGACCTGAGGATGCTGAAGCAAGAGGAGCGACGGTTGGAGCGACGGTGATGTCATTCTCGTGCTGAAGCCGACAGATTGCGACGTAGAGCTAGTTTACGAGCCTACGTCATGGCTATGCAGACAGCAAAGAGGGAGTTTTTTGCTGCCCTCATAGAGTCCGCAAAATTCCGTCTGACGGAGCTGTTCCGTGTGCAGGGGCTGGTCAGTCCAGCCTCCCTCAACCCTGGAGTTGAGTTATCATCTGCCCGCTGTGACCTTTTTGCGAAGAAAAGTCACTCGTATTCACCAAGACCTCAATGCCACACTTAATACAGTGGAGGAAGTAGAGGTCGTAGAAACCCCGGCTTGTCTGATTTTGTGGGATCACTTTCAGTCGGTGACACCTGCTGATGTGGTGGACGTGCTTGGGGCGGTTTGAGTCACTTCTTGCGATTTAGATCCGTGCCCGTCCTGGCTGGTTAAGAACTGCTGGGAGACAATGGGGCCGTTGCTGGCCGGGGTGGTCAATGCATGCCTGCGGGAGGGCAGAGTGCTAGGCTACCTCTGCTCAAGAAACCAGTCGCTTGATGCTGACTCCCCTGCTAGCTATTGGCCTGTCTCTAACCTTCCCTTTTTAGGGAAGGTTATTGAACGTGTAGCGGTTCAGTAGCTCCAGGGGCACCTTGACCACGTCGGTTATCTTGATCCTTCACAGTCTGGCTTTCGTCTGGGTCATGGCACTGAGACAGCACTTGTGTCTTTGGTAGATTATCTCCGCAGTGAAAAGGACCGGGGTCACTCGACCCTATTGATCTTGTTAGATCTCTTGACTGCATTTGATACCGTTGACCACGAGATGCTGGTGATGTGCCTGTGGGACAGCGCGGGGGTGGACAGGATCGTTCTCAAATGGTTCCACTCATTCCTGACCGGGAGGACTCAGCAGGTGGTACTCGGTGACAGTTTTTCATCACATCAAGACCTCCTGTGTGAGGTCACACAGGGTTCTGTTTTGTCCCCTCTCCTAGTCAACGTGTATATGCAGCCGCTCGGCAAGGTAATCAGGGGGTACAGGGTGAGGTGTCATCAGTATGCGGATGACACCCAACTGTACCTCTAATTTTCAACTGACCCAGGCCCGGCTGTCTCGTTGCTTACCCAGTGTTTGACAGCTATGGGAGACTGGATGAGGGCTAATCGACTGCGACTAAATCTGACAAGATGGAGGTGATGTTAGTGGGTAAGTCGGTGGATGTGGCAGCTCCCTTGATTGATGGGATCTGTCCTCCACTGACTTCCCAGGTGCGGAGCCTGGGGGTGCTCCTCCATGCGCAGCTCTGTCTGGATCTCCAGGTGGAGGCTGTGGCGAGGAGTGCCTTCTGCCAGTTACATCTGGTGTGGCAGCTTCGGCCACTGATTTTGGCTCCGGACCTGCCCACGATCATCCATGCTTTTATTACCTCTCGGTTAGACTATTGTAACGCCCTCTACGTGGGGCTAACTTTGGTGATGGCTCGGAAGCTGCAGCTGGTGCAGAATGCAGCGGCTCAGCTCTTGGTGAGCCCGGGTCGCTGGAAGCACATTACACCAGTGCTCCGATCTCTGCACTGGCTGCCAATAGTCTTCTGGGCTTGATTCAAAGTGTTGGTTTTGACCTATACAGCCTTACATGGCCAGGGCCCTGCCTACTTGCAAGATCGCCTCACTCCACAGGTTCTAGACCGGCCCCTGCGGTCATCCGGGGACACCGTGTTAGAGGTCCCTTGGGTTTCCCTGGGGGCCACGCAGGATAGGGCGTTCTTTGTGGCAGCACCACATCTCTGGAATTCCCTCCCAGTGGGGGCCCGTCTGGCCCCAGACCTCCTGACCTGTCGCAGGAATTGTAAGACCTGGCTGTTCCGTCAGGTGTTTGGCGAGGGGTGATGGGTTGCATGAGGTGAGGTATTGGGAGTGGGGAGGGTGAAGTGGTTTTTGTTTTTTATTATTGTTATTTATTGGGGGATATATTTTAATTGTTTTATTGTATAGTTTTATATTTATTATTGTTGTTGGCCATCCCAGGCTGCCTGTGGCAGGAGGGGCGGGATACAAATTTCTAAATAAATAGATAAATAAAATAAGTTGAGAAGCAGTTTACATATGACAATGTGTGGGTGACCCCAATGGCCTGGAAGAAGCAGAGTGCATTGAACGGCAGGAAAAATAGGCTTGAATTACAGTCATTCACAGAAGACAGGTATAGCACATTCCTGACTTCCAGAGGAAGAGCATCACATCTTGCTGAACAGCATCACCTGCTGGCCAGTCAGGGAAAGCATGACCAGAGCTATTTGTTGACAGAGAAAATCTTCACAGTGGGTACCAGATCATCAAGATGGGAGACCTAGGGCTTCTGTACATTCTAAAGAACGACCATTCAATGCCCTACCACATCACATACCCTAGGAGACCAAAACCATCTTTTAACTTCACTGAAACAAAAGGTTCTATGTGGCTTCCAAAATATGTATTAGCAACCTTAGACACTAACCAACTGGTGAAGAGAGATTTTCTTGGAAAGGAAGATAGGGTAACATCCTGCAATATTTTAAGGGAGGAGGGACAACATTGGGCAAGATTAAAGTGAAATCTTCATAAAGGTACAAGTTTAATCCAAACTGAGTAGTTACATTTCTCACCTTTAAAAGGAGTGCAAACGTTTCCTTCCCTACCGTTCCAAAATTCAAGACACAAGAGCAACAAGCAGTCTCATCCATGCTTAGCTTTACTCCAGACAAGCTTATTAAATGCAGTCCTGCCAACAGTTGATTAGTGCAAATTAAAATCCCATCAGCAATGAAGATAAATCCTTTGATCTCATAAAAAAAATAAATCACTTCTAAATCCCTGCCACCCTCTTCCCCCACACACCAGAGCAATTAGTGAAATTTATACAAGAACGCTACCCATTCCCAGCCCAGGAAAGTCAAGACACTGTGTGGCAGTAAACTGTCAGTGTACAGACTACAATAAAAACCAACTGAAACTGGGGGACAACAGAAGTTTTCCAAGCAACTAATCTGAGTGCAAGTAGTTACACAGTAACAGCTGAGCCATCCACTCTTTCTGGACTCATCTAGGTACAACCCATTATTGGGGCAGGAGACTCGACATGCTGTTGCAGTCTGTAATATTCTACAGACAGATAACATAGCTGTATTGTGTTACTTCCCACTCAATAACAAACGGCTCTGTAATTTTCCCAAAGTGCATCTAGCACCACTTATCTTTTGGAACTTGGTAGACTCACCCTCATGATTTGTCTCCCATTGTTTCTGAATTAGAGGTTGTAAGCACAGTGGCAGGAAGCACAAGTGGTTGATTTGCCTGCAGTTAGCAACAAAAGCCACTCTGTACAGGTAGGACTTGGAAAAGTACTGAGGAAATAGTTACTCACTTCAGTAGAAGAAATGTTTGCAAAATGCACCACAGATAATAAAGAACATGAATAATAAATCAGTCCTTGCTTCAACCCAAATCCTGCAGAGAGACATATACTTTATTTTATCTCACATGTGTGCTAAAATTGCACAATCGGAGTGAGGTCAGGAGTGACCTCTAGCAATAAATTGATTGAGCCATCTCCCCCTTGCTTGGTTTGAAAGCCATAGAGTGTAGAGAAGAACAAAGTTTTCATTCTCAAGGCAATGCTCAGATCTCTGCAAAGTACCTACACTCAGTTTTTATACCAGAGCTCCCTCCCTCTTTACTGTTCCTAACCCCCAACAGAATTCCTGTTGGAAGCAGATATTAGCAAGCGAGCTACAGCAGAATTGTTTTCTCTACACACCTCTCAGTTTCTATTGATCTGTTACTTTTAATTTCCTGGAAAACCGCAGACAGCACTAATGCCCTGATGGGTACTGCCCATGGCTTTCTATCACCAGGCAATTTGCATATGCCAGGCAGGCTACCATGAGAAAGCCTCCCCCCACTCAGCCTACATACAACACTGGGCTGTCAGAATCAACATCACCCAGAGGCTGCTCTCAGGAGACACCTTACAGCAACTTCAAATACTGTGGCACCTAGTGCTACTCAAGATTTGGACAAGCATTACCCAGGGTCTAGAACTGCCTTGTCTTTATTGCATCCCCATCGAAGGAGCTCCCTAGGCAGAAGGGCAGTTTTAACAAGAATTGCCCAAAAAGTGCAGTAACCAGTTTGATGACTGATCTTCCAATTCCCACCCCCATGTAATCTCACCATGCATAGCACAAACTGCACATGGCCCACTGCTGACCTTTGGGAATACAGTCAGAGTTTCACATCCACCCCAGTACACATTAGCCCTATGCTTGAATTTACTTCCAATCCCTTCTACTAAGGCAAATTCCTTCTACCCTCACCCTATGCAATGGCCCCTACCATGCTCCAAGTATAGCTTTCCAAAGTGCCTACCCCTATGCTTCAACCCTCCCCCCACAGCCCATGCACTATGTGTCCTCATTCTGTACCATACAAGCTACCCCTTTCTGTGAATGCTCTTCCATTCTCTACATCCCAGAGTCCCCCTGCCACCTCCTTAAACCTGGTTATTCTAGTCTTCCAACCCCCATGGATGTCCAGCACTACACTGGTACATGGGGTGAACTTGCATGCCCTAATTCCACCCCTACCACATTACTGCATCCATGCCCCCTTTACCCCTCTCCTTAGCGACTATAGTCACTGTGATTTAGCCACACCACCATACGGGCAGTCCCCATTCTACCCAACACCTTCTCCCCACTTATGGCATGAAAACACCTATACGTGACCCCCGCCCCCCATCATCATCATATGCTCCAGCCCTCCAAAATACAGATCCTGCATTGCTCTTGGGCATCGCCTCCCCCATATTCCGGAGCCCGCGGACTATGCCAGCTCTCTCCCGGCTGTATGCTATTCCAATGCTCTCACTTCCCAGTGCAGCCTTCCCCCACAACTCGCACATCCCATACCAACTCGCTGGTTATCCCTCACCATAGCGTAGGCTTTACCTTCCCCCTGGCAGCGGCGGCCGCACCCCAGCCTGATGGGAGCTTTTAGCAATGAAAGACACAGCCCCCATCAAACTACTCCTCTACTTTTTTCTTGCTGCTCCCAACATCCCTGCCCAGGATCTAGTCTCCCCATAACACCACCCCGCTTTCCAACGCCTAGGCACCACTCACCAAACCGCCGCCGGTCCTCCCCGGCTCCCTGGCTCCATGTTAATCTCTTCCGGGAGCCAGTCACCTGACTCTTCTCACATGATGCCAGCCAGCTTCAGCTGACTCGCCTTCTCAGAGGATTTATTTATTTATTTATTTATTTATTCAAATTTTTATTCCACTCGGTCGCTTCCCAAAGGCTCAGCGCGCCCGACAATGATAACAGGCAAAATACATTTAAAATACATTAAAATCCCCTTAACCCCCTCCTCCCCCTATCGCCCCTTTAGGGTTCAAGCGATGGGGTTGCTGTTGCTATGGTAGCAGTGCTAAACCAGTCGGTGCTAAACCAGGTAACCAGGCTTACCTAGAACCTGGGGCCTGGCTCTGGGTGGGTGCCTGACAGCAGCAGCACAGGAAGGCTTGGGTCCCACTGTGGGGTGGGACTGGAACCAGCCTGACTGCAGGGTGGGACTGGGATTCTGTCCTAACATGGGCACTGGCAAACCGGCTGAGAGGAAGGTGCTTAGGTGCACTTAGCAAGACGAGTTCCACTGAGGTGGCTAGGGCTTGCACCTCCACTGTTACTGCCTGCCTGAACTATGGGACTGGCCAAAAGCCCTTCATTTCTTCCCATGAAAGAGAGATCTGGGTGAAGTAAGAAAGTATTATTTGTCAGAGAATCCCAGTCCAAGAATCTTGGAAACTCATTGCTTTGGTTGTTCAGAGAATCTCAACTTCCTTTGCTCACAAGCGAAGTCATAACCACAGAGTTTCCAGTTGCCCGGATTATGGGGAGGAGCAGGGCTGAGGTACAATAGTGAGATCGAAGAAATCACTAGCTAGGCATGCATGCTGCATTGGCTCCTAACATGACAAGCTGAAACCCTGGGTACTTGTGGGGGGAGAGCAGAGCTCCCCTTGACTTTCCTGGATCCCAGCGCCAGGGCCCCCCTTTGGTTGGGTCCTATGAGGCTGCTTGCCCACATTACCTGGTACGGAATCTCATGACTGGGAATCTTCTGCTTATCTCCGAACATGGGCGCGGGAGTAAAAACATCATCAGGCAGGTCCCACAGCATTTTCTCTTACGGACGACAGGGCTCAAAATACAGCCCTGTCTTTTGTAAGAGAAAATGCTGCAGGACCCAGCTGATGACATTTTTACCCCCGCGCCCATGTTTGGAAATAAGCATAAAATTCTCAGCTGTGAGATTCCATGCCAGGAGTTTTGCCAGGCCAGGTAATGTAGGCAACCAGAGTGAAGACAAGTTTGGTTCTCATTGATTGGGCACACACTATGTGGCTTATTTATTTATTCATTCAACCTTTATCCCACCCCTCCTGCCACAGGCAGCTCGAGGCGGCATACAATAAAACACATAAAACATCTAAAAACAATTTAAAACAATAATACTAAAAGCAGCAATAATACCCCATCTAACAACCCACCACACCCTCCCCTTCCCCTTCCCCAAAGGCTGGGCGGAACAGCCAGGTCTTACATTGTCTACGAAAAGAGGGGAGGTCTTTTCACACCAGGGGAGACTAGAGACTAGTGTGAAAGGGTATCGGAATCAAAACTCAGCCAGTGAAGCCTTAGACCAGTGGTTCTCAATCTCAGTCTCAAGCCAGGTTACCTGAACAAGGCCCTATCTTTGCTTGTCTGTGGTAGATTTATTTATTTATTTATTTANCTGTGGCCGTTGCTGGCTGGGATTATCAACACCTCCCTTAGGGAGGGCAGGGTGCCAGAGTGTTTAAAGGAGGCGGTGGTCCAGCCCCTGCTGAAGAAGCCACCATTGGATGCTGACTTCCTAGCCAGCTATTGCCCAGTCTCTAACCTTGAAGGTTAATGAATGGGCGGTGGCTCGGCAGCTTCAGGCGCATCTGGAAAGAATCAAGTTTCTGGATCCTTCACAGTCTGGCTTTCGTCCGGGGAATTTTTATTTTAATTTATTTTACTAGTTTTATACCCCGCCCCCTCCTGCTCGAGAGCGGCTTGGGGCAGCTTACAGGCATCAATAAAACACATAAAATATAATTAAAACATTTAAAAGGATAAAAAGAACGAAAAGGGCAGAATTCCCCTCCCCACCCCACCCATCTCCCTCTCCAAAGGCCCGGGGGAACAGCCAGGTCTTACCCTGTTTATGGAAAGAGGGGAGGTCCGAGGCCAGGCGGGCCTCCATTGGAAGGGAGTTTCACAGCCTAGGAGTGGCCACCAAGAACGCCCTCCCCATTGTCGCCACCGGGCAACCCGGGGGACTTCGAGTCAGGCATCCCCGGCCGACCACGGGCCGCAGTGCAATCTGGGGCCTGAGGTGGTCCCACAGGTAAGCCGGGCCCAGCCCATTTAAGGCTTTGTAGGTCATTACCAGCACCCTGAATTGGGCCCGGAAGATAATAGGCAGCCAGTGCAGAGAACGAAGCACCGGTGTAATGTGCTCGCGGCAACCTGTCCCTGTTAAGAGACGGGCCACTGCATACTGCACCAGCTGCAACCTCCAGACCGTCCCCGAGGGCAGCCCCACGTAGAGTGCGTGGCGAAACGTCAGTAGGGGGTGCTATACAGCTGAGACACCCACCTCACTGTGTTTCTCCAAATCTCTGACCAGGGGTTCGCACAGCTGGCAAACGCCCAAAACCCTTGATATTCCGCTGCCACCACCTGCATGTTTCCCTGCGGGCATTCACACCACTCAGGAAATGTGAGCCCCCAAAAGGCATAAGGCTTACAGCTTCCCAAAAGCACTCCCCATTCCTGTGTGGGGGCTATAGGGGGGTTTGGGGGGAAGAGGTAGGGTACACAGAGCGTGAGCGGCCAGGAGGGGGCACACACACACACCTTATACGGGGACGCAGCGAGGCACCGTGGGGAAAACACGCCCTCAGGGTGGAATAGGACTAACAGGATGATTAGTCCCCAGCCTGACTCATCATAGGGCATCTGGGTATCGCATGCCTCAATTGCTGCGGTAGCCACACACATGGGGAAAAGGAGGGGGCAGGGGAAGGGAAAGGAAGAGGGGAGTGAGGTTGGTGGGGGATGGGAGTGCAGCAGCCCTAGGGGGAAGGGGAGGCTGGATAGGGCTCGTGTTCCAAGGAGGGACCCAGGCAATAGTGCTCCCCTGACCCCAAAAGGACTGCAACCTTACCTCCAAGCTCTCGTAACCGCACCACTCACCCACGCACTCCACACTCACTCCACTCAGCCACACT
>QEPC01006805.1:2023218-2033558 GCA_003113815.1 Sphenodon punctatus | reverse complement strand
TGCTGGGGTGGGAGGAACCATTTTAGATTGGTTCCGTTCCTACCTGGCCGAGAGAACCCACCGGGTGGTCCTGAGGGATTGGACATCTTCCCTCAGAGACCTTACGTGTGGAGTCCCGCCGGGTTTCATCTTTTCCCCCCTCCTGTTCAATGTATATATGCAGCCCTTGGGGGGGGGGTCGTAAGAGGATTTGAGGGAGTGCAGTGTCATCAATATGCTGATGACACCCAGCTGTACGTCTCATTTTCATCAGATCCAGGTCCGGCGGTCTCGGTGCTCACCCGGTGTCTGGCAGCTGTGGGGGACTGGATGACAGTAAGCCATCTGAAGTTGAATCCCAACAAGACAGAGGTGATGTTGGTGGGTAGGGGTTTGGGTGATCTGGGTGTGATGGAGTCCCCCGTCATTGACGGGGTCCATCTGCCATTGGTTTCCCAGATCCATAACCTGGGTGTGCTCCTCGATCCGCAGCTTCGCCTGGATCTCCAGGTGGCGGCTGCGGCGAGAACAGCTTTCCGGCAATTACATCTTGTCTGGTGACTGTGACCTTATGTGTCAAGTTCTGACCTTGTCACCCTCATCCATGCCTTCATTACCTCTAGGCTAAATTATTGGAATGCGCTCTACGTGGGGCTGCGCAGGATGGCAGTCCGGAGACTGCAGCTGGTGCAGAATGCGGTGGCCCACTTGCTTAGGGGAGTGGGCCGACATGAGCACATTACACCGATGGGGATCCGAGTGTCATCTTCCTTAGCCTCCTTTCGCCATGGTTGTAAGACCTGGCTGTTCCATCAGGCTTTTGTCGAGGGAGAGGGGTAGGGGGGTTGTGTTTTTGCACTGCCAGGGTTTTTAATGTTTTATGGTTTTAACCGTTTTATTAATGATTTTTATGTTGTTGTGAGCTGCCCCAAGATGCATGAGCAGGAGGGGCAACATAGAAATGTGATAAAATAAATAAATACATATTGCTCCCTCTTTTCCTCTCCCCCTTTCCGCCTTCCTATTGTTTCCCCTTCATTCTCAGACTCTTTCCCCCGCACCACTCCATTATTTGGGAGATTCTCCCAAGATTCTCAGAGAGAGTGGAGAGCTAGGTATTTGCCAGCTGGAATCCTTCTTGCACCTCTCCAGAAGACCTTCTGTGCCCCCTTCCCTGAGGGTCCATCCCCCCAGCTTGAGAACCTAAGGCCTAGACAATGGTATGTCCTGGGGAAAGCCAGTCAGAATTGGAGTTGTCTAGTTAGAGCTCAGTACTCTGTCACTGTAGTCAATGATTCAGTTCTCATTGATTTTAAAGCGGGAGGATTGCACTGTTGATGACAGGGTCAGATCTAGAATACCGTTTGGGGAGTGGGGGGCTACAGGTGTCCCCAATGCATGGGGTCCATGAATAATCTTGAAATAACAAGCACGAGAAGCACTGGCAAAAAATATGGGTCCACAGAGCTTCAAAGATGGGCACCTTGGCCTATGGAAGGGGCACATCAACAAATTATAAATAAACTATGTTGTGTAACTTAAAGGGTTGCAATGCAAGGAGTCCCAGCCCTGAAGGGGATGTTATGTTTAATGGAATATGAAAAATGAATTATGGTAGCGTTTTCCATTTTCTAATGGGCAAGTCTGTGTGTCCATCAAACATTCCCATGGTAGGGGGCCCTTCCACTATTTCACGTAGGGCTCCAACTTCTGTGGATTCAACACTGCTTGCCATCATCAGTAAATGAGAGGCTGTAGAGCAGACATGCCTGGGGACGTATATGTCAATGCAGAGCAATGTGGCAAATGCAAACTGCCCTGTAGGAAAACCTCTTGGGAAATCCTTATCAGTTCCCAGAAGCCTATCACGCCCCTGAATAGGGAAAGCAGGAAGGACTACTCAGGACAGACTAATAAATGAAAGGTAGCAGGCATTATCCTTCAGAGCACTAGTACTCTGTTAAAAGAAGGATATTTATTTATTTATTGCTCTATGCAGATGATAAGTTCTTGATTGCAAGATCTCAAATTGGTTTAAGGAGATTAATGAGAGCTTTCAGTATATATTGTAAAAACAAGTATCTTACAATTAATTACTCCAAAACCAATGTCTTGGTAATCAGCAAATGGCAGGTGCAGCACAGGTGGTTTATAGACAACAATAGTATTGCTCAGGTCAGACTATATAAGTGCCTAGGGGTCCAAATTTCTGCAGCTCCCTCATGGAACACGCACTTTAAAGCAGCCTGGGCTGTGGATAGGACTACTGGGCTAGGAATAGCCGTTTTTTATCGGATCAAAGGTGGTCGTTTGTTTGGGCTGGCCCGGAAGCTGATAGAGTCAAAGTTGATTCCCCAATGGATCTATGGAGCTCAAGTTTGGAGTGTTCTGATGCTTGAAGAGCTGGAAGTGGAGCAAAATAGAATTCTTTGTTTAATCCTCCAAGTTCCAAAATGCACTCCTGCTGTCTTTCTTAGAGCAGAAACAGGAATCTGCCAGATTAAGGTCAAAGCCATGCTAGCCATATTGAAATATTGGCTGTGGCTTAATTTGGTGGACTCAGGATCCCTGGCCAGCTGAGTAATATACACTGCCTTAGGTCCTTGGCCATCTAAGATTAATATTTGGGCTCTTTGGGTTTTTCCAACGAGTATGTCTTGTCTTTAACTTATGAGAAGGCATGGAGGGAAATTAAAACGCGAGTGTATGATATAGAATTACAATCTGAGTGTGTCTGGCAACTCAAAGGGTCTCCCAATCGTACCCTTTTGATCATAATTTTGTGATCCCTTGCGAGGGAGCTCTCTATCTGGTTAATCCCAGACTGGGAAATTATAGGGTGGCAATGACCCCTGCCAGATTTAATGTGTTCCCAATGGCCATGACGGAAGGTAGACTGAAGGGTATCCCCCATAACGAAAGGTTTTGTCAGCATTGTAGTAACCTCCAGGGGAGGTCTTGGAAACACTGACGCATATCTTACTGGTATGTCCACTTTATCAAACTTTGAGAAGGTTGTATATTGACTATCACTTCAATCCTGCTCGGTATTACATCTCAAAGGAGGAATTTTTGCTGAATGATAAGAATCCCTTGGTTACACTCGGGGTGGCTAAATTTTTAACTCGCGTGTTAAATCTTAAGCATGGGGAAATTGAGTCTGATTGATTTAGGTTCGGACTTTGTTTAAGGGAGACTATGGTATTGGCTGTTGGGACAATTTATATGCATGACATACTGAAAGTTGCACCCCAGATGTAATTGGTGAAAGGCACCCCTCACCACAGCCTCCACCTAAGCATCCAGGTGGAGCTGCGCATCGAGGAGTACCCCCAGACTCCGCACCTGGGGAACCAATGGAGGACAGACCCCCATCTATGATGGGGGCCGTTAACTCCATCGCTTTACCCACCAGCATCACCTCCATCTTGTCGGGATTCAGCTTCAGTCGATTAACACTCATCCAATTCCCCACAGCTGTCAGACACCGAGTAAGCACGGAGTTTGCGGGGTTTGGGTCTGTTGAAAAAGAGAGGTATAGCTGGGTGTCATCAGCATATTGGTGGCACCGTTCGCCAAACCTCCTGATCACCTCGCAGAGAGGTTGCATATATATTCTGAACAGGAGGGGGGACAACACCAAACCCTGTGGGACACCACACACAAGGTCTCGGTATGATGAAAAGCACTCCCCGAATACCACTCGCTGGGTTCTCCCGGAACCATTCAAGAACAGTCCCGCCCACCCCTGCACATGCGACTACTGATTGCTAATGAGGTGCTTTGATGTAGCTATAAGAGTGCCCAGGACTTGAAGAGAACACTGTATAAAGATGGAGGTACATGGGCAGTAAGTCGTGCGTGTTAGGAGCCTGTAAAGATCACTTGGCCATGCTGTCCAGTAGGATCTACATAAGTCAAACTTGCATTATTCAAAACTCTGGTTAAGTCAAAGAATTAGGTTTTCCCTGGGCCCAAGTCTAACACAGGTATTGCTTCATGTAACGAAGCACTTGAATTTTAGACTCTGATAACTTGAATTTTCAGATGTATTTCGTAGATCACACCCTGCTAAAATATTAGTACCTCCAAGTGAATTAACAGTTTCTTAGCAACAGGGTTAAGATGGCGTAGTATATATCCTCCAAGCTTGCATTGCAGCAGCAGCCTCCCATCCCCCATTCTCTGACTGCATTGTAAGCAGAACAATGAGAAACAGGAGCACTGCAAGCTTGGAGTCCAATCTGGGGCTTGCAGTGGAAGCAGCCATACCACTCCTATTCCCCATTGCTCAGGTGAGCAGCAGAGAACAGGAATGCTGTGTGTTGCTTTACAGGCCTGGAGGGTGTGTATACAACTACAGTATTATGCTTACCACACATTGCCAAGTAATTGTTAATTCACTAAGTCAGACTGTTACAGAAGTCCCACAAGATGACATACCAGAACTCCAACAGCAGACACTCACTTCCACATTTGCTAAGAGCGTCTTCTTGCAAAACGTACTGTGGTAAGTCCCAGGATTTGCATGAATTCAGTCTTTGCAGGAATGAACCCTGTATCAATTTACCACATTTTTATTACATTTGCCAACTTATCAGTTCTGTACTTGTCAGTTGTCAAAAACCAGACTCTTACTCGGAACTGTAGGTAAAAAAGCTTTATTCAGTACTCGTGGCACCAGCACTAAAGGCCACTGGTTTCCATAAATGATATCAAACTGAAAAGGGGGGGGGGGGGAAACAAGCTTCTGATAAGCATTAAGGATACAGTAATCTGCAAGATAATTAGAGCTTCTTCAAACAAACCAAATCAATGCAAAATCGAGTGTCATTTAGCACACTGCTAGAAAAGGTAGCAAGTTTATGAAACAGAACAAAGGACTAACAGCGTAAGATGTATTATGGCCAGGGACTCATGTTCATTAAATTTCAATGCAATGACCACAGGTCATTGGTTATGGCACACAAATGATGCCAATCAATCATAAATCATATGCCCAAAGTTATCCCTTTCCATACACCATGGTGTGCAATCATTTATTAAGGCTTATTAAGGTTATTTGTGAGGACAGCCCAACATAAGCATTAAATAGTATCCCTGGGGTGTTAAGATATGACAGGTGAAGTAATACAAAACAAGGTGTTCTCTGGAGTGTCCAGTAATGCAAATCAGCATGGCAATGGTATCTTCTACATACACCTTGGCCCAAATGCAGTAACAGAGGCTGCGTGTGCATTGCTAGTGGTGTTATCACATACCTTGGATACAATAATACAAGGAAGAATGTGTGGGAACAGCATCCTATACACACCAATGAAGTGTGATAATATGGGATAGGATGTACAGAGATGAAATCTCATCTACATCCCTTGGATTCAGTAGCACAGGACATGGCATGTAATAACAGCAAAATACATGTCTCAAGAGGAAAACACCAGAATGCCTGCAGTAATGTTTTAACACACACATCATCGTAGGAACAATAAACACTGGACGGAGTGTGCAGTGACTCACCTGCACCCAGTTCAGGTGCAATAATACAGGAAATATATATTGTGACTCTGATCTATTGTGACTCTGTATGCAGTCCATAGGGGCAGCTGCACAGGAGAGGGCAAATAGTTGTAGAGTCAGGCAAGCTTTGAGCGTATAGCAGAAAAGGAGTGAAATTACAAACACCCAAGGGATTTGATGCCGACGATGGAAATCAATAGCAAAATCTCCCATTGTTTTCTGTTGCACAGAATTACTCCCAAAGGGAGCCAATCAACAGCCAACCAGCCCATGGTATACCAGGTTAGGGTGTGGGCTACCTCAGGGCTCAGTGCAATCAGCACATATTCAGGTGTAAGTCATTTGCCATAGCTTACTTGCACACATGCTGCACATCTAAGATCTAAATGCATTTCTTTGTTTATATGATGCTTTAACCACACATCAGACCATACACGTGCCTGTATAAAACAGTTACTTTAACAGAAGTAAGAATTCAACACTCATGTAGCTTCAGGTTTTAAAATGACACATCTTTGAACATCAGCTAATCCGATTGCTCCCTTTGATTCGTGCAGCATGACCACATCATTTAAAAGAAATCTGTAGTTTTGGATTGGCCTCTCTTTAGAGTGCAGAATTAGTCATTTGGTCCCCTAAGAATATTAACAACTGTCTTTCATACTGCCCTCTTCTATTCAGATGTGAAAGGAATATCCATGCAATTGGACATCTGCTTCTGTCCAGCAACACCCAAATCGCCAGTCTTCTATACAATTCATTGAGCAGCAATGTCTCCAGTGTGGGTCTATAATGAGCTTGTTCCTTTTTACGAAGGTTATTTGATTCGTGCTGTCACAACCATCATTTAAGAGAAGAAACCTGTGGTTCAGGACTTGGTCTCTCTTTAGTCTTCAGTGTGGGTCTGTATGAGCTTGACTGCTTGCACACATTAGCAAAGGGGAGGGAATTAACGTGAGTTTCACTAGCATTAGAGCAGTCACTTAAAATCCCTGATCATGGGCAAGGGGATTTAGCGTTATTTTTCCCTTCTCCTGTTAAAATTAGTAACACAATGCAGTGCTTGAAATCCAGCCCTGCATCATGTTACTAATTTTAACGGGAGAAAAGAAAAAACACGCAATAACATGAAAACCCCCATGCCCACAATTGGGGATTTTATGTAACTGCTCTAATGCAAGTGAAACTCATGTTAGTTCCCTCCCCTTTCCTAATGTGTGCACGAAGCCCTTGTTCCCTTCTAGGAAGGTTATTTGATCATCATGTGAGATGCAACTGAATTCAGAGCACAGCTCTTAGCATTGACAGATTTCCTGCTGCCACCACCGACTGACACAAGAATTGCCATCCTAGCATATAGACCAATAATCCATTTATCCCAATATCCTGTCTCCACCAGTGTTCTGTACCTTGACTCTGCAAGTCTGCCTGTGTACATGCACCTCTTCTGCCAAAGTGTGTCAGCCTGTACATTTCTGGAGGGTCCGTAAATGGTAAGGCCCTGATTCTGCACAGATCTGTGCCAAATCAGGAAGATCTATTGATGTAATTGGAGCATGTGTGTGTACAGACACAGCCAATGAGCAAACTGGACTGCACAGGAAAGCCTCATTTGTGAATTTAATTTTTGGTCACTAATCATGTTAAGAAACAGTTCTTTCTTGGATTAAATTTTGCTTTCTGTGCAGGTAATTATAAACAAGTATGAAAAAGCTAATCACCTTTCCCTGCCAAGGCTGCTCTGCAGCAGTACAGTGCACCTCCCTCAGTGCTGCAGTGTGTGCTTGGGGATTCAGGCCAGGAATGCAGCCCCAACACAGCCACAGCCTAGAGACACCCTTGGGAAGGGTATGGGGTTAGCTGCTGGTGAGCATTTTAAAGGAATAGTTCAGAGCCAAGAGGCAGGAAAAGTCCATTAGGGTTCCCTGCCTTATCTTGCTGCCAGGACAGGAGGTGGTAACAAGGAGCTCTCTGCTGGGGACGGAAGAGTCATTGCAACAGGAGGCTGAATAATCGGATTTCAAATGCTATCGGTTTTGTTCCAGTTCCTTCACTGAAGGCCTGATCTCAAGTCCAATCAAGGATGGTCATCATTTGGACCAGGCCTGAAACTGAAGCAGGGGCAGAATGGGAAAATGAAAGGTTATGGGGAAGGCTCCATACTGGGGAAGCTGGGATTTTTTTGCTTTAGGTGAATAGGATGGAACTGAAGAACAAGGCCCAGGCAAATGGGGATAAGAACTCTCTTCTCCAGGGGTCTGGTCCAGATCCCAGAAATCCACAAAAAGATACACATTAACTTCAATGGGCTTTGGATCAGGTAAGGGACATGAGGGAGGAGGGTCTCTAATGGGGCAGGGTCCAAACTCCAGCTAGCATCTGCCAGCCTTTTCCTCGCGGAGGCCTACCCCTACACTTTAGCCAGGTGGCTCTCCCCACTCCCATGCTGTAGTGATAGAGGGATGGATTCTTATCTCAGCTAAGTCAGTGTACTTTTATTAATGGACACAAAGGCAGAAGGTGGCATTGGCAAGAGGCAGCATAAGGACTGTCAGTCTCTGCTATGTATTTCTATAAGAAACAGGAAGGAAACATGGAATTCAGCAACAGGGGTGACAGCCCTGTGGTTGTGTGGGCTTTGCACGTTCATTCAAGCTTCTCAGTTGGACTGGAGGGACAAGGTCAGCTTGAGACAGGCGATCTGGTATCCACCATTGCTCAGGACAACCTGGAACCGGTAGTTGCCGTTGGTGAGCCAGGAAGGGAGGTCCAAGTTGGGTATGTAGAAGCTACAGGTGGGCAGGGCATAGGAGCCCTGAGGAAGAAAGAGAAACACACACCAAATCCATCAACCTGTTAGGCAGCTGCTTCCATCCATGTAGACTGAGCAATGGCAGGCAACCTAAGCTAATCAGAGAGCCACAGGTGCAGGCCTCAAATACTCCCAGGGGATGCAAGACCCCCTTTGACTAACTACACCAAGCCCAGCCCAAGCTCTTTTAAAGCCCAAACCTGGCCTGACCGTAGCTGAATTTCTTGCAGAATGCCGACACCACAGCGCTCTACAGGCAGTCAGGCATGTCACAAAAGGGGACGAGCGACACCATATTTCATGACATCACTCCAGCCTCCCTCCCCATTCTGATATCCCTACCCCTTGTGAACTGTGACATCACCGCCAAGAGCAGGGCTTCTCCCAGGTGGGCTACAAACTGACCCAGCCCAAACGGGCCAGGAGAAAACTACACCCAACCTGACCCAAGCTCAACACTTGCAGCTGGGGGTCTTTGGGCTGAGCTTCAGGCCTCCAGGATGACAGGAGCTATGGGCTATGTGGCCCGTAGGCTGCCCACCATTGACACAGGTGATAGAAAATGTGTTGGGAAGCAGCCTCAAGAAAGTACAGCATTGTTCTTTGGTTTGGTTACCTATCCCAACCATTCAGACGTTATGATCATGTCCCAAAATAATCATGAGAATGGCCTTAAAAATTGAGATTTCTTTTTTTGTCTCATCTTATTTGTCTCCTGGTTTCTGGGCCTTTAAGGATGCACCAAGGAAGGCTGAGAAGCACTGACTTTGAGCTTACCGCTTTGAAGGGGCAGTGACAAGGGATGCCATAGGAGCGCAGCGGCTCTGGACATGGTGTTCCTGGGGGGATTGCCCTGTCCAGGATGTCGCAAAGGTCATCATACTTGCAGGTTCCAATATTGTCCACACAGGGGACCTTTATCCACGAGCCCCCACCTAACTGCTTCTCCAGAACTACATCTCCCTGAAAGATAAAGGTTGCACACACAGTCACATCCCCAACCACCACAATGGATCAGTTCTCTGCTGCTGCTGCTCCTCCCACTGCTTCCAGCAAGACCGTCTTTCCTCCCCAGGAACCTCAAAAGAATTAACTCTTTCCTGAATACATGGCTCAAGTCTTCTCTCTATTTCTTTAGCCCTCTTTAAAACTAAAGAAAGGCACTGGGAGTTTTGCCATTTATTTCAAGGGTGCTGGATCAAGCAGTTCTAATGTAAGATTTTTAGGCCAAGGAATATCTTTCAACACTAAAGCTGGAATCACTGGGTATTTTCAGACGTTACGAGATCACAGTCAATCACAGTGAACCACGGTCAATCCCACGGCGGGGCCAAAGCGCCCTGAACATCTGTTTCACGGGTGCCAGATGCCGACCACAGTCAATCCCCACGTGGTCAAAATTAACCACGCTTCCAGAGCTCCGGCCTGGACCATCTCCGAAAGCATGGTCAAAGCGATTCCCACCAGGAAACAACAGAAAGTAACGTCTGAACGGCAACCACCGGCCGGAATCAAGCAAAACAATTCCCAGCCGGGGATAAAGCATGCAGCGTCGCTGCCAGGCAACCAGCAACAACACAGGCCAGGGAGGTAGATTTAAAGGGCACACAGCGGCAGGGGGACGTGGCGGGATGGAGCATGGCGGAAGGGAGAGGAGAGCGGTGGGAGAGAGAGCAAGGGAGGAGGAGGAGGTGGAGGCGTAGGTGGTCGTGCGGCACCTGGAGGCGGTGGAGGGACAGCAGCAGCAGCCGCTGGGACAGGCCAACCCGGCGCCTGCTGCCGGCCCGGGGGACGAGGCACCCCGGAAACAGGTAAGGGGACCGAAGGGGTGGGGGCAGCGGCACAGGGGCACCAAGGCGGGTGTGTGGGCCGGTGGGGGGGAGGGGGAGGAACTTGGGGCTGTGGCAACCCAGTAACCATCCCCCCCCCGTTACGACCCACAGACACGGAAACGGACCCGGGAGCCTGAGCCCCCGGAGGAGAGGGCCAGAGGGCAGGAGGAGGAGGAGGGGGAAGACCACAACCCGGAGGG
>QEPC01006805.1:1988459-2023118 GCA_003113815.1 Sphenodon punctatus | reverse complement strand
GGGGGGGGGGGCGGTGCAGGATTGTGGAAGGGCTGCTCCACTCTTTGGCCCTGGCTCGCCTCCGTCCCATCCATCGCACCCTGGCCGGCGCATGGGCTCCCTGACAGCCTCCTGAACCATTCCCAGGCCGCTCCCTGGACCGTGTGGCCTCCCCCTGTGCCTATGATGTGCCCCTGCGGGGTCCCCCCGTTCTGGGACTGGCAGTGCATCTGTGGGGGTGCCCGTGCAGGCTGTGCTGTTGTGGGGATCTGGTTGCCGTTCCCCGTGTCCTGCCCTGACCCCTGGGCCGGTTCCCCCCTCTCCCCCGTGCCCATTGTGCCGTGTGTGTTGTCTGTCCCACTGTGTCCCCGCTTCCCTTCCTTTCCCGTGTGGGTGTGTGTGTGCCCGTGTGTGCTGTGTGTTCCACTGTGACCTCGTTTTCCCTGTGCCTGTTGTGTGTGCTGACTTGGTGGCTCTTCTCCCTCTTCCCCCTCCCTTCCCGTTTCCCTTGTGTGGGTGTTCCCTGTAGGCACTTTTGGCTTCGTTTGCCCTCAGCCAGCCATGTCTGTGTCCCGCCCCTCCCCGGAGCCTTCCAGGTGTTTTGACCACGGCCCGGGATCGGCCTCACATCTTTTGCGCTGCCCCGGACCGTGGTCTGCCGGCCTGATTCCCTGCCGTGGTCTCGGTCCCGTCACGTCTGTTTGGGGCCTTTCTTGGCCGCGGGCAGGTGGTTAGACGGGTCGCCACCACTGGGAAGCCACTGTGGTGATTCGGGCGCCCGTAACGTCTGAAATCACCCACTATTGAGCTATGCTAACGTAAGAGAGATCAGACAAAAATCCATCCCCGGATCATATCCCTGGGTCTCTCACAGCAGTAGAGATTTTTAGAAACAACAATATATTCGTAAAGCTGTCTCAGAGATGTAGATTTCCTGTTCAAAACAGTTCAGTGGAGACTCATCTTCCCTCAGAATACTGCTCCTAAAACACATGTGATCTGATTTACAGCATGTTCTTCTCAACAGCTTTTTCCATCAGTATTAGTTATTCTGGAATAACATACATCCTTGAGCCATGCTTCTGGTGAGTGGTACAAATCCCCCTTTAACCACCTTGATTGTGAGACCAACAGAGTGGCATAGCAAGGATGCAGTAGGCTTCGGCTAATGTCCCAATTATTTAATCCCTTCTCAGATCAAGGAGGTGGGGTCTCTAAGATGAGGACAGGGCTTATTTTATTTTTATTTATATAAATTTTTTATCCTGGCCACAGAGCAGCCCGGGTTGGCAAACAACAATATAAACAATAAAATAATTTAAAACAGTTAAAAATTCATAAAATGCAGGGAACGAAACCCTCCCCCCACCCCAGGGATTGTTGGTGATTACAAACAAAGCTCAGAACCTGATTTTTCAAGTCCTCGGCCTGAACGTTTGATTGCCAAAAGAGATCAGCTCTCAGTAGCTCCCATTGTGAGAGTTGTGGCCAGATTTCAGATGACATCAGCAAGTTGGGTAAATGAGATTTCAGAAATTTGACCCTATTTCAGAAGCTAAAATCTGGCCTTATGTGCAGTCTGAGTAACCTTTAGGTGCTACCTCAAGAGATGTTATATGATAATTACACCTTTTGGCCTAGTTTGTGCAGCATAACTCTCATTGCACAGCGTGTCATTTGGTCCTTCCTGATTATATCCCTTTTATTTTCAAATCACCACAAGGGGGCAGTAAAGCATGATCAACAGTCAACTGTAAAAGTACTAAACCAGAAAGAAAATTTACCAAAATCAAAAAACCTTTGCAGTTTAAAAAACAATTAAAGACACAACCATTTCAAACACAAAAAAGGTTCCTCTTCAAAACCATTTCACAAAATATATTTTTCCATAACTTAAACGCTAAAAAACATGAAAATTAATTACAATTGCAATTCAAAAAAACATTTAACATCCACTATAACAACATTTAAATGTAAAAAAGCATGGAAATTATGTCTAGATTTTCTATCTATATTTAATAATTTACCATCAACATTAAGGGAACTTAAGTAACTCCAAAAACATGAAAATTACAATTCTAATTCAAATAGCATTTAACATACATTACAACAAAAATTAAATCCCAAAAAGGATGACAATTATTTCAAGCTCTTCTGTCTATATGTCATACTTTACCATCAACATGCATGTAATATATGTACTTAATTCCTTACCATACATACTTACTCTTAATACTTATCACTAAGTAAACTCTCATTTTTTCATTATTAAGCATTGATTTATCATAATTCGATGACAAACCATTTTTTAAACTGCCTTAATTCTGTAGTTTACATGTATAAAAATTGTATACACTTTATAAAATGAAATGTTGCCAATGTTAGTGTAAAGAACTGTATAGAATTGGTTCGATACAATACAAATCTACGCAAAAGCACAAAGTTACAGCACTTTAAAAGAATTGTTCGTCGTCGAATTATGATAATAAATCAATGCTTAATAATAAAAAAAATGAGAGAGTTTACTTAGTGATAAGTATTAATAAGTAAGTTTGTATTATAAGGAATTAAGTACATATATTATGTTCATGTTGATGGTAAAGTATGAGATACAGATAGAAAAGCTTGAAATAATTTCTATGCTTTTTGGCATTTAATTTTTGTTGTAATGTATGTTAAATGTTTTTTAAATTGCAATTGTAATTAATGTTCATGTTTTTTGGAGTTTAAGTTAGGGGGAAATATATTTTGTGAAATGGTTTTGAAGAGGAAAGTTTTTTGTTTAAAAAAATGTTAAATGGGCAAACATTTCAAAAACTGCAAAGTTTTTTGTTTTGGTCAATTTCCAAGTTTTTTTGTGATGTGATTAATATAGTAATGAGAATGTTACAAGATATCACATCAGTTATATATGTTTAACTGTATCATAGACACATTGAGACATTATGTTCCATACCGATACAATGTATTAGACAGGTTTTAGAAAATGCATTCACACACTGCGCATACACTCACTCCCTTCCTTCTCACACTCTCTCTCTCTCTCTCTCTCTCTCTCTCTCTCTCTCTCTCTCTCACACACACACACACACACCCTTTGCCCTTCCCTAGGAATATATCACTCCTTAATCTCACTGCTGCTGGAATTTGAATCCTATCCTTAAAATTCCAAAATAAACAATTATTTTGGAATTTTAATCCTATCTACTAAGGTGTTTGCAATTCTCTCCAGTTTTGTGTCACCAGCAAAATTGAGAAGTGCATTGTCTATGCCATCATGTTATGAAGTTATTAATCAGCACTCTATCGTGGTTGAATACACTTTGGGGTTTGCAGCCCTTGGACCAGGGGAACGGATGTCTGGAGTTTCCTCTAAGATGTTTTCCTGGATCTCAGCGCTACCTGAATGTCCAAGGAAGATCAGTGAAGCTCTAATGCATTTGCTCAACAAAAAATCTTATTTGCTAGACCAAAGCCTAATAGGCATTTTTCCTGTGTAAGCCTCTTAGTTCATTGAAAGATCATATTTCAGAAGTCAGAGAAGTGTAATCTTTACTGAGAATAAGATGGATATAGATTAGTGAAAATATTTTATGTCATGTCATTTCCATTTTGCTTGTCTTGGAGTTTATTTCTTGTTCTTTCAGGAATGTGGGAATATAAAACCCATTGGTGAGGAACTCTGTGATGTTAGCAAACATTGTTATGGTTATTGAGAGCCTATGAGTTCTCTAGAGAAACAATTAAATATTTCTCTTCAAATAAAAATAAAGGGAAAAGCGGAAGTGAGAAGTATCACTGCCTGGTTTTGTATTAAATCAATTTTATGTGATACAGCAGCTAAAACATAGACAGCATTTTGAATGCTGCCTACAGTAGCATAGTCACACTTTATCCAAACAAGATGGGGAGACATAAAAATGTTTGTCATGTGAAATAAACTACTGAAGATGTAGGATAAAATTTGGGCACAAGAAAGGAATTGGGATGAAATTAAGTTTTTCAGGTTCTGAGACTCAGTTAATACAGACATTATATATCCAATAAAAGGTTATCTTGCATATCTTGCTGCTCTGTGGGATTGCAGCATTTTATGGCTCCCAGTTCCTTCCTTCAACCCCCTCTTCCCCAAGATCATGACCACACACACACACACACACCCCTCTCACACATACAGACACACACATCTCCCTCACACACAGACACTCTCTCACACACCCCTCTCACACACACACATTCACACACATAAATTCACCTCACACATAGACACACACACACACACACACCTCGCACACACATCCAGACAGCCCCAGCATGACGTCAACCTTTAGGCTGACCAATGGGGGAGCTGAAACCATGGAGCCTCCCCCCATCCACCCCTGATGAAAGTTATGTGGCATTTATTTATTTAAAAATTTTTCTCCAAATTACCCTGGCTTGATCTGATCAAGTGGATTGCCATTTATTGGGCACTGGGGGGATTCAAGATTCCAGTAGGTTTGACTGGACAGAGAAGACACGTGGCATTGTTTCTCTTCCTCGATTGGACTGAAATTGGATGCAAGTAAGCCCACGTGTCCAGGAATGTGCAAATGGTGGATCTCTTGGTTAGGATTTTCTCACATCTAATAAAAAATATTAGGGGTGCATGTGTCAATGTCCATTGGACCTGAAAAAAATCATGTCCATTATTTCAGTGATGCCACTTGGGCTGCTTGGGTGACCCTTTCTTCTGATCTGAGCAAACCCCAATTGCTGAGCCAAAGCAAGTTTTAATACTTACCTCCAATCAGGAGAAGAGAAACCAGCAGTGCTAAGCAACTGGGGCAGATCCATTCAGAGAACCGCAGCCTCAGCCCCATAACCAGTAGATTCACACATTGATATATGAAGAACCACACAGGCGTGCTGGTGGATTCTCGGAAAGCAGAGGAGGAGGAGGGGAAATGAAGGAGCTGTGGGGCTGGCAGGGAATTACTGCTTGACCCTAGCACCCCTTCAAGGTCACTCACTGTTAGTGTTTGGCTAGGCAGAGGCAAGGTTTTCATTTCCACTGGGGGGGGGGGGGGGGGGGCGGAGAAAGGAATGGATTGAAACTTGGACCTCCTCAAGGGTTACAGTAGACCAGACAACTAGCACACATGCCAATCTTGTGTGCAAATTAACCTGCTTTGTGACTCTCTAAACCTGTGTGTGTGTATATATATATATATATATATATATATGTTACCCTGCTTTATATAACTTTCTCCAAACTTGTGTGTAAATGACCCTGCTTTATTGTTCTCTCAACACTTGTATGTGATTTGCTCTGCTTTTTAAATTGTGCGAGTGAGATTTACCCTTTGTAACCCAGACTCTAAACATGTGTATGTGTGTAGTTAGCTCCGGCGTTTTGTAACTTTTTCCAAACTTGTCTGTGTGCCTGCCAGGTATGTTGTTTTAGAAGAACATAAGAAGTGCCATACTAGGTCAGAGCAATGGTCCATCTAGCCCAGCATCCTGTCTCCGACAGTGGCCAGTCACGGTGGCTTGGGAGACGCACCCAACAGATCACAATGGGGGATCCATTCCCTGTTGTTTTCTCCCAGCTCCCGTCATTTTCCCTGATCCTGTCTGGCTAATAGCTGCTAATGGACCTATCTTCCAGAAACTCGTCCAAACCTCTTTTAAACTCAGCTATAGTACTGGCCCTTACCACAGCCTCTGTCAGTAGATTCCATAACCTAATTATATTCTGAGTGAAAAAATATTTTCTTTTATTTGTTTTAAACTTGCCACCCATGAGTTTCATGGAGTGTCCCCTAGTTCTAGTGCTAGCTGAGAGGGTAAATAACTGTTCCTTAGTTCCACACCGCTCATGATTTTATAGACCTCTATCATATCTCCTCTCAGTTGTCTAACCCTTCAAACTTGTGTGTGCAATTTACTCTGCTTTGCGAGTTTCTCTAAACTTGTGTGTGAGAGAGACATTTTCCCTTTGTAACTCTCTGTAAAATTGTGTGTAACTTACTGTGCTTTCCCAATTTGTGTGTGTGTTTTATTATGCTGGAGTTGTAACTTTTGCCAAACTTGGTTGTGTATTGTAACTCACCCTGCTTTGCAACGTGTGAGAGAGATTGATCCTGGATCTGTAACTCTTTCCAAACTGGTGTGTGTGCTTAAAGCTTGACTTTTTTCCAGCCTCTACCCATACATCTCAGCCCAGTAGTTCCAGTTCCCCTGGCTTTGCAGGTTGCATGGGCAGACTGGTGTCATGCAAAGCCGAGTTTCCACTCCTATTCCAGGCTCCCTTTCTTGTCACCTGAGCCTCTCGTCCTCCGCAGCACAGTCCCCTCCCCCGCATCTGGAGATTTGACAGGTAAGGGGCGGGGGCTGGGGGATCCTGTGTGGGGGCAGGAGGTAGGAGTGGGGGCTGGGGATGTTGTTGGGGTGTGGCCAGTGGCCCCAGCTGTCTCCACTGCTTCTCCTCGCTGCCTTTTGGGATGCTGCCACACTCCCTAGTTCCCAGGCTCCACTTCCCGGTAGGGGCAGCCACTTTCCATTCCACAAGCTGCTGCGCCGTAGGCTTGATCGTCTCCTGGACTCATCTCCTCCGGGTCAGCTCCGCTCCCTCACTCAGCTGCCAGCAGCTGCTTAAAAGCCCCGCCAGACCACAGCTGCATGTCATTCTAACTAGAGTGAGTGGGCTGCCTTGCTGACCAGCCAGCCTTGCCTTAATCAGTGTCTCGGCCGCTTTTAAATGAGCGGGTGGCTGTCGCGCAACCTGCTCGTGTGATGTTTCAAAATCTGGCAACGCAGGATTACATGAGACGCCGGCTGGGGATCATGCGCATAGAAGGCCGTCGCGCATTCTTTGCCAACCGCAAATTAAATACTTCGATTGTCAGGTATTTAATTCACGGTCGGCAAATGCACGACCGCCTTCTATGCTCATGATCCCCGGCTGGCGTCTCGTGTAATCCCACGTTGCGGGATTTTGAAACATCGTGCGAGCAGGTTGCGCGACGGCGACCCACTCGTCTAAAAGCGGCCTTCAGTCAGTTACAAGCCGCACTGACAGCAACAGCATGGACTGCGTCTTGAGTTCTTAAAGGTTATTTGCCCTTTATAACAGACTGGCACCGGCAAAGCTTTAACAGCAGCAGAGCAAGTGGGAGGGAGGGGCAGCCAGTCCCTTCTCCTCCACAATGCTGCAGTGCTCAAGCTCTCCGCTCAGCTTGCTCCTCTGCCCAAGAAGCTTGAGCAGTATTGCGCATATGCAAGCCAGCAGAACTGATTTTTAATCATTAAGAACTCAGATTTGTCTGCACTAGTAAGTACTATCCTACTACAATACCGGTTGGTGTCGATCTAATGTTCCAAGCCTGTGAAGGGTAGCAGCTGAACTTGTCAGGGGGCAGGAGATATCGATGATTCAAAATGGTAGGGACGCTGTGCATTTTGACCACAACCATTTAACCTTTAAACAGTCATAATTTTGTATTTTCTGGATGGATCTCCATCAAGCTTTGAACGTATGAGATCCCCACTAATTTTAGCCATGGATACATTTTCAGAAATTTAGCTCAAGAGGTTTCCTCAAAATCGAGGCTTCAGCAGTCCCCTGTTTATAATGGAGAGTAGTTGTGCCTTTAACTTTCTGGCTCTTACCAGAGCCAGAAGATGTCCTCATGCAATTTCTTTTCCACTTTGCTCTCTAAAAAAAAAATTATTTTTTTTAATGCAGCTGCCTTGGCATGGGAACCACAAGTGCTGTGGCAGCATCTTGGTACCTATTGTAAACATGTCTGTGTCCTTGCATCAACTACTACACCGTCCTCCTAAATCAGGGAGGAGGACCCTTTCCCGCTGAATACAGGCCACTTGGAAATTTAGTAGAAGCTCCCTGGGAAAGATACAGGGCAAGGGTGCTTAAGGGATGTGGCTCCGGATGGGGGAAGGTAGCGGGCTCCAGATCATGGATCCACGTCATGGAGCCATCTCCTATCTTCTGAGTGTCTGTCCTCATTGCCACTCCCTCCCTGCAGAGCTCATTCTTTCTGAGCTTGAGGGTAGGGACTGGATCCCTGAGCCAAGCCCTGAAGCTGAAAAGGTACCAAACAGGCGTAAGATTTGGCCTCCAGGCTGGAGGTTCCCCACCCCTGCCGTAAAGCAACACCATGTGAATCGCCACAGATAACCGTATGCCTTTTACAGTCCCAAAGGGGATGCAAGAGTGTTTGGGGAGAGACTGTTTTTATTTACTCTAGAGCAAAGCGGGGGTAAAATGCAAGCTTGCCAACCCTTCAGAGCACCTGATCTTGCAAAGTTAAGGCTCTTAAAATCATGAGATTTAACAACAGATTCTGGATTCTGTTGCTTTGCCTTTTTGACTCTGAGCTGTTAGAATACACGGGATTGCGTTTTGCAAGTTTCCCCTCACCACTCGCTCCCAGTGATTAGAGCTATAAATGTTCCACCATTAAATTCAATGTGAGTTTTGCCACTGAATTCAATGAGCGGATAAGCATGGCCCAACTCTTTGAAAGAAAAGCGGAGATTGCCATGATTTTAGGAGCTGGGGCATTAAGGAAGACTCCAGAAACCACAAGATTTATGATACAATTAAATTCAGATCAATACTTTTTAATTCTGTTTTTTTTTGTATGTGACATGCAGAGCAGGGCCCAGGGGGAAAAGGGTCCTAGACCCCAACCCTAATTTCCATTCTCTAGATGAGCAGTTCCCCAACATTTTCAGGCTATTACCCCACTGAGAAACAAACAAAAATCTTGCTGCTACAGTCCCTTTTTGAAGTAATCTCGCATCCTGCAGAACATCACGACACTCCACAGGGCTGCAGGGGCCCCCATCCTGCAGAAGAGCTTGCCCCAGCAGCCACCGTCATGAGCAGAAGTGATGCCCCCTTCCCTTCCAGAGGTAGCATAGGGTCCTGTCACTGCACCGGCTGAGACTCCTCAGGCCAGTAGTAAGGCGGAGGCACCACCGAGAGTCACAGAACTCTGTTCCACCACTACTGCCGAGGGGGAGGAGGGAGCACCGCTGCTCTTGCCACCACTACTTGTGAGGGTGCCTGCCAGGGCAGACTCTTCGGCAGGGCCGTGACACCCTAAAGTGGGGACTCTGGTCCCACCCTTTGTCTCGAGAGACCCACATCCCAGCCTCAGCCTTGTAAGGTCAGCCCTGCCGCTCCTTCAAGCCCCGGCTTAGACTGAGAGAAATCAAGGCTTAACCTACACCTGGAAACTCTGGGATCAAACCTGGACAGCTGGCAACTCTAACTACTATCCTTCTGCATTCTGTGCTTGTCCTGTGGGTGGAGCTGCTGATTCATGCCCTACCTGCAGAATATGCAGTAGGGGACCAGGGCGACAAAAGGAACCCTACCCTCTTTCCTCCTTTACCCAATATCAAAACCTTTCTTTGCTCCTTTCCCGGTCTGCGCTGATACTGACGGACACAGCACAAGGGCTCATGGGAAAGGCATGTTTAAACATGCAGTGTAACTAGATGGGCAAGGAGCACCCCGATTGGGCCTCTTTGCTTCAGCTCCTCTCGCAAGCAGCTGCTTCGCCTCTCCTCCCCGCCTCCTCACATGACAGATCCCACAAGGCTGTGCAGCGTGATGAAACAAAGGCTCAGCCAGTCCCCTCTGCACTCATCCTCATAACAGCTGAGCCAGCTATTCCCCCTTGCTTCACGTTCACACCCACAGTGTGCTTGGCTGTCCCCTCCTCCAAGCAGGCCCTACCAGTCCCCAGCAAAATAGCATAATGTGGGAGGGAGGAAGGCTCCCTCTCCTCAGCCAGGCTTGCAGCTTGCCTTGGTCCTGGCAGGGGAAACCACCACTGTAACTAGCAAATGCCACTCCTCTCCCAAGCACACAGCCCTAACGAGCTTAGGGGAGAGGAGGAATTGTTACTCCGGGGGTAGATATCATGCTAAGGAACTTCAAGGAAGTGGCTATAATAAGAATTCAACCCCCTCCCCCTGCAATTTATCTTTTCCTGGCATTTACAGTCTGAGTAACATAACTGTTCCCCACATTCAGTGTCTTTTGAGCGGGAGAGGGCAGATGTGAAGCAGGTTGCTCAGGTGACTCCACCTCCCCGGCATGACCTTGGGAAAATCACTTAGTCCCTCTAGGCCTCAGATCCTCATCTGTAAAATGGGGTAATAGCTCTTATATGCTTCCAGAACTGGCTTCCTGCCAAATGGGAGTCCTCAACCAGCTGCCTGCCATCTTGCCCTGCTCCTTCCAGAGGGGATGGAAAGAGCAGGCAGAAGAGAAGACGAGGGCCCTGTACGATCAGATCCCCTTGGCTTCAGTGAGATTTGTGAGTGCTCAGAACCTTTCCAAATCAAACCACTTCTACTCAGGAGCTCCTCAGGGTTGGCTGCGCTCCCTATGCGGCAAGGCTGGGACTCATTCACCATTTCAAGCAGATGCCAACTCCTCAAGGTTGCTCAAGAGGGTGGGGTCAGCTTGGATCCGCCCCAGATTCACTTAATAGGATTCTCAGGTGCTGCGAGAGGTTTTCCCAACAGCAAACCCTTCATATTCCACAGGAAACAGTGTTAACCTTTCAGACACCGGACAAGGATCAAACCATCTGGAAATATTGGGTCTGGGCACACCAGCCAGATTCTGTTAATGCAGATTTATTTATATGTGCAGGGCATCTAAGAGCATCAAAAAGGCCCCTAAAGCCAGGTGTTGTGGTGAGTTCTGGTGTGCTCTCTCTCAACACTAGACAGCACATCTCTGTAGTCCCATTTCTCCCCAATTTGGCCCCTTTACGTACCGCCAGAGGAGACCTCATGGTCACAGATGTAGCACCTGCGATGCTGACCGTTATGTCCCCTGGGATGTTGATTGGGTCTGGTTGTATGGACATGCTTCGAATCACAGCAGGATCCTGTCCACCACCACAGTTCTGCCACGAGAAACTGCCAACCTGCAAGGTTCAAGGAGGAAAAGGTTAAAAAGTTGGGGGCGGGAGGAGAGGCCTGGAGGCAGCCTTGCAGGCTTGCGCACCTAGGGTAACAGCATTCCCAGACCCATGCCTGTACTCTCAGTCATGGGAAGAGAAGGTGGTTGTGAAGGCCTCCCTCCACCTCTGTTGGCAAGAAAGATGATGGTCACATGCTGCAGAGTGCAATAGGTCTTCAAGATTCCACTATTGGGGAGTGGATCACAGAAGGACCTATTTATTTAAACCCCATATACACATTTGCACCCAAATTAGTTTATTTATTTATTTATTTTACAGATTTATATCCTGCCCCCTCCTGCAATGCAGCTCGGGGCGGCTAACAACAATATAAAATGTTAAAATTCACTTCAAAATATAAATATAAAATACATCATCTAAAACACATCATATAAAACAGGGCTAGAAAAACAAATAAATAAATGGGCTGGGGATTAAAATCACCCCCCCCCCTCCCTCCCAAAGGCCTGGGCAAACAGCCAGGTCTTACAGTTCCGCTGAAATGTCAAAATGTAGTTCAGTCTCATGTGCTCCCACATTGGTTATTTTCAGGTCAAGGAGATTATTTTTTGAAACATGCAACAAAACACTGAAGGAAGAATAAACAACACCATTTTTAGGAGGAGAGGCAAGGTTTTCTGAGGCCAATCCCCACTGACTCTGGAACTTAGATACTTAAATTTCCTTAGACATTTTTGAAATTCATTTGAAAATATTTCTCAACAGACACCTCATATATTTTAACAACATACATGTTCATTTACACACACACTCCCAAACAATTGTTACCCTGCAGCTTTCATTGCCCCATTCCTGCAAACACCTATGTTCACATAGCTCTGTTGACTTCACCCAAGCATTTGTAGGATTGATGCTTGCATACATAGTTGCGTACACATTGTTTTAAACATCCATTAAAAAGGTGAGAATAGGAGCAGTCTCTTGTTTACATGGCAATTTTTAATTGTGTGGAAAGGCATCTATAGACACCTGTGTAGCTGTCTATTTAATATATCTGACTCAGAATGACAAATTTTTTAAAAAAGAAAACATAACTACTGAAGCCGGAAACAGAATTGAAGTTGACATGGGCTCTTTTCTGATGGCACTGGAGACAAGAGAGTACCTACCCACAGGATGGCTGGCAACAGCTGTGCTGAACCCCCTTAGCCACCTGGCATGCTTTGATCTTGTACTGTACTTGGGCAGGCTCACTGAATGGGTCCACCTTGGTACAGCAACTGCACTGAAGTAAATGTCAGCACCAGCAGGTGAACAAGAATCCCGTTTAGCCCAACAGGCCAGCTCAGTTTAAGCAGTGATCTCAGCAAATTTAGTGGACAGTGCTCCAGGCTCATACAAGCTGGGGTAGGTGTTTAACCAAGAAACCACACCTCACATCTTGCTCAAACATTCCCATGGAAGATCTAGAGCTGCTTACTTGGCTTTAGTAATTTTGGGACAGTCTGTAACTTTACTTCTTTTCCAAACCTGCAAGAAAGGCGTCACAGAGAAGAAAACCCCCAGGCCAAGTCTGGAGTTTAATCATAAAGCTATTATTTAATTTAGACAACTGCAAATGCAAGTGTCTGAAGCACAGGAAAAAGCTTTAAGCACTCCTTAAAACCATCGACAAGTGGTGCAATTTATGGTGGCCATAAGGCTAGCAATCGGACCCAACAGCAAATGAAATTTAAAAGCCTGAGTTGTACCCTCCTATCCCAAGATGTCTTCCCATAATCATAAGATGGGAAGGTACCTCAAGGGACATCTACTCCAATCTGCGGCTTCGAGGCATGATGCCCTACATCAGAGGTGGGCAAGGAGCGGCTGAAGCTCTCACCAGAAGAGCTGCCGGGAGAGGTGTCCGTGCAGCGCCGACAAGCTGCCAGTTCAACTTCTGGAGCCTCATGGGGGTCATGGAAGTAGGGGGAGTAGGCCCCGTGCCACCATTGCTGCTTCCTCAACCCACTAGATTGCCTGGGAGCCAGTGTTTTGATTTGGGGAAGGAAGCCTCGCTTTCTTGTCCCTGGGATTGTGGGAGTCCACAAACAATGTAACATGCCTTGTGGTTCTTGGTGATATGAAAATATTGGTATGCAGTTCTTGGGCTCAGGAACTTTGCCCACCCTGCCCTATAATCAAGGGTGGGAACCTTCTTCCCTGGGCTACTTTGAAAATTAGCACAAGCTCCACAGGTTGCATAAGGGTTGGGGCAGGGGTGCTTAAGGGGTGTGCTCAGGATGGTGGAAGCAAGGGAACAGTCAAAGTCATGGATCCATCCCCTATTCTTGAGTGCATGCCCTCATCTCTGCTCCCCTCTCCTAAGCTCACTCTTTCAATGCTTGAGAACAGGAAATGGATCCATGGGCTAGATCCAGGAATTGAGAAGGGGTCACATAAGAATGGCTACAGGGCAGATTTGTTCATTGGCCATGGGCCAGAGGTGTTCCCCCCCCCCCCCTTCTCTTGAGAGAGAGCAATGACCAAATCTGTCCTGTAGCTGTTTTTATATATGATATACATGATATAATATGCTTAACAGTGAGGATCTGGCCCATACCTTGACTGGACACCTAGCAAATTATGTAACATGAGTTCAGGGCATATCAACTTAACCCAGGGCTTTTGACTAGAGATGCAGAAGCTTTGGGGATGTCTTGAGCTCCCAGGACTTGCTCTCAAATCTCATGAATTCCACTCAAGGGATGACTGCAACAAATGTGAAAATGACTCATAAAAAGGAGGAGCTGGAAGCATAGGAAGGTTACAGGGGAGGCACTTTTTGAGCCACAGCTCTGGGTAGAGACATTTGCAGTCAGAAAGCTGTTTGACTGAAATCTGGCTTTCATTTTTCTTCAGGGCTACTCAGTTATGCATTGTCAGCAGACATGAGTAAGCATTCCCAGGCCAGTTTTTCATTGTGAAAATGGATAATGTAGCTGTTGGTAGGGCAACAGATTTAGATTGAGGAAACTTCAGCTCAGGAATGGCTTCCACGCCTGTAAAATGTAAAATCCAATGAGTGTGAGCTGCTCGAATACAGAACTAAGGTGATGAGGCTTATACAGGTATCTTGGTGGTCGGGTATCTAAAACCATCATCATGATTGTCTTTTTCTGGCAGTATCAGCAGAGAAGCCATGGTCTTGATGGGTTCAGGGAGCACCACTTCACACGCAGGGCCTGATTTTGACTCCCCTGTAGATGGTGTCCTCCTTAATGCCTATGCAAAGAAAAAGCATCACTCTACCAGGCCAGAATAGGAGTCGCTTACACCCGGTTTGTACAGGTGTAAATGACTCCATAAATGCCATACATGGGGGATGGTAGGAAGAGAAAAGACATGTTCAAGGTCTCTGGTAGCAAGACAGGGTAATTCCCGCAAGTGGGCAAGCAAGCTCAGGGGCCTGCTACCACAGGAATTCAGCCAGCTCATCTGGGCACAGGCAAAAAAGGTCCCTATGGTCCCTGAACATCTCTATCTCCTCTTGGTGTGTGGTTTCAAAGAATATCACAGTCTTCAGCCTCCAAGCTTATCCTTCACTCACAAAGCAGGTCTCTCTAGCCTCAACTCCATTCACACTGCAGATCTTCTCCAGGAGTAAAAAGCACTTCCCCTGTTCCTGCTCTCATTTGCAGATGGAGCAACCCCTAGTAAAGGGGACAATGTTATCACGTTAGCCATAACAGGTTAGAATGTTTGTGTGAACATTCTAAACACATTGGCTGATCAAAATGAACTCTTTCCTAGTGGTTCCCAAACATTTGTCTATGAGCCCATTTTGAGGTTTAAGAATAATCCCATGACCCCAGATAGCAACAAAGGCTATCCAGTATCAGCTGGGGTCAAGCAATCACAGATAGTGCCACCCCCTTGGAGTCCAAAACCACAGCTTGGGGACCTCTGCCTAACAGACCTAGGGGGGATTCAGACGTTCTGATTTGTGCAATTTTTTTTAAAAAACGAATGTTTCATGCCTGTCTGAACACCTAAATTCAATTAAATGGAGTCAATATCGCACTAAAGCAATGCGTGTTGAAAAGCTACTCAAACCTACCTTTTTGCTGTCCGTTTTCAATAAATCCGCACTTAACAGCAGTGTGAAAGCAACATCGTACTGGTTTTAACTAGTGTGAAATCTTTTCTGATGTGAATGCAACCGTGCTTCCAAGTGCGCTGTTTTACTCCTGCTCCTACCGGAAGCAGTGAGACCAGCTGGAGCCCTGTAGTTGCCTCGCTGGGTGCAGGCTGCAGCCAGCTTCTCCCCAAAAAAGTTCTTCCCCTCCATGTTTCCCCTCCATGCTTCTCCCCAAAAAAGTTCTTCCCTCCAAGGGACTTTCAATCATCTCTCCTAAACTCTACCGTAGTGCTGCAGCAGTAGCAGCAGCGGGATACCGGAAAGAAAGCAGGGAGAGAAGCAGCCTCACTATGCGAGGGGCTTCTTTCCAGCAGCCTCAGGCTCTCCGTTTTTATTCCCTGATTCTACAAAGTAGCAACCTTTGCTACAAAGGTTGTAGCAAAGGTTGTTGCAAAGTTTGCAAAGTTGCAGCAAAGGTTGTAGCAAAGTTGTACTTTGCTACAAAGTAGCAACCTTCTGGCTCCCCACAGGGCACTTCCTGTAACTGAAACGTACTGAGCAGCCGGATAAGCACGCACTACAAAGAAGGTCTGAATGCATTATTTCGCTGTACTTAAAATCGGTATGGCATGCATGTGAATGCAACAGGACTTGTTAACAGCGAACTATTGAGAACCAGTTTTAAAAAATCCAGATAATTGCTGCACGTGTGATTCCCCCCCTAATGTGTGTTTAAATACCTGGAAGCCTGTCTACATGAGCATTTTGCCATGTATTAACTAACCCTCTTGGTTAACATGATTTAACAATCACAAGTGTTAGCCTGCCGTGTAGATGAACTCTCTCAGGTCAGGGTACCCCCTCTGTACAGCATCTCAGGGCTGCACCCTCACTGATCATTGGGATTATACAGCAATTTGGTCTCCTCCACAACCAAATCTGTAGCTGGTGGCAGCTCTGCTAGCTCAAATCTGCTCTTGCCTTAAAGCAGCAATTTCCAAACTTCTGTCTGTGGGAGCAAGAAGGGGCAGAGGGGAGATAGCAAAGTTATGACAATTTGTGGCAGGGGAAGGAAGGGTTTTTTAGTTACAATGTGACATCACAATCATTTTTTTGTGGCAGGGGAAGGAAGGGGTTTTTAGTTACAATGTGACATCACAATCATTTTTTTAATCTCGTTTTTCAATTACATTTTTGTTGGAAAACTAAAAAGATATTCCCTGAGGTTCGACATTACTGGGATTAAAACATATGAGGCGTAGAGGGGCACAATTTGTGTGACGTACGTTTTGCAAGGAGTGTGTAGCAGAATGACAAAGTGAGCCAAAGGGGAACTAAAAGGGGGGCGCGACATACTTTTTGGCCAGCCCCTTAAAGGAAACCCTCCAACTTCCTGTAGCGGGGCAGAACGGGGTAATGGTTACCTGCATCCGCTTCCTCTGGTGTCCCTTACCGCCGAGCACAGCTGGGCACAGCTGCAAGGCGCAGAGCGCGAGCGCCAGCAGGGGCAAGGCTTGCATTTCTCCGGCTGCTCTGGACCGGGCTGTACCACGCCGGGGATCGCCGGCAGAACGAAGCTGCGACTGAATACGGCAGGCTGTGTCTGCTTCTTGGGCAGGTGCAGCTCGCAGCCTTTATAGGCGGCGGCAGATGAGCAGCTGGCCTTTGCTCTGCAAAGCGGCAGGGGAGGGCAGATAACACAGGAGAGCCATGCAGGCGTGTCCTTCAGCGACGCAGCCTGCTTGTTTGGGCTCCGGCTCGCTCTCTCCCCAGGCCTTTCTCCTCCCTCCGCTTGTTTGGGCTACCTCCCTTACGGTTGTTTGTTTGTGCACTTCCAGGGCTGGAGCAACGGGAAGCGGTCATAGTTCCCCCAGCGGTGAAAGGAAAGCGGCTCTGCCCTCTGCTGGAAGGCAAGGGGCTGTAGCGAGAGAGCCAACAGCTGGTTCGGATTTTAGGCACATGGCAAGTCACACTTGGTAGCAGAAGGTCCTGAACTATGGTTGTGTGTTCTCACGAGATGAAGAAAGCACCAAAACTTGTTTCCTTGAAGGTTTGTTGTTGTTGTTTGTTTTAAAGTGTGAAGCGATTAAGTCACAGGATGGCTCAGCAAATGACCCACAAGTGTCAGGGGACAAGCCAAGGTTGCATTCACAGGAGACTAAAAACCAGGCATAAACGGTTTCCCCTGCAAACATGTTCACCAATAAGGCAGGGGTGAGATTCCTCATGTGATTTCCAGCTTTGGTCTCCAACAAGGCAAGCACTTTAAAGAGAAAGATATAAGAAAGCCTATCTTGGACACATGGAACAGCCTGGTCGTAAAACAGAAGCGGGCTCCGTGGCTCTAGGCAGGTGCAACATGTGCAGTCGCACATTATTATTATTTATTAGCAAGCGTTTACATAGCACAAGCAATGTACCTGGTGTTTTACAAAGTAATGAAATAGACACGGTCCCTGCCTTATAATCTGAGAGACCGGGGGTTTACAATCTGAGAGAGAGGGGAGACAAAGGAAGGGGAACAGAGGGAGAGACAAGGGGTGTAACATCCATGAAGATGCGAGGTCCCAGGTGAACGTGCTTGGCTTGGTTACCTCGAGAATAATGGCTGGCTGGTCCATGTGGTGAGGATATGAGTAGTACACAGACCTCAGGTAACAGATTGTACTGGATGGAGGGTATCAGCAGGAGTTAGGTGAGGGGAGCGAGGAGTCGGGGAGGGCAGAGCGGAAGAGGTGGGTCTTGAGGAGGGATTTGAAGGTACGAAGGGAGGGGGAAAGGCGGATGTGGGCAGGGAGGAGTACCAGGCATGGGGGGCAGCTAGGGAGAAGGAATGAAGGCGGTTAGGGGAGGCATGGGAGGGCAAGAGGGGACAGAGGAGGTGTGGCGTTCACGGACTGGAGTACAGAGGGAAATTAGCACTGAGAGGTGGGGGGAGCAAGGTTGTGAAGAACTTTATAGGGTGAACAGTAGGAGCTTGTGCAGGATGACAGCGACGTGGAGATGGAGTAGAGGTGCACAGAGTGAGCCACAAAGGAAAGGAAGGGAAGGGGGGGAGAGGAGAAAGCAGTTCTTTAGATTGTAAGCTCTCGAGCAGGGACCATGTCTATCTTATTCCTTGTAAGCGTCAGGTACATTGCTGGCGCTATATAAATGCTTATGTGTATGATTCACAAATGTTAATTCTAGTTTACTCATGGGCCCCCAGGTCCTGGGACTTGGCTCCTGAATTTCTATAGGTTGGGGTTCCCTGTGTTTGAGGCTGTATAAGCCTACATTTTTCACCAGTGCCTCTCATACTCCTATCGTCATTTCAAGTTTATTCATGGACACCATGTATAGGGGTAGCCACCCTGCAGGCTCTCCCAGCACTTGGGGCTCTAGGCAGTCACACTGTCTGCACCTGCCTGGATAGGGTGGCCAGCTTGTGGGTGGGTGTGTGTGATAACCCCCAGGACTCCCTCAGGCAGGCAGAGTCAGTTGAGGGCCCCAACTGACTTGGCCCGGCTGCTGCACACGCATCAAAAAGCCTGCCGGCTGGCCACAGCTGCTCTCTCAGCACTTCCGCCTGGGGTCCATCTGGGAGGAAGTGCAGAGAGCGCAGCTGCAGCCAGCCGGCGGTGGGAGGAGGGATGGAAATTCCCGGACAGCTCTATGGTCCGGTTCCCCCTCCATCCCGGACAGCATAAGCTGTCTGAAATACCAGGCTGTCCAGTAGAGATCCAGACGTCTGGCCACCGTATGCCTGGATTTGGTCCTGCTCTCTGGTTATGTTCTGATGAACAGCGAGAACCAGGAAGTAATTAGATCCTCCCTCTCCCTGCTTTCCCCATTACCGCTGGCTGGGGAGGAGGCAGGCCAAGCAATTACAATAAGGGACAAGAAAAGCAAGCTAACAAAGATAGTATCACACAGAGGCAATGAGAGCCAACAAACCAGGAATAAGGTGTATGTTGGGAAGTGGGAGGACTAATAAAGAAAAACAAACAGGGCTGCTTGCCTTTGAACTGTTCAGATGCTTATCTCCTCTAGAGCGGAGGAGAGGTAACTACAGGGCTTAATGTGTTAAAATAATGAACTGCCAGGGCCCAAGCCGTTGGAGCAGGAAAGCAAACCCTAGTCTTCAGCTAACCTCCCTAACTACTAGACCACTCTACCTCTCTACAGCTGAAGATAGGACAGGAGTTCTTGTGTTTTAATCTATACTATAACCAGCCCAAGGAAAGCCATTAATGAAAGCCAAATAAATCATCCAGTTTTTCTCTGGCTTTGATTTCAAACACTGAAATGGCCATTATCAGCCTTCTCCTGATCTTTCACATTTTAAGGTGCACATTGCTACTGGGAACATTTCCCAGGGCTCAGCCCCTCCTTGAACTTAATTGCCAGGTCTGAGCCCTGGCAAGTGTCCCAACAAATTAAGCCCTGGGTAACTACACCCATACCTCCCAACACTCCCATGTTTGGTGGGTCTATCTCAACTTCAGGGGCAAGCTTTGTGATCCTGCCAGAGGTGGGCTGTGCTTAGAATTTGGGGGCTGCTGCTGCCTAGGGATGGGCGAACGCAGTTCGGAGTTTGGCCCGAACTTGGCCTGTTCGGACGACCGAATACGAACACGAACTGACCGAACCGAACTCAATTTCGAACATCGAAATGGCCGAACAGTTCGGTCAGTTCGGATTGCGTTCGGGTGGCAAAAAAAGGGTCACTGGAAGGTCAAACGTGACGGGGAGTAGTCGGCTGAGGAGCAGACTTCCAGGCACCAGGGGTGGAGAGGCTTGCAAGAAAATAAACTATTTGCCTCCCCCCTTCCCAACACCTTCTGAGCTAGTCACTGTTCCTGAACAGCAGACGTTTCAGAAGGCTCCCTCTCCCAGCATTTCCCAGCTCCCCAATCCATTGCAATCCTCCCATTTCACCCATCCAACCCATCTACCCCCATATTCTCATTCATTTTTTTAGTTTATTTTAGATAGATTTAGTTGTTATTTTTTGTTTTTACCCCTCCCTGTGTTCCATCTTCCTTCCTCCCTCCCCCCTCCATTGAATCCTTTCCCTCTCCCATATATTCCATCCCAGATTCCCTTCCCTTCCCCTGTCATTTAGAGTAGGATTATTAGATTGCTTTGTTTCATTTCAGTTTTGTACTCCTCCTTGTGTTGTTTGTGATTTCCCCCCCATCCCATATATAGATAGATAGGTTAGCGATAGTAGACAGTTGTAGGAGTTAGCTTAGTGATAGATATAGCGTGATTTAGTTTTAGTGTTTGTAGGAGTAGGCCTGTGTACTTATTAGATAATCCATTTAGTTCATAGCATTTAGAATAGTTAATAGCAGCTAGATTTAGTGTGTATATATATATAAATATTAGATAAAACATTTAAATTAAAAAAAAACCATATAAAAACAAAAGACCATATAAAACCAAATAAAAAAACAACAAACCATATTAAAACCCCCACAAAAACAGCCATATAAAAGCATTTCCCGAACAGCTGAACCCAAACCAAATGGCCAAACCTGAACCCGGCAAACAAACCGAATGGACGAACCGAACGCAGCCGAACCGAATGGATGAACCCGAACCGCGATCTGTTCGCCCATCCCTACTGCTGCCACCACAATGCCAGAGCTCGCGTGTGAGGAGGCAGGGACTTTACCTCTTGGGCCACTCAAAATGCTGGAAGGTATGAACTACATACGTCCCCCTTTACCCTCACATTAACCCCTCTCGTGTACAAAAATGAGGGTATTACCTTGGAGTAACTTCTCATGTGAATAAGCCCTCATGATGTTTAGTCAGTTAGCAAAGGCTCCAACTAGCAATTTATCCCTAGCCATATGTGACAGAGAAAGGTAATTGTCTGAGCATCTTAAGAACTACTGAATCCAGATGCAAATTGTCTCTTTAGCTTGGTCCAAACTAAAACCTCAGGTCAAATCAGCTCAAAGCTCTGAGATGTTCAGAGACAAGACTTATATTTTGCAACTTGATCCTATTCCTGTACCACACCAGTGAGAAAAGGGGAATGATACATCTTTAATTACAGCAAACAAGTGGGCTAGCCCCAATGCCACAATCCACAGACTGAGCGGGAAGGACATTACTATGTGTAGCGTAGTGTGTGATGTAAATGAAAAGTTAGTCACTTCTCAAAAGTTGTTACAACATCTACTCTAAGGCTATGTTTAGCTGAAGGGCTTGTACTACAGTGTATGGGTGGAGAAATGGGTCTGAGCTGTCAGGTTTTTCAAGCTTGAAGAAAATCTTAGATCAGGTAGTTGAATTAATGTCAGTGTTGATGCGCTTGTTAACTTCTCTCATTGGCCATTTGACTTACTCTGGAGATAACATAATTAAAGGCTATATATTGTTGCTGTGTGGTACTCCCCATCTTTCTCATACACCCTGAATCAAAGGCCCTGGAGGACTGCTTAGGGAGAGCTGGCCAGGGGAAGTTCTAGCTACATTCAGTGATGGAGAAATCAGGGGCTGAGGAAAACACTTGCAAGTTGAAGACTGAACTACTTTTTGCTATCTCCAGGTCCAGAATATTCCACTCCCAATCTACTGCTTCCTTCCATTTTAAACAGCACATACACTTCAGGCTGCAACAAGCCTCCCTGAGAGCCACTCCTGGCCCAATGTCCCACTTTTTCCAACTGCTGAGGATTCAAATTACCAAATCCTTTGATTTGACTAATCGGGGCCAGACCCACTGTAAGAGGAAGTTTCTCTTTCCACGGCTAGAAAAGTCTACCATTCCCAATGTTCACAAGGTGCTTTCACACAAGACAGTGGGTGAAAACAGACATGACGCTAACCACCCTTTAACCACCCTTGGTGGTTATTTATACATGTTGCAGGGCTGTATTGGTGCCCTATGCAGCCCTGCAACATGCATAAATAACCACCAAGGGTGGTTAAGGGGTGGTTAACGTCATGTCTGTTTTCACCCAGTGTTTCCTGCAATCTTCCCACAATCTTAAAATCATGCAGTTTATTTTCTGGGCCCCCTTCTCACAAGATGCATCTCCCATGGTTTTTTTCTTTGTGTGTTTTACATTAACATCACTAATTGCAGAATCTACCATTCTCACGAGTGCAAATTTTGTAAAATTTTCGTCCTCCCTCCTCTGCCCTGTGTCTGCTACCCGACTGATCTCAAAGCAGAGTTGAAATCTGAAAGCTAGCAGCAGATTGAAATTAACAAAACAGCGTCAGAGCTGGACAAAATTAACAAGACAGCTGAAATTAGCTAGCTTGGGAACAAACCATGGATTTTGGAGTTCGATAATGTGTGAGCACACGGGGCATAACTCACAGGATGAACATGAAATACTGCACTTGCATGTGCAGTTAATTGTGGAAGCAAATTACAATCCTGCAATTAGAGTCATGTAAGCAGCCAAAGCCTTTTTAGCCAAACCTGGATGACTAATTCAGACTCGGGCTGCTTTCTGTCATTACATGGAAGGGATGGGAACTTGTGTAATTGCGATCACTGCTCTGTAATTGCAGGGATTAGCGCCTGTGAGAATGCACTAACCCCCCCCCCTTTCTCACGCTATAACACTCACACCATTACCAGGCCCCCATATGTAGCCTTTACAAGGACGCATGTTCTCATGTGCTAAAAGGGGATTCGTGCATTCTCACAGGTGCTATTCCGCACAATTACAGAGCTGCAGTCATGATTGCACAAGTTCCCACCCCACCCATGTAACATCAGAAAGCAGCCTCAGTGTCTCCATACTCAAGTGCAGTGGCCAGACTTGTTGCAAGTGTGAATACACAGACTAACTGCTGGATAGACAAAATGTTTACATGAAAAGAAACAGGAGATATGAGACACCCTATGTGAGTGAGCCAGGGTTACAGCACATTGCTGTCAATGCGGATGCCATGGTGGTCTTCAGGTTATGATTGTTGTGGCCTATGACTCTGGAGAGCCAGATTTAGTTCTCTGCTGTGCCACAAATTTATTGTATGACCTTGGGCTAGTCACTTAATTTCTTTAGTAATGGGATTACATTTTAAGAAAGTTCCTTGTTCAGTGTTAGCAGAAGACTCTGTGACTCACTATCATGATGTGACCTAGTTGTGTTATCTATCATATATATGTTATATATTATGTTTTATGTTATAATATATAACTGCCCGGTAATTGTATAATATTTATATAACTGCATATATATAATTGCCCAGAAGGCAACCGGCAACCAGTGCAACAGAGCACTGGTTTTATGTGTTCTCGGCGGCCTGTACCCATTGGGAGACGGGCCGCCACATTCTGCACCAGCTGCAGCCTCCGGACTATCACCTTGGGTAGCCCCATGTAGAGTGCGTTGCAGTAATCAAGCCTCGAGGTGATGAAGGCATGAATGATGGTGGCAAGGTCGCAGTCTGAGACGTAAGGCCGTAACTGTTGCACCAGATGTAATTTGGCAAATGCACTCCTCACCACAGCTGCCACATGGACATCCAGGCAGAGCTGCGAATCAAGGCGCACCCCCAGACTATGAACTTGAGGAACCAAGATGGGGTGCACCCCATCGATGATGGGGGCCTCCACTCCCTCAGCCCTCCCCACCAGCATCACCTTCATCTTGTTGGGATTCAACTTCAGGCAGCTCGCCCTCATCCAATCACTCACATCTGTCAGACATCGGGTAAGCAACGAGACTGCGGGGCCTGAGTCCGCTGAAAACGAGAGGTAGAGCTGAGTGTCGTCAGCATATTGATGACAACACACTCCAAACCCTCTCACAAGCTCACCCAAAGGCTGCATATACACGTTGAACAGGAGAGGGGACAGAATAGAACCCTGCGGGACCCCACGTGAGATTCCCAGGGAGCAGTTGTACAGTCACCCAAGACCACACGGTGAGTCCTACCAGCCAGGAACGAGCAGAACCATTCAAGAATGATCTCATCCACCCTGACACGATCCCGCAGCCGAGTCACCAACAGCTCATGGTCAACAGTATCAAAAGCAGCTAACAGATCTAACAAGACCAGAAGGGTCGACTGCCCCCGGTCTAAAGCACAGTCCAGGTTGTCAACCAAGGCCACAAGCACAGTCTCGGTGCTGTATCCCAAATGAAAACCAGACTGTGAGGGGTCCAGGAAGCCAATCCAATCAAGATGGCCCTGGAGCTGTTGGGCCACCACCCACTCAATAGCCTTCCCTAAAAAAGGGAAGGTCAGAGACAGGCCAGTAGCTGGCAAGGGCGTCAGCATCAAGAGATGGTTTCTTGAGCAAGGGTCGCACCACAGCCTCCTTAAAAACCCTGGGACCCTGTCCTCCTCAAGGGAGGTGTTGACCACCCATGCTAGCAGCAACCCCAACATCTCCCTGGCGGCCTTAACCAGCCAGGACAAGCAAGGATCTAATTCACATGTTGTGGCCCTAACAGCCCCCAGAACATCCTCCACACTGGCAGGGGTCACCGACTGAAATTGATCCCATAAAACAGGACAAGCCAGGGCAGTCATAGCCTCTGGTTCCCATAGCCAAAGTAAACTCCCAGCTCCTATATGGAACTGAGGTCTGGGACTGGGAGCCAGGTAATGAAATTTAAGTACCACAGAACAAGTTTTTGCATTCTCTCTTAGAACTTTAGCCGTCTATGCCCTGGGCTTTCCTGAAATTAGAAACAGGACAGGAGGCTATCTCTACCAAAATACAGATTAGACTATTATTATTTTTTGCTCAAAATATTGTCCTATTCTCCTCTCAGATTTCCTAAAATGTGTCTCCTAGAAGACTACACACAACAAGCCCCTTCTAGTAAATCACCCTGACTATGGGTGAAAACAGGCATGACACTAACCACCCTTTAACCACCCTTGGTGGTTATTTATGCATGTTGCAGGGCTGTATTGGTGCCCTATGCAGTCCTGCAACATGGATAAATAACCACAAAGGGTGGTTAGCGTCATGTCTGTTTTCACCTTATGTTTTGTGATGAACTCTCTTAAACAGATGGGACTTGGATATTATGTCTTGGACGATATGAGATTACTTTCACAAGATGATAATTTCCAGATGTGTCAAAGGATCAAGAATATTGCTCACCAAAATGATTTGGCATCCGTTCGTTCTTCCTGGATAGCCCCCTTGTATTTTGTGGGGAGGGGTTGGAGAAATACCTGACGCCATATCTTAAAAAGCCACTGCATTTGGCATTAACCAGGTTGAGACTTGAACAAATGCGAACAGCAATCATTGAGGGACGCAGATTGGGAATTCCCAAAAACGAGAGAAAATGTTCCTGTTATAAGGAGACACATGAGGATACGGTCCATTATATCCTTGTGTGTCCTTTATATGATGATATTAGAAAGCAGTTGATTTTGCCTCTACCCAACTATCTTGCTAACTTCTCTAACTACAAGAAATTAATTTGGATCCTCCAGCAAACAGATGAGACTTTTTTGTCTCGCCTAGCAACTTTTTCCTTGCAAGCAGAGGATTTGAGACGTAAATTTATATAAATCTTAACCTTGCATCTTGACTTACATTTTGTATATATGTTTTTTTTATTTATGCATGTTTTATGTACAGTTATTTATTTGTCTTAGGTTTTCCTTAGCACCAGCTGCTGCTCTTCACTTTGCACTGGCTTTGAGAAAAGCCCCGTGGGGGTCCTGCTGTGCCACTAGTTAGGCGCCCTTACCTGTCAGCTGCGGGAGGTCGGAGTCCGGTGTTGGAGTGGGGGCGGAGCCAGCCACCTGTAAGAAAGAAAAGCGCCCAGCGAGCCTACGTCAGAGCGTGGTGGGAGAAGCCCCGCAGGGGTCCCGATGTGCCATTAGTTAGGCGCCCTTACCTGTCAGCTGCGGGAGGTCGGAGTCCGGTGTCGGTGCGGGGGCGGAGCCAGCAACCTGCAAGAAAGAAAAGCGCCCAGCGAGCCTATGGCTGCGCCGTGGTTGCGCCGAAGGGCTGCGTGCAAAAGGGCACGTGCCCTTCGGAGTGTCCTGGAGTGTGGGTCCGTAATTAGGTTCTCCGCAGCGTTTGGATGGATGGTAAGGTGTTTGAGTGAGGAACTCCCTCTCCAGATTCCCCTGTGTTGCTGGTAGTGGGTGGCTGTCCTCAGGAGTTCCTCATGGTGTTAGAGAGTATTGGGCCAATTGGCTCCTTATTGCTAGCATGGCTGGGAAGAAAATTCATAGGAGGAACAAATGACAGGCAGCTGGGGTTTCTCCGAACCAGCCACAAGCTGTACAGCAGCGTTTGGACAAATTTTATTCCTTGCGTTCGACTGCTCAGGCTCCGACGACTGGTTTGGGTCCACAGCCTGTGGACTTGGCTACTACCAGGGACCCTAATGTTTCACCCATTTTTGACGTAGCTGAGCCACGGTTAGAACCTTCTGATCCTGTTTTTCGTTGCTTGGATCCGTACTTCACGCATGAATCGGAACAGTCCTCGTCAGTGGATGCCAATTATAAATCGTCTGTTGTGCCCACTTGTGTTGACTTATTGGGGAAGCAGTGTGCCCTGATGGGGGATCTAGTAAATCAAATGCTGGGCAAATTTGGTGAAATTATTGCTCTCATCCAGGGCCAGCAGGGCCCATTAATGGCCATTTTACAGCAGCTTATTGAGCTTAAAGTTCAGCAGGTGGGGGCACCTCCAAGTGTCCATCGTAGCCCCATGCCTGCCCGAGTGTCTTTAGTGGATAGGTCATCGGGGAATGTAAACCCAGAGGTTTGGGAGGGTAGGGTGGGAAGGTCTGATTTTAGGAAGCTGGCTCCAGTCATTGGTGCCGTAGCCTTCACAATTCTCCCCCTGCCTAATAGGGTTTTCCCCAGGTGGAGTTCTATATCAAATATAGTGCACCATTTGGAAAGTTTACTGGGGTGGATCCCGCCGGGGGCAATTAGATCTTTCCAGGTCTTGCCCTCTTGTGCCCGTATGCAGAGATTTATTGTTTATTTCACCATGCCGTATTATGCTTCTAGAGTTTTGGATCAGGCATTTTTACTTTCATCCTGGGGTGTGCATGTGGGAGAGGTCCTGAAGGATTTGGTTGTTCAGCCTTTGGTTGTTCAGCAGATTTCCTATGCTCATGGGAACTCCTCTACTGTGCCTGCTTGCCCAAGTCAGCGGCACCATGGGAACTCAGTGGAGCAAAAGGACAATCTAAAGTCATGTAATGGGGTTCCGATAAATGACCGTCTCCTCAACTTAGCAGATGGGTATGTTCAGCCGAATAGTTCCGAAGGGGAGCCATGAGCCTTGAGGACTACTGAATTTCTTGTCTCAGGACATCTGGATCTTGTGTCCGGGGCCACCTTGTCCCCCGATGCTGTAGCGCTGACACCTGACCCTGGGATGGTGTCATCACCTGCCTTTGTGGCCCTCTTGGAGCAGTTGAGGTACCACAAGCAGGCGTTCGAGAGTCCCTTAGGGCTTCTGCCTGATGCTCGGTCCTTCGCTTCTCCAGTGGAGCCAAGTCAGGCTGGGGTGGCATTGCCAGGAGCTGGTTGTTGACACTTCCCTGGCTCTGGTGCCCTTGGGTGTAAGGTTGGATCATGGAATATTGCAGGGTGGGGGGCCAGGGTTAGGGAGACCGAATTCATCGAGTTTATCAGAGAGTTTGATCTTCTCTGTCTCCAGGAAACCTGGGCAGTGATGCCTCTTGTCTTACCTCCAGCCTTATCCCGTTATAAAGCAGTTTCTCTTCCGTCTCTTGTGGTGGCCCTGCGGGGGCATGCATGTGGGGGTTTGGCCTGCTTGATCAATGAGCCATACCATGATATGCTGATTTCTGTCCTAAAACATCCTCCTTTCCTTTTGGGTTTGATTTTGTTAGTGGGAGGTAGTAGGGTTATAATATTTAATGTGTATGTTCCACCTTACAAAAGGTATGATTCTTCAATTTGGAGTAAGCTTGAAGCCATCATAGATGATATATTTGTCACCCATCCCAATAATTATTTCTTTTTAGTGGGCGATTTCAACCCAAGGCTGGGGTGTGACAATGAGGCCTTGGGCATCCANTTTCCCCCCCCCCCCCCCCCGGTTCTTCCACCGCTTACCTCTCGACAATCTAAGGATCAGATAATTAGTGCTGGGGGCCTTCTTTTGGCAAAGCTGAGGGTGGGGCTCAATCTTTGTCTCCTTAATGGGGCTCATTCGGGAGATTCCCAAGGGGAATTCACCTTTTTGGGCGCCAAGGGTTCTAACATACTCAATTATGTTTTAGTTTCCCCAAATGTGTTGCCTTTTCTTAGGGGTTTTGAGGTGGGGAGTGAGCAGTTGAGTGACCTTTTGCCATTGACCCTCCTTGTAGATCTGCATGGGGGACAACCGGGGGGTCTGTTACAAGAGGGTATATTGCAATGCGACAAGGTCCCCAATTTTGAGAGATTGCGGGCAATTAGTTGGGGTAAAATTTCACTCCCTGATTTGGAAGGGTGGATGGAGGATCCTAGTTTGGAGGAATTAAGACATAAGATTTGCACTGGCCAGGAGTGTCAGGGTGTCATGGAGGCCTTTGATCTCCTGTCTCGAAGGGCCCAGGTTTTTTTCAACTCTAGGGAGAGTCATGGGCATCATCAAGCCTGAGCCATAAGTCAGATGTGGTTTGACCAGGAGTGCCAGAGAGCTAGGTACCAGCTTAAAAGGACCTATTTTGGGTATCGCCAGGCACGGGATTCATATTTGCCCCCTTTTAATTTTCAATCCAAAAGGGAATATAGAGCTTTGATTAAAAGGAAGAAGAGGGCTTATTTGGAGGCCTCTTGGAAGAGGGTAATAGAGGCGGACTCTCGCCAGTTTTGGAAACTCTTAAATACGGGTCCCGAGACCAGCATTCCTAGGAATGTGTCCCCTATTGCAGCTCATGTATGGACCAAGTATTTTTCAGATTTGTACTCCATATCAGCCACTTAGGTTGATTTGGATGGGTTTTCGTGTAGCTTGGAGGGTACCCCCCTATAGCCCCATGTGTGCCCCGCGGAAGTCAGCAAATTGATTGATTCTTGCACAAGTAACAGGGCCTCAGGGTGGGATCTTATTCCCATAGATTTTCTTTAAAAGTATAAGGACTGGTGGGTACCCATGCTTACAGTGCTTTTTACTACCATTGACCAATCGGGGTGTGTTCCTTCCATTTGGTCTCGAGCTATTACCTATTTTTAAAAGGGGAGCCAGTAGTGACCCATCAAATTATAGACCCATCAGTTTGCTTTGCGTAATAAGTAAACTTTACGCAAAGCATTTGTTGGGCAAACTTATCACCTGGTGTGAGGAAACGAGTGCCATCCACCCTGAGCAAGCAGGGTTTCCGTGGGCCAGATCAACGATTGATCATTGTCTTATTCTCATGCATCTGATAGAAAAGTATAAAAAACGTAACCGGAGATTGTATGTTGCCTTTCTGGACCTCAGGATGGCCTTCGATTCTGTGAATAGGCCAATCTTGTGGTCCAAATTGGCGAAGTTGTCTGTGGACCGCTTTTGGCCCTAAATAGACTATTGTATGCAGATTCCAAATTGGTAGTTAGGTTGGGCCCACAGGGGTCTATTTCTGCAGAGGTTTCAGTAAATCAAGGGGTTAGGCAGGGTTGCGTGCTTGCCCCCACCCTTTTCAACCTCTTTTTCAACGATGTGGTCCCGCGTATGGCCTTGTCTCAATTTTTTTTTCCTCGTTTGGCCTCGCGCCATATAGGCTGATTATTATTTGCAGACGATCTTGTTCTTCTATCCCAGACTCGGGTGGGCTTGAGTTGGCAATTAGAAGCATTTGTGCACTATTGTCGAGAGAACGACCTGGTCCTGAACTTGTCTAAATCCAAAGTGGTGGTTTTTGCCAACTCCCCAATTGGCATTCTTGGAAGTTCAAGGGTGCCCGGATTCTTCAAGTGAAGGATTTTAGGTACCTGGGTATTACGTTTCAATCTACAGGGGGTTGGAGAAAGTTGGTAGTGGCTAAACAATCAGCCTTCGCTATTCAAAAAATTTTTTTGTCCTTGAGGAAGACCGAGTTCAAAATGGCACTCCAGGCCTTTAATGCCAAGTCCACTTCCCAGTTTCTATTTGGCACGGATCTATGGGCACCTTTCTCCATAGCACACATTGATAGTGTGCAGTCTATTTTTCTCAGGGCCCTTCTTAGGGAAGGGGCTGCAATTCAACACATAAAAACAGTAAAATCATAAAGTACAATAAAAAGGGAGGCACCAAACCAAACCGTCCTCCCTCCCCCCCTACACCCCATCTCGTTCACCAAAAGCCAGATGGAACAGCCAGGTTTTACAGATACGATGGAAGGAGGGGCAATCTGGGGCCACCTAGACCTCCACCGGAAAGGAGTTCCACAGCCTAGGTGCGGCCACCAAGAATGCCCTTTCCATAGTGGCCCCCCAGGCTACACGGGGGGGGGGGTGTAGAACCAATTTGGATGGTTTACCCCCAGANAGAACCAATTTGGATGGTTTGTCCCTGGAGACTAATGGAACTCAAGAGGTTCCCTAAGCTCTTGGGAAGTTAACCTCTGATCTGGACGACTGCCTGCTCAATGGCCTCGTGGCTTTATGGAATACCTGGCTGTTGGAGACCATCGACCGGATGGCTCAGAGGCATCTGCTTGCTCGGCGACGGCTCCTCAGGCCTCCATGGTTTACAGAGGGCCTGAGGTTCCTGAAGCAGGAAGGGCAGCAGTTGGAGCAACAGTGGTGCCGTTCACATGCTGAAGCTCACAGACTGCAGCGTAGAGCCAGTTTCAGTGCCTATGCTGTGGCTGTAAGGCTAGCAAAAAAGGAGTTTTTTGCTGCCTGTATAGCCTCTGCAAAATCTCGTCCAGTGGAGCTTTTCCGGGTGGTGAGGGGGTTGGTAGGTCCTCCCTCCCTCTGCCTGGAATCAGAGGTATCTAATGCCCGCTGTGACATGTTTGGTGACTATATTGCAGAGAAAATTGTTTGGATTCACCACAATTTCGACACCACACTTATTGCAGTGGGTGAACCAGAGTATGTGGAAGCCCTGCTGTAGCAGGGGGTCTTCCAAGGGCCACACAGGGGCGCTGGGGTCTCATTTGGGGAATCAGCTCTACCCCGTTGCCACGCCTATTCAGCCTTGCCCTTGGCTGAACCCCACTCTAAGGGAGGGGGTACCCTTTTATAGGATCCAACACAGTCCAGGCAAAGTCCAGAGGGTAACAAGTCCACAGTCCTTTATTTGTACAGTCTAGTGTACACAATCCCTGGGGCTGCCGGCTCAGTCACCTCCACCCTGCAGGCCCAAGTCAGTCTCTTTCACAGGCACAGGAGCACCACAACAACACCCCTTGTCTATCTAGCCAGGCCTTAAAGTCCCAGGCTCTGGTCAACCCTTCCCCAGGCATGAGGCTCCCTCCTGGGCACAGCCCCTACTCAGTACCTGGTTCTCCCGCCTTCAGCACCCTGGAAAGCATAGCGTGGCTATGCTTCTAAAGGAAGATATGGCTCCTTCAGTTCCCAGGCAGAGACTGTTTTCCTTTCTGCCTTGCCTCTCCTTATATCCCAGCAGAGTGGGCATGGTTAAGCTTCTAATCCTCAGCCTTAAAGGCCAGTGTCCTGCCCACTCTGTCCCTGGAGTTATCAGCCTGTTCTCCACACAGGCTGATTGTAGCTATGGGCTGGCTCTCCCAGGCCCATGCGCATGTGCTCAGCCCTCCGGCTGGCCCACTCAGTCCACTCTTAAAGGGGCAGCAGCCCTGCAGGACTGCTCCCTGCTACACCTGCCCTGTCTGGTTTCATGGGATAAATTTCAGTTGGTGTCATCCGTTGGGGTGGGAGATGTTCTTGGGGCTGTTAGGGTCACCTTTTGTGAACTTGACCCATGCCCATCCTGGCTGGTTAAGGCCAGCCAGGAGATGGTGGAGCTGTTGCTGGTGGGGGTGATCAATGCCTCCCTTCGGGAGGGCAGAGGGCCGGGCTGCCTCAAAGAGGCGGTGGTGTGGCCTCTGCTCAAAAAGCCATCACTTGACGTTATCCGCTGTTATCAGACGGTCACTAACCTTCCTTTTTTAGGGAAGGTTATTGAACGGGTGGTGGCCCAGCAGCTGCAGGGGCCTCTAGACCGCACTGTTTATCTGGATCCTTTCAGTCCGGTTTTCATCCAGGCTGTGGCATGGAGACTGCGCTTGTAGCCTTGGTCGACAAACTTTGCTGTGAATTAGATCAGGGTCGTTTGACCCTGCTAATTTTGTTGGATCTGTCAGCTGCTGGTTCGACCCTGCTGGTTTTGTTGGATCTGTCAGCTGCTTTTGATACCATTGACCATGAGATGTTGGTGACTCGCTTGCGGGATTGAGCTGGAGTGGGCGGGATTGTCCTTGACTGGTTCCGCTCCTTCCTGGCTGGGAGAACTCAGCATGTGATACTTGGTGCAGACATGCACCAGGAGACATACTCACAGGAGGTAATGATCCATCCATGACAAGGGTTCTACTGACATCTCCCCCATCAACGAATCCTCCGCTTCAAGGCTGGTGCAAAAAATCAGGTCCAGGGTATACCCCCCATCATGCATTGGGCCGTTGACAATTTGGGACAGGCCCATGGTTGCCAAGGAGGCCATAAACTCATGCTCCGCACCACCGAGACTGCTGTCAGCATGTATGTTTAAGTCTAGTGTCTTCGGCGAGTGCAACACCACATCTGACACCAGCTCCATCAGGACAAGTAGGGATGCTGCCATACAGGTAGGTGCATGGCATACTAGCAACACCCTCAATATGTCCCGCCAAATCAAATACAAGATGGAGGCCCTCTACCCCTGATATGGCCTGCACCGGATACCTCCTGACAGACCACGAATCCTTAAAAATAATGGCTACCCCTCCAACCGAGGCTGATGCTTTACAGAATACCCGGCCGGCATGAGGTCAGCCAAAATCTCGAGATAGGCCCCGACTCATTGTCCTGCGAGGTCTCCGTAATGTACACGAGGTCAGTGTCATGATCCAGGATTAACTCCTGGACTGTAGTGGATTTATTAACCACCGACCTCACGTTCAGCAGCATCAGATTCCGACCAGGGGTCCTCTGATCATGAGCCACTTCATCACCTGCTTGGGGGGAAGTGAGAGGGACAGGCAGTAAACACCTGACCCATCTCACAGATTTCATACCCCCACCATAAGGACCATATATCCCCCCGCCCCATCATGACCCCAATGGCTGTGCCCCCCCCTTGGCCAGACCTCCCCTCTCCCAGCTGCTCCGCCCACATGGAAAGAGACATCCCCCTCCCCACCAATTCCCCCATCCTACCCACTCATACTGGGCAGGATCTTACACCTCCCACTCAGTACCTTCCCCCCCCCTCACACTGGGGGAAAAGATCCCCCTCCCCAACCCACTCTCTCTCTAGCCCCCCTCACACAGAGTCCAGAGAAAATCCCCAACCTCCCACAACATAATACCCCCTACCCAAAACACATAACACACACCCCCACAAGCCTTCCCTAAACAAATGCCCATCCCACCATCACACACCCCACCGTCCCACTGGCGCGGCCCTTAGGCGCATGGCCTGCAGGTGTGCCTGCAGAGCCGCAAGCTGCTGATATTCCCCTCCAGCAGTCCATGTGTGAAGGCTACCCCGGCCCCATCCCCTCTCCTCCCACAAGGGGGGTGGTGATGTCCCTGGGGTGGGAGATGATTATTCTGGGGGCGAGTCCTCAAAGGGGCTCCCAGTCCTGGACCATGACCCACATGGAGCTGGCCGCAGTGGGGGAAACCTGCACTGCAGCAGAAGAGGCAGCACAGGTCTAGTATGGCCCAAAAGTGATTGACAAAATGTCCTGGCCACCACGGCTCCCACAAACGGCCTGACCAATGGCCGACATCCTTTGGGTGTTGCCCTTAAGGCTGGTGCCCAAGGGCTGACACCCCCAGGGCCCAGTCCTAGAAGATATACCTGCAGGGGATAGGGACATGCAAACAGAACGTAGTTTGGATGTTCGGCCGTTCAGTTCAGGAACCGAGTTCGGGTTTGGTTGTTCAGTTCAGTAGAGTCCGGTTTGGCCGAACATTCGGAAAATTGGTATCGATATCTGTGCCAATATTGATACTGATTTCGAAGATTTTATTTTCGGTATCGGTATCATTTGGCCCTGAGACACTAATAAGTTTGTTATTTTTATGACTTGTTACATTGTTAATTTTTTTTATTCAAATTTTTTATCTAATATTATATATATCTACACTAAATCTAAATGCTATTAACTATTCTAAAACCTATGGCACTAAATGGAATATCTAATAACTACAAAGGCCTAGTCCTACAAACACACTATAAAACTGAATCACTACATATCTCTATAACTAAGCTAACTCCTACATCTATCTATCTATCTATCTATCTATCTATCTATCTATCTATCTATGTTACACAGGGATGGGGGGACACAGACAGCTCACACCAAACAACAGAGGGAGGGGTACAAAACTTAAATGAAATCTGAATCTAATCCTACTCTAAATAAATCCAAAAACAGGGGAAGGGAAGAGAAGAATGGCAATGGGTTAGGAACACAAACTGCTAGGAGGGGGAGACTTCTAAAAACGCCTGCTGACAGGATCAGTGGCTAGCTCAGAAGG
>QEPC01006805.1:1963044-1975898 GCA_003113815.1 Sphenodon punctatus | reverse complement strand
GTTCCTCCCCTCGTCCCGGTCCCGCAGCCCACCCACCCCCGGTGCCCAGCCTGCCTTGCGTGGTGTCCGGTCGCCCATGTCCCCCCCTTCCCTTTCTTTCCTATCCTCCGTGCCCGCGTCCGTGTGTGTGTGTGTGTGGTTGTGGTTGTGTGGGATTGGGCCGGCATGTGCTGGTGCTGTGGGTGCCCCTGAGTCCCCGTGGTGTGTGTGTGTGCCTGCTGTGTGTGGTACCTGGGCGCCTGTTTTCCCTCTTCCCCCTCCCTTTCCGTTTCCCTTGTGTGGGCATTCCCTTTTGTGCCTTTTGGCTTCGTTTGCCCTCAGGCGGCCATGTCTGTGTCCCGCCCCTTCCCGGGGGATTCTTGGTGTGCTCACCACGGCTGGGAATCGGTGTAACGTCTGTTGCGCTGCCCCGGTCCATGATCTGGCGGCCCGATTCAGCTCTACACCTTTTCTATTCCTCCCTTGTTAAAGAGGTCCATTAAAATTATGCTATTTATTAAGTCATTTTTTGTCATACACATTCCAGAAGAGTAGCTGTGTTAGGGCCGCTTTCCCACAAGCTGCTTTGCTGCTGTGGGAACATGCGCTATTCAAATCCCGCCTGCAAGCTCACGCAATGGACAGAGTAGGATTTTACTACCCTGTCTGTTGTGCGAGCTTGCTGGAGGGAGAGCTGCACTTCCTCCTTTCCCACAAGACGGGAGCGGTGCTAGATTTGAATAGTGCATGCTTCCAAAGCAGCAAAGCAGCTTATGGGAAAGCAGCCTTAGGCCGCTTTTATACGAGGCGCTTAAAAGCACCTCCTGAGTCCCGCGTTGAAAGAAAAGCCACGCAGGGAGTGTTTACATGCTCCCTGTGCTGCCGGAAGTGATGTGCTCCCCGGTGCTGAGGCTGACAACGGGGAGCACGTCACTTCCAGCAGCGTGGGGAGCATGTACACACTCCCTGCGTGGCTTTTCTCTGAACGCGGGACTCAGGAGACGCTTTTCAGGGCCTCGTATAAAAGCGGCCTTAGTCTATAACTCTAAAACAGCAAAAGAGAGTTGTGTGGCACCTTAAAGACTGACAAGAAAATCTCTTTTAATAAAGAGATTTTCTTGTCAGTCTTTAAGGTGCCACAAGACTCTTTTTTGCTGTTCTTGTCATATACAGTAAGGGAAGAATGATAAACGTCTGATGACACCCCAAAATATTAGGGTATTTTAAAAAAAATAAATAAATTATTGTTAATGAATTCCTGATTTTAACATCATCTCTTGGTTTTTTTTAAACTCTCAGGTTTGGTAGCCCTAACATCTGCTATTGGCTGTGATCCACAAACCACTTACTCTGAAGTAGTCCTATTGAAGCTCAGGGACTCCTCTGACACAAGTGTAAGTGTTTGCGGTCATTGTCATCTTAATAACCAAGAGAGATGAAATAGTGTAACAGGTTATACACATGCCCCTGTTAACCACAAGCTCCCTAAAGTTATTTATCTACGCTATCACTAGTGCGGGTAAGACCTGCTTCAGATCAGCCTTAGCATATTAATGACCTAAACAGAGCTGGAAAAAGACTTTATATAAACACATGTGCCAGCCAGAAAGTTAGAGAGGGCTCTCAAAGGAGTGTTGATAAGGCCCCCACTTCATATCTGGTTATTTTACTATTGTATGCACAACTGAGAGAAGCCAGGAAAACATGCCTCCAGCCAGCACCTGTTATCATCACACTTTTCTCAGACTAACTGAAATTCCTAGAAATTGGAATCCATCATCACTATGGCCAGGGAGTGCCTGCCCCTGGAAGCATCAGCACTTTGAGTCTAACCCTGCATTCTCAGAACGTTCTGGAGGAGTCTCCTTTCTATGCGACCTTGGGCACATTCTAGGGCTGATTCTTAGCTACTCCTGTGCTTGAGGCAAGAATGGGAGAGGGGAAGATGGCTGAGTGAAAAGCAGTGGTGGTGAACCTCTGGCCTATGGACAAAACCCAGCCGGATGCTGGGTTTTATTTGGTCCATTTCCAGTCTCCAGTTCCTGGATCTGGCCCATGGATCCAGTCTAAAGCGCTGAGAGAGTGAGCTTCTGGGGAGGGAGCAGAGATGATGGCATGCACTCAAGAGAAAGGAATGGTTCTAGAACATAAACCCAGGGATCTGGTCCACTCCCACCTCTTTCTTTCCCCATCCTGAGCACAGCCCTTAAGCACCCTAACTCCTATCTGGCCCATGGAGCTTGTACTAATTTTCATAGTGGCCCACTGGAGCGAAAAGGTTTGCCATCCCTGCCGTAAAGTTACCTTCATACGCTGCATTCTGAGTCCAGCCCACATCATACATTCAGCCTCTCTCAGGGATGCTCAAACTTACACGGCCTCTAAAAAGCAGAGAATAGCAGTAATGCAGTGCACTGTGCCATGCCCCCAGGGCCAGGGCAAAACCATTAGCGCTAGTAGGCCACCACCTGCTTCATGCTGCCCAATATTTCTCCAGTCGTTTTTGTTGTTGTTTAAATAGCTGAAATGGGAGGCAGGAGAAATTAGATCTATTTCAAATTAGTTTTAAGATTATTCCTTGGAATCTGCATGTGGACTAAACTCTCTGTGCATGCATCTCCTGCTTCCCATGGAGAAAGGGGTGACAGTTCACTCCAGTAAGTGGGATGCCTCTCCCCAGCTCTGCAGAGAGCGGTTTGTTTGCTGTATTTTTTTTGCAACAGGCTAAAATAGAAGCCCAGAAAGTCACTGAATTTGTTTTAAACACAATGAAGCTTCCAGTGCATTGAGAGGGGAAGCAGCAGACAGCAGGCTTGGTGAGATAAATTTCTCCAGCAAAAACACTTCCCGTGCACTCCTCACAACGGATATCAGAGAAGAGCAGATGCTTCTGAGATGATTTATTGCCAGCTAAATTAACAGATTTGGGAGGGACAGCAAAGTTAGCCAGATTCCTACCAGGCACCACAGCAGACCCAGTCGCCTCCTGAGGGGAGGACCTTTCAGGCTGTAACCTAATCCAGCAGAGGCCCCTTGGTTTAAATGGCAGTAATTCAAAAACAAACATGTGTTGTAACCGAAATCTGTAACCACAAAACTCCCTGCCATGCTGCTGCCCAGAGAGCAGGAAGCCCGCCCTATCAACATATCCGACATGGTTATCGTATTACAGCTAGTACTGGGCTCCGAGCAGCAGGAGGCCACAGCATGCTGAGAGCCAGGAGCTGCAATGGGTGACAGGCATCCAAACCCCAAACACCGCAAACCTCCAATGCAATACTGCCCTTAATCCCACGCTAGTCAGATTGGTCTCTGTTTCAAACGCCTCCTAATGCTGGGTGGTTACCATGTATCAGAATCAGGAACCCATCAGAAAGTAGCACAGAGCAGTAGCCACAGGGCTGTAAAATATATGTAAATAATTCACTAGCTAAGCATAAAAGATTATTGCCAGGATGGGACTAGCAGTGGGGAAGGACCCCGGGACTTTGAAAATCCACTTGCTGAAAGGAAGCAGGCGAGTGGATTGTTTCACAGTCCTGCGCACACAGTACTTGTCCACAGTACACAACAATTTCATCAGTTAGGGGGGGAAATGGAGATCTAATTGACCCGTAGACATTCAAGATATCTTGTTAGTTCATTTCAGTATTTTCCTTCATTGTTTTCAGGTTAATGCACAGATTTGGACAATGCAGGAGAGTATCAAACCCTGTTTTCGCATTTGCATTACTTGAGTTCATGGGGACATTCAGAGATTTTGAAGTTACAAGGAACCATTGGGTTCTTCTCAGACTTCCTGTATGGCACAGGCCATTCTGTTGAGAACAGCAGGATTTCCTTTTCCTGTGACCAACCACTCTCCAGTTTGCCAGCTCTCATGGTTTTATCAGGGTTGGACTTAACATGGGGCAGACTGGGGGTGGCTGGCCTGGATGGCCCCGCGCGCTGCCTCCGTCACCGACTGCTGCTCAGGGGATTCAGTGGCCGGCTGTCGGGGCTCACCTCCACACCTTGGCAGTAGCCTGGGCAGAGGGAAAGGAACTGCCCCGTACGCACACAGCAAGAGAGTGAGTGAGGTTACTCACTCCCCCCCCCATGTCTCCCCTCCCATGCCTGTCCCCCCTCTCCACATGGCTGCCCCCTCTCTCCCACTGCCCCCCATGGCTCCTGGAGGAGAGGAGGGAGCCACCAGAATATTCCTGCTGTCCCGTCCTGCCTAGCAGCTTTAACCCGCCTCTGACTAACCACCAGCACTCCCAGAAGACCCAGCAGCATCTGAGGTAAAGGACCACCTGGCCAAGAAAATACTTTCCCCCTCCTTCCTCCATCTGATCTCATTTGTGCTACTGCACCCCTAGGGAGGGAGGGGGAGTACATTTGTGAGTAGACTAGGGCCATCTAGGGGTGGGTTTGGGAAGGGGTTGTGGGTGCTGTGGTCATAAGGGGGTTGTTTGATATGTTTGATTGATTTTTCAGTGCTTTGGTGTTTGAGATCCAAGTCCAAACCCAGGAACTGGAAAGGGGCCCCATAAAATCTTGCTGAGGCAATCCCCAGCCCCAGGGCCTGAGCTTCGGTTCCTCGCCCCTGCTTTCTGTGAGTGCTGTGGCTGTGTGGGGGTTGTTTGTTCAGCTAGATCTATGTTTGAACTTCTGAGTTGGGAGCATAATAGGGATATAACAATATATATTTTTAAAGCCACTCAATTTCTGAGGCCTTTGATTGTACAGTCAACTCCTATCTCCATAAAAGACCAAGTCAAAACCAGGGTTGTGAGCATCCTGACTTTGGGGGTGGGAGATTCCATCTAGGTCTAAATTATGCGGGTCAGCCTCCTCTCTGGTTACAGAGTTCCAGTACTTCCTGATAAAGTCAGACACATTTCTTCTACATACCTGCAGCTGACCATGGCCGCTTACCTAACAGGTGCCCAGAAAAGTCCTATAGAACCTAATGGAGCTCTATAGCAATTTTTAAGAAATACCAATAGAATCTATAGGCCTTTTGGAAATGTCCTATAGAAGTCTATTAACAGACATGAATGTCTATTAAATTGCATAGGACGTTGCCAAAAAAAAAGGTTCAGATTTCCTAATGATTTAAGTTGCGAGATCTTCTACTAACCAAAAAGTGGAAAAGCAGCTTGTACTTCCCCATACTCAGAAATGTATGCATGCAGATGTCCAGATGTATTGTATCCCCACACAAACAGATCTTAGTGCAGTTTATCCATGCCTGGCACATTACACACTGAGGGATATCATCTGGTGAATAGCTTTTGGGAGGAGACAACAAGGGATAGTGCCACTTAGACAGGAAAACACATAAATGTATGCATGCTTGGCTATGCAAGTTTGGTGATGTCATCATGGGAGGCACGCAATAGCTGAATGCGTGTGTCCTGTTACATAAGCTAACACCCAGGAATTGTGCCTCTTTATGATGTGTATAGCATGTGGTCGGGTGTCTCCCAGCTTTGTTGGGTTCTCTCTTTTTTGTTGTTTGTTCTGTTTTACATAGGAATATTAGGGCAAGTCTTACAAGATTTCAGCATCCAAAATATACTATTGAGATTCAAGCATGTCCTTAAAAATCTAGCCAGCTCATGGAAAGCAGCTGCATGTAAAAATCTGGACTTTTCTGCCCTGTATTTTTGGGAAAGCTCTATGAAGAACTAGTAGCAGAGTCATTTCCACTTCCCCATCTTCCTTCTTGTCAAATTTATGGATTAATAAGGCCACATCAATCCTTGGACCTTTCTTATTTGTTTAATATATATTCCATTCCCACCTTAAAGATGTCTTAATTTAGCTTTGTCCACTTTAGTCTTGTAGCTTGAGAATCTGCCTCAAGAAATGTAAGGGATGGGGACAAAGTAGCCCAGATGATAACTTATTGAAGCAACTTCTGTTGGTTGAGAGTATGCAAGCTTTTGAGCCACTCAGGGTCCTTCCTTGGTCAGGATTATACATCACAATGCTTCATAAGGGGCAGGGCTAAGTCAAAAAGGGATCTGACAGCCCCTTTGCCCCTCCCTTCCTGACATGACCCATGCCACTCTGGGTGAAAGCCCAGATGGAGGGGGTAACCCTACTTGCACAGACTGTACACATTTTCAAAATGGTCCATGGGAGTAAAAAGGGACCTCATCCCTGTAATGTGACAGAGTGACTTTTCCATAGCATCAACCACCATCTACAACTTAGCTTCACATTTGGTTTCTCAGCAATTCGTGCTCACTCCTGAGCTGGGAGTAAGCAACATGGTATGGATCACTCCACTTATGCCCTGTTTCATACTCTTCTTCTAGAGCATCAGGAGTTGGCCACTGTCAGATACAGGATGTTGACCTAGATGGACCATTGGTGTGTCCTGCTGGTATAGCAGTTCTTCTGCTCTTAGTTTTAATTCATCAGCTCCCTTTTGGGGTCAGGTTTATTTAGCTATCTCAGATTGTCTATCATATGCAACTACTCCTTGGCCCTTCACTGGGCTATCACAATCCTTTCAGTCCTTGCTTCAGTCCTGTTCATGATTTGCGTAACATGATTTTCTAATTGCCTTTGCTGTCTCAAGTCTTGGCTTCTTTTTGTCTCAGAATTCTAAAGGCACTTCCTCAAGGTTTTTGCTGGTTGCACCCTGCACACAGCTCTCTTTATGACCTACGCCATGTTTGTTTGGGGGCAGGGCATGGGAATTGGTGGTCTATTATGTGCAGTGGGGTCAGGCTACTGTAGATGACGTAATAGGTCCTTCTGGCCTTAAATTCTCAGACTCCATAACCCCCAGGCTATCACATTAAGCTGAGAGAGTGTCTTTTTGTCAGTGAGGTTTTTTTTAACCTCACTCAATGCAATGCTCAATTGGATGAGGTCTTTGTCCTCCCAGGAGTCCACTCCCTGAGCATAGGTGACACAGGGCCCCGTGGTTTACAGATGACCTGCGCCAGCTGAAGCAACATGGTATGGATCATGGGGAGATGGTTAGAACAATGGTGGCGCCATGCTCATACTGAAGCCACCTGATTGCAGCATAGAGCTGCGTTAAAAGCCGGTGCTGTGGCTATGTGGGCAGCAAAGTGGAGTTTCTTTGCTACCATCATATCATCCTCAAAGTTGTGTCCAGCTGAGATTTTCTGGGTGGTGAAAGGGCTGGTCAGTCCGGCCTCCCTCCTCCTGGAACTGGAATCTTCCAGTGCTCACTGTGACATGTTTGACTATTTTGCGGATAAAATTGCTCATATCCACCACGACTTCAACACCACACTTAATGCAGTGGATATATACCTGAGGTTATGAATGCCCTGTCAGGTCCGATTTTATGGGATCAGTTTCAGCAGATATTGTCTGCTGATGCAGTGGAGTTGCTGGAGGACCACGACTTGTGAACTCGATCCTTGCCTGTCCTGGCTGGTGAAAGCCAGCCGGGAGACACTTGGGCCATGTTGGTGGGGGTTGTCAGTGCCTTCTTTATGGAGGGCAAGTTCGCTGGGTGCGTGAAGGAGACTGTGGTGCGGCCTTTGCTTAAGAAACCATCTCTTGACATTGACGCCCTTGCCAGCTATCAGCCTGTCTCTAATCTTCCCTTTTTAGGGAAGGTTACTGAATGGGCATAGAGGCTCAGCAGCTCCAGGGGCATCTGGACTGTATTGATTTCCTTGACCCCTCACAATCTGGCTCTTATCCGGGTTACAGCACTGAGACTGCGCTTGTGGCTTTGGTCAACAATCTGCACCAGGAGTTGGATTGAGGTCGGTCTACTCTTCTGATTTTGTTAGATCTTTCATCAGCTTCTGACACAGTTGACCATGAGATGTCATATACACGTTTCCTGGGTGGTGACCCAGGAAACCTGCCTGCGGGTCCATGCCAGTTGCCATGCAGGAAACCCACCTGTTGGTGACCCGCTTGCGGGTCCGTGCCGGAGTGGGCAGGATTGTTCTTGAATGGTTCTGCTCGTTCCTGGCCAAGAGAACTTAGCGTGTGGTACTGGGGGATTGTACATCATTGCCCTGGGACCTCACATGTGGAGTCCCACAAGGATCCATTCTGTCACCTCTCTTGTTCAACGTGTATATGCAGCCTTTGGACGAGATCATGAGAGGGTTTGAAGTTCGGTGTATCAGTATGCTGATGACACCCAACTATACCTCTCATGAGTCATTTTCATCTGACCCAGGCCTGGCAGTCTCGGTGTTTGTGGTGGGGGATTGGATGAGGATGAGCCATCTGAAGCTGAATCCCAACAAGTTGGAGATAATGCTGGTGGGTAAGGGGTGAGGGAGTGGAAGCCCCCATCATTGATGGGGTGTGTCCCTCCCTGGTCCCTCAGGTTTGGAGTCTAGGAGTGCTCCTCGATTCACAGTTCCACCTGGATGCCTAGGTGGCAGCCATGGCAAGGAGTGCATTTGGTAAATTACATCTGGCCCAACATTTCCAGCCATATATCTCAGGCTCCAATTTTGCCGCCGTCATCCATGCATTCATCTCCTCAAGACTGGACTACTGCAATGCACTCTACTTGGAGCTACCCTTGGAGACGGAGACTGCAGTTGGTGCAGAATGTGGCGGCTCGTCTCCTTCTGGGGATGGGCCGCTGGGAGTACATAACCCCAGTGCTCCATTCCTTGCACTGGCTACCGTGCCTATAGTCTTCCAGGCCCGATTCAAGGTGTTGGTCATTACCTTTAAAGCCCTATACGGCCTGGGCCCTGCTTACCTGTGGGATCGCCTCACCCTTTGTGTCCTCGATTGACCCCTGTGGTCAGCCAGGGGCGCCCGCTTAGAGGTCCCCTGGGTTTCCCTGGTGGCAACGTTTGAGCGGATGTTCTAGGTGGCTGCACTGCTCCTATGGAACTGTCTCCTGGTAGAGATTTGCCTCTCTCCAGGTCTCCCCTCCTGCCACAGACAGTGTAAAACCTGGCTGTTTTGCCAGGCTTTTGGTGAGGGGGATGGGTAATGGGGGGGGTATTTTGGGGGATAATGGAATTCTTTTTGGGTCTTTGATTGCTGCATGATTTTAACTGATATTTTATTTATTGTATTTTATATTTCTATATCGTGTTTTAATGCATTGTTCACCGCCCCAAACTGCTTAGGCAGGAGGGGGGGGCGGTATACAAATATAAAATAAATAAATAAAATAAAATAAATATGTTGTGCCATCTGAGATATGAGCATCCTGATTTCCTTTCCCTGGGTGGTTTCCACATCCTAGCCTGAGCGGCAGGTCGGGATGGGTTTGTTCTGTTCAGATGTACAACTCAAAATGAGCCTTTTCTTCTTGATAGGTTTATTTGCTGGCAGCTGTTCTGTTTGTTGTCAGATGACATTAGTTACCTTACCCTGCTATTTAACACTAGAAATCTATCTGTAACAGGGTGAAGCCTCGCCCACCCATGAGTCAGGATAGGGGCCCAAGCGGCAATCTCAATCAGGAATTAGCTCATGGAAGTCTCTTTAGTTGACAGACCTCCACCACGTGTGTGTGTGTCTCTCTCTCTAGTCAAGCAGCCCCTGTCTGCTTCGTAACAGACCCAACAGCCTTCCCCAGTCCAGGCAACTCCCAATTGCTTCTTCCAAAGCCCCCCTTGACTTACCAAGTATCCCAGCTACTCTCAGCAGTCTCTCAAATTTCTAGGGCTCCATCCAGGCAATACTTTCTGGACTCTGCAAGCCTTTGACTCAGGCAACTCCTCTGAGCCTACTTGGAGGTAGAGCTCCTACCTCCCACCCAGGTTCCAAAACCCTGCTTTGTATCTCTGTGGATATTTGCCAGCAAAGCCGCATTTTTTTTGGGGGGGGGCACCCCGCGCATATCCTGGCTTGTGCATTCCCTCCCACAGCCAGAATATGAGTGGGGAGGCTGGGGAGAACTGAAATTGGCTTTACTTTGCAGGCTTTCAGAACATGCCTTTTCAAAGCCCTGCATCTCCAGCTGCTGCTGCTGCCAAGAACGGGTGGCACGTCACTTCTGGTAGCATGGGGCGGCTTTCTTCTTGAATGCGGGGCTCCGGAAGCGCTTCTAAGCGCCTCGTATGAAAGTGGCCTTAAACATTTATTGTCAAATCCATCAACACACTCTTGAGATTGCTTTTTTAGAGTCCATGTTATTGCTGTTACTTCATGGCCAGCACATCTGTTAACTATATCATGCTTGGATTGTTAGAGTCCAGCCCAACAACGGGGTAGGGACAACTTCTGTTTAAGTGTATGCCACCTCATTTTATCAAGGAAACGGAGGAATAGAATTGTCAGTACTTCAGTTCAGGACTTCCACTGAATAGCAGCATTACTGGAACCGAGGAGCAGTCAGTTCAAGAGAGCAATCCACAGATGAGGCAAAGGATCAAATTAGAGATCAGGCTGAGCAACAGGAACAAATGAAAGTGTAAGCCAGAAAGCAGGGTCATGATTCACAGCAAGGTCATAACTGGAAGGTCAGTCCAGACTCCAGAGGGAAGAAGGGGATAGGTAAAGCAGGCAAGGCAAGCAGGAATGCAGGATCAGAACAAGCAGATAGATTATAGATAAGTAGAATAGTAGAATCAGGAACAGGCAGGCTGAGTTCCTACCATAACCAAACCTAGGTATTGCTCCACCTGATTTCCTTGTCCTGCTGGGTGGCTTTTATATGAGCAGTGGCCAATCAGGAGGCAAAGGGGTGTGGTCAGGGTCAACCTTACCACAGGGCAACCTAAGGCAATTGCCCCAGGCCCCGCTCTGTTCTCTAATTCTAGGAGGCTCACAGTGCCCACCTTTTCCACCAGGGCACTATGCAGGTCCCCCACTCCCTCCCAGTGGGGCCCCAAACATCACCACGTCTAGGGCCCGTCCTTGGGTATGACCCAGACTGGAGCAAAAGGGCCTATTAGGCAAAAAGACCAGGCCCAAGCCAGGGTGGCATGGTGCCAATGTTAGAGTAGATGTTGTGCCGTAACCCCCAGAAACACTGGTTCAAGTCCTGATTCCTTACAGGGAACAAATCAGAGTTGTGCGGGTCCCACTACTTCACGTACTTGTCTGTGCAATGTCTGATTTTACAAGTGTGGTTGCTGTTTTGGTTTCAAGTAAGATTGACAGGAAAGCTCAGGACAAGATGACTAAAATTCACACCACTACTTGGTATATCACACACAATTGACCATCAGCATGATCCCTACAGTAGCTAGTCCCTGTGCTTTCACTTAGTGCAGGTGGAATCCCAGTTAATTAAACAGAACTTGTGCCCACTAAACATCAGCACTTGAGCTATCTACTCAGAGGATTGTGCCATAAATAGAGTTACTGGCTTTGTGACTCACTAAAACCCACTGGGTGTTTGCCTTTTGTTGCCTTCCAACTCTTTAATGTGCTAATTGGCCACCTCCAGACCTGTCACTAATGACCCTGTTTACTTGATGTGGCTCTGGAGTCCATGTTCATTTACGGTAAGATACACTAGTGTCTTATTTAGGACAGGCTTTGGTCTAACTTTTTCATACATGCCCAAAGAACTGTTTGTGTGGTGTTAAAGCTCCCATGCTCTCACTGACAAGCTGTTGGTCCAAAAATGTTACTATCTTAACTACTTGGTCTCTTGTGCCAGGCCTGATGTGGTGATAAAAGTTTAGCAGTCACATAGCTGCTAATCCAGAATCTTTCCCCAGCAGAAGCAATGTGGCAAGAGCCTGTATTACAGTGGTGGTGGTTTTTTGTTTGTATTTAATGTTTTGTCCAGTCTGGAAGCACCTCTTTAATGCCAGCCATTGTTGCCTGAGCTCTGGGAACTCCAGCAGGGATCACAAGGGCTTCCAGCCAGAGAAGCACCGTCTCCTGGCCCTTGCCAACAACTGTTGTCAGTTCAACTTGGGTTGCTCATAGGCTCCTGCTGCTGGGTGATTTGTTTATTTTTAAAGGGGGCTTCTCTTATGATACTTACGGCACTCGGCGGTCTAAGCCCTAAGTTCAAGGAGGCTGTTTTCAGGTTCAGTTTCGAGGTCTTGGAGGCAGCGCCGAGGAGAGGCGCGGAGGGATGGAGCGCTTAAACTTCCCTCCCTGCTGCTGATTCCACGGAGCTGCCCCATCGCAGGCGCACAGCGGGATGGGCTGCAAAGGCAGCAAGATGGGCTGCTGCGAAGCCAGGAGGAAGGTAAAGGACTAGATAGCGGTGCACGTTTCTGTTTGTTTTCGCTTTAAGACTGTTTTGCCAGAGTTGCGAGCGCTCAGTGCAGCTGCCCTGCGGGTCCCCAGAGTCAGCCAGCCAGCCAGCCAAAGTAGCCCAGATGGTCCCTGTGTGTTTGGAGCCAGCCACAAGCTTTCGGGCCACCACCCAGGGCTCTCTGCCTCGAAGCGGGACAGCTGCCGGCAAAGTGCTGGGCTGCACCCCCGCCCTTCTTCGCGCTTCCTTTGTATTGCCAGCTAACGGAACAGCAGCCTGCTCTCTGCCCCAGCCCCAAGGCGGCAGCAGCAGCAGAGACGAACGAACTTGAGCAGGGTCCCTTAGCAACAAAGCCACGGGACTCTGCACAGCAGCAGGCAGGCACAGCTGCTTGGGACGGGGAGAGCTCCACGGTGACAGGGGCCCCCAGGAAAACGTGTCTCCCCAGTGCCGGGGATAATACACGCCAGTTTTTCCGGGGGCACGTGCTGGCAGAAGTTGAGGTGAACCAGTCATTTAATTCCACTCCTTTCAAGAACGCTTCCCCCAAACAATCATTGGAAGGAGAGAAGCAGTCAATGTAGGCAAGCAGTGAGTGTGGAAAGCAGGGGACACAGCTAAACGGGCTTGAGAAAGTGCTGTGACCCGGTATTTTCAACGAACCCATGCAGAACACAGCTGTTGCACGGAGCTCCCTCAGACCTTCCTTCTCTCCTCTCCCCCCCCCCCCCCCCCC
>QEPC01006805.1:1900673-1963025 GCA_003113815.1 Sphenodon punctatus | reverse complement strand
CCCCCCCCCCCCCCCTTACAGCGCTCTGTCAGACCCCGGGAGCCGTTGCCCCTGTCCTGAAATTAGATGGGCATAATGGGGCCTTAAAGGTCTGCAGGAAATCTGGGGGGAGGTGACACCCCCCCCCAATCTCTTCTGATATACCAGGGGTGGGAAACCCCAGGTCCTAGAGCTAAATGCAGCCTGCTGCTGGTTTTTGTGTTGCCCCTTCCCAGTTCTTGGATCTGGCCCATGAATCCGGTTCCTATCCCTGAGCACTGAGAGTCTGAACTTAGAGTAAGGGAGCAGAGATGAGGATGTGCACACAAGAATAAGGGAGAGATCCATGATCTGGACCTTCCTCTTCCCAAACACACTCTGTAAGCACCCCCGCCCCCAACTTCTTTTATGCGGCCCGCAGAATTTACACTGATTTCCCAGGCGGGAAAAGGTTCCCTATCCCTGATATATACTTTGTACCCTATCAGATATAGAGGGTACTACTGGTTGTATGGTGTGTAGAACTGTTTAAGTATGAAAGCAGGTAAAAGTGTTTTCTTGTTGAGAACCCAAAGGATCCTCCCTCAAACTTATTATTGACATTTGGGGAGAACCCGAGGATTATCAAAGGTGAAAATTTGTGCTCTTCTGAAGTATTTTTCTGAGCATGAGTCAAAAGAATAACTCTTTGGCAAGTGTGAGTTAGCAGGACCTGGGAACTGGGAGAGAGTAAATTCCATGAGATACGAGGACCATCCAGCACCCCTCTTCCATTTAAATAAGGAAGTTCCTTCGAGCCTCACCCAGTACATCACTGGCTCCTAGGAGAAATGCCTTTAAAACTTTGGCTGGAGAAATAGCTCTACAGCAAGTGGGAAGCACTAGTGTTGTAGAATGTTGGACCACCACCAAAACCACATAGGTGCCTGCAAGCTCAGGCCTTCTGAAAGTGTAAAATCAAGAGATTCACAATAAAATTGTGAGATTTTTAGCTTTCATTTTTAAAAGTGTAGTCTTTGCCCTCGTGGTTGTAGAGAAAAGCATAAAAGATGTGCCAGCTGTCTATGCCTCAAAATGGCATTTATCAAACTTTTTGCTTGTGACCCCATTTTGAGACTTTTCATATAATGCCATGTCCCCAGCTTGCAGCAAAGACCAAACAAAGTATATGAAATATCATTCAGGAGTGACACCACAACTCCAATAGGGACCCTGCAGTTTGGACACCTCTACTCTAAACGCTCAGAAACAAGACAAATAAAAATAGCCCAATTTTTCTCATTTAAAAAAAAATCCAATTTAATGATTTTTTTGTGGGTGGGAGAGCTCTAGCTCACGATTTTTAAATGGTCGGGGTTGGCATCCTTTATAACTTCTGTAGTCAAAGCCCAGCCTCAAACATCTTCAATTTCCTACTTGAGCTACTTGGATAGGAATAGGAAATTTGAAAGCAGATATCCTTTTGGAGAAAATTCGGGTTTTGTTCTGTAATTGTACATTGTGTAAATATTCCTACTGAAATCGGGCAAATGAATAAGTATTTGCAGTGTCAGGGCACCAGAGACAACAGAATCTGGATGAACTACATGCATGCCATAATACACTTACTTGGGAGTAAGCTGTTTGGGGATTCCTTCCATAGTGAATCATTTATATGATCAATTTAGCCTTATATTTTGGTTCATGAGTTAGTCACAAATAGAGCTTGAGTTTTACAAGCTTTTTAGGTATTTAATATTATTGAGTGTATGCTTTCTGTGTCTATGTTTTGGTCTCCACGTGGTTTGTCACCATTGCTTTGACTGCAATTCACTGATGAGGATTCATAGCATGCAATTGGCCACATGCTGTTTTTTCTCAATGAGGCCTTTGACCTCACTTAAGCTCACTTATTGTGTGAACAAAAGCAGGGTGAAAGTGAGTTAAGAGATTACTACTCTGGAGTAAGTGGGAGTTTTCAATCGTGATGGTGCTCGAGCACGGCCCCCTCTGGAGGCGTGCTGCTACCATCGCCAGGATCCAGCCAGGCCACCGAACTAACATGACAGGGGCCAGGCCGCTGGGGAGGATGGGGAAAGACTCACAGACATGCGTCTACCCAACCCCACTCCTGTGCTGCACCCAGCAGCCCCCCTCCCTCCCCCGACAGGCTGCCATGGTGCCCAGAACCGGCAGGGACTCCGGACCGGGTCCACTAAAGTAGGCTTTCAAACTTGAAAGCCCGCTTTACTTCCGGTTGGCCGGTCAGATCCCAGCCGTGGTGGAGACTAGCGCAGGCTGTGACATTGGGTATTTTCAGATGTTACGAGATCACGGTCAACCACGGACAATCCCCTGTGGTGGCGGATGGTCCTGTAATGTCTAGTTGCTCGCCGCCAGATGTTCACCACGGTGAACCACCGGCGGTGAGCAAAATAACCATGCTTTCGAGGATGGTCCGGGCACCATCTCCGAAAGCATGGTTACTTGAACCACGGCCCGGAATTGGCAGACAGTATTGTCTGTTACCGCCGCCGATTCTGGGCCGTGGCCCAGACCCCGGGATGAAATCAGGTGCAGCGGCCAGATTGGCTGCTGCGCCCGCCCGTCTCCAGGAGGGTGGACTGCTGGGGGAGTGTGGGGGGGCGGGGCTGTGCGGCCACACATTGCGCCACACAGCCCCGCCCCCTCCCCAGATTCCCTGCTGGAATCAACCGGCTCGTCTGTTGACGGGCCGTTCTGATTCCGGCCAGAAATCAGAAAGGTGATTCCGTGACGGGGCCAATAGGCGCCCCGTCATGTCTGAAATCACCCTGTGACTCTGAGACTTTCACGAGTCACAACCACCACGGCCAGGGTCTATCCTGTGCCAACATCTGACACGAGAAAACTAATGTGATGGTAGCCTCCCATGCCAAAATATGGCAATGCAGGACACCATCATGTTTGAAAATGCCCAGTGATTGTTTATTAATTATTAATTATTATTATTAGCATTTTTATATAGCGCAAGAAATGTACCTGGCGCTTTACAGAGAATAAAATAGACATGGTCCCTGCCCGAGAGCTTACAATCTAAAGACAGGGGGAGGGGAGACAGGGAAGGGGGAACAGAGGGAGAGACAAGGGATGCAACGTTCACAAGGATGCGAGAACTCAAGTACACGTTCTTGACTTGGTTACAGTAAATAGGAGTTTGCAGATAATAAGTAGGGGATAATCCTGGGTGGATTAGCAGGCGGAGCGGAAGGGGTGGGTTTTAAGGAGGGACTTGAAGGTGTCGAGGGTGGGGGCAAAGCGGACGAGGGCAGGGAGGGAGTTCCAGGTGTGCAGGGCAGTGAGGGAGAAGGGACAAAGGCGGTTGGAGGAGCGCTGAAATGTGCGCTCTTGGGAAGAGGGTAGAGGTGAGGTTGTGCACTCAAGGACAGAGGATAGATACACTCATTGAATTAGATCCATTAACTGGATCTTCCTTTTCCTTCTCCCATCCTGAGCAAACCCCTTTAGCACCCCTGCCACCTAACTCCTATCCAGACTACAGAGCTTGTGCTAATTTTCAAAGTGGTCCATGGCAGCGAAAAGGTTCTCCATCCCTCATTTAACTAGATTTAACCCAGCCAAGGTAGATGGCTGATGCAGGAGGGAAATCAAGTAAGTTCCAAGTTATCTACAGAAATCTTTGCAGTAATTAATAGGGAAAATGAATACAAGGAGACAAACCCAGGACTGCCAGCTCCTCTGATTTTATGGTGAGTCTTACAATTTTGGGGGGACTTCATAAATCTGAATATTTGTGATAAAACTGAGGATCACAACTTCCATTTTAAAAGGTCCATAACTTTCTAGCCCTCCAGGGTTCAGAGACAAACTTGAGGATATGGCTGCTGTGTGTATTCTAGTATCAGGGATCCATGTTCATTGCACTTTCCCCATTACTACCAATGGGGAAAACACAGTGAACATGGGTCCCTGCCTAAAATCTCCAAAACCAGAACACAAACCCGTCATATTTTTTAAAAACTCCTGATTTATGAGCCAGTCTCACGATTTAGCACCTGATTCATATATTTGTTTTTAATATGGCGGGTGGGGGGTTGACAACCCAGAAAACAGACTGTCAGAGAATTTGGTGGGGAAGACTATTAAAAAAAATTCCATGAATTCACCCAGCGGTCCTAAGTATCCTCAACTGTATCATGCAACATCCCAGCCTCTAGCACATCAAGTCACACTACTGATCAGCTATGAGGGTAACTTTACCCCTGTTCAAAAGCTCCCCTAAATAAGAAATGCAGCATACAAGACCAACCCTGCCAGCATCACTGATTCTCCCAGGAATATACTGGTGGTTTCCATAGCCTTTTACTGGGTAATGGAAAATATACCCCACCAAGATACTAAATTATATTTTTATGCAAATGTAATATTGACAGCATTTGCCTGAAGATGTTTGTTTATTTATTTTTACACCACCCTTCTCCTGAAGACTCAGGGTGGCTCATAACATTAAAATAAAATAAAAAAACAAAATATAAAATACAATAATGCATTAAAATCCCTTAAAACCCCATCATCTGACCCACCCCACCCTGAATGGACATCTATATGGATGACATCTATATAGGGTGATTTCAGACGTGATGCTATCACAGTGAACCACGCTCAATTCCGCGTGGTGGCTGTGATAGCGTCAGGTCTGTTGGGGGAAACGAATGTTTCCCCCCAGATGTTACCACGGCTGGGGATTGCATTCGACACGTGAGCAGCCGAAGCGGGGGGACCGGAGGCCGCCGCATGTTGAATGCAATCCCATGCCGGGGTGAACCCCGGCGTCACGTCTGGTCGGGCGCCACGGCCCGGGATCACCGGCGGGACCCCGGGCCGTGGCGAATCCGGCCCAACGCGGCGGCCTCATTGGCCCCGCTGCCCGCCTGTCTCCCCGGAGGGTGGGCGGCGGGAGCGTGGAGGGGGCGGGGCCGTGCAGCCGCATGTTGCGCCGTGCAGCCCCGCCCCCTCCCAGATTCTCCGCCGGGATCCCCCCGGCACGTCTGTTGCGACGTGANTAAACAAATCATTGGACTTTAAATGGCTTTCTGCATTACCTTACTGAGAATATCATCCGCAATTTCATACAAAGTGCTGTCACCACCTCCTGAGGATCCTCCCTGTGTGCTTCCTCCTTGTGTTAGTAGCAAAGACTCAAAGAGGACTTTTGTTTGCTGGAGATCCTTTGAAATATCCACGTTTTCATGCAACCCAAATACCTCTGGCTGTTGACTAAATGGAAGATTCTAGGACAAAATGGATTCAATAAGCAATACATCTTCATTAGGTACATCAGTTCAGAAAGGGCTTGATCCAACAGTTAGGTGGCATTCAGACGTGTCTTTAAATCGCACAGCTGCTTCGGCGGCATCGTGCGATTTAAAGAACCCCGCACTTCCCGGTTGGTGTGAATGCGGTGAGCGCACACATTTCCACCTAGCTGCTCGGAGCAACTTTTCAAACTGCACTCCAAACATTCGGGCTAGGTGGAAATGTGCGTGCTCAGCGTATTCACACCAACCCGGAAGTGCGGGGTTCTTTAAATCGCACAATGCCGCTGAAGCAGCTGTGCGATTTAAAGACACGTCTGAATGCCACCTAACTGTTGGATCAAGCCCTTTCTGAACTGATGTACCTAATGAAGATGTATTGCTTATTGAATCCATTTTGGGTGGCATATAAGAAAACAATAAAAAAATAACATTATAAAAATATAGTAAAATCCAAGTAATATAAATACAAGCTGAAAGGAGCTATAAACTCCCCACCAACGCAGCCCTCCCACCCACTACCCATCTCCCCCACTGAAAGCCTATCAGAACAGCTAGGTCTTACATTGTCGTTGGAAGGAGGGGAGGTCCAGGGCCAGACAAACAGTAACCAGGAGGGAGTAGAACGCCCTCCCTGTGGTCACCACCCAAGAAGGGTTGCCACCTGAGAAGTGGGGGACCTCGAGGAGGGCGCCTCCGGCCGACCACAGGGACCAATCAAGGATCTGGGGGTGCAGTGGTCCCACAGGTAAATGGGGCCCAGACTGTGTAGAGCTTTATATGTAAGAACCAACACCTTGAATCGGGTTCGGAAGACTATAGGCAACCAGTGCAATGAATGGAGCACAGGCGTTATGTGCTCATGATGACACATCTCCGTAAGTTCTGCACAAGCTGCAGTCTCCGGACCATCACCAAGGGTAGCCCCATGTAGAGTGTGTTACAGTAGTCTTGAGGTAATGAAGTCATGGATGACAGTGGCCAGGTCGGAGTCAAAGACATACGACCGAAGCTGTCGTACAAGATGTAACTGACCAAATGCGCTCCTTGCCACAGCCGCCACCTGGGCATCCACGCAGAACTGTGAGTCGAGGAGCACTCCCAGACTATGAACTTAAGGGACCAAGGAGGGGCAAACCCCATCAATGATGGGGGCCACCAACCCCTTGGCCCCTCCCACCAGCATCACCTCCATCTTGTCAGGATTCAGGTTCAGACAGCTCACCCTCATCCTGTCCCCCACAACTGCCAAACACCAAGTAAGCATCGAGACTGCTGGGCTTGGGTCAGCTGAAAACGAGAGATATAGTTGAGTGTCAACAGCATATTGATGATACCAAACATCAAACCCTCTTATGACCTCGCCCAAAGGCTGCATATACACGTTGAACAGGAGAGGGGACAGAATAGAACCCTGCGGAACTCCACACGTGAGGCCCCAGGAAGATGACGAGCAATCCCCCAGCACCACACGCTGAGCCCTCCTGGCCAGGAAGGAGCAGAACCATTCAAGTACAATCCCACCTGGTCCCGCAGGCGAGTCATCATACCTTGGGGACCGCCTCACCCTTCGCGCCTCAGAGCAATCTCTGCAGTCCACTGGGGGCGCCTTTTTGGAGGGGCCACAATGGAGAGGGCGTTCTCGGTGGCCGGGCCGAGGGTCTGGAATTCCTTACCGGAAGAAGCTCATCTGGCCCCAGGTCTGTTGGCGTTTCGGTGAGCCTACAAGACCTGACTGTTCGCCCAGGCCTTCGGAGGGATGGGGGGGATTTTTGAAGAGTGTTTATGTTGAGGTGGGTTGTATTTTTCAAACATTGTTTTAATTAATTTTATTGTGTGTTTTTATGCTGTAAGCTGCCCTGAGATGCCGTAGGCATGAGGGGACAGCGAACAAATATTTATAAATAAATAAATAAATAAATAAAATCTCATGATCAACCGTGTCAAATGCAGCCGATAGATCTAACAGGATCAAAAGGGTTGACCGACCCCGATCCAACTCACGGCGCAGGTCATCAACTAAGGCCACAAGCGCAGTCTCAGTGCCATAACCCAGGTGAAAACTGGACTGCGAGGGATCCAGAAAACGGATTCAGTCCAAATGCCCCTGAAGCTGCTGAGCCACCACCCATTCAATAACCTTTCCTAAAATGGGAATGTTAGGGACCCGCCGATAGCTGGCAAGGGAGTCAATGTTAAACAATAGCTTCTTGGGTAGGGGCCATACCACGGCCTCCTTGAGGCATCCTGGTACTCTGCCCTCCCGAAGGGAGGCATTGACCACCCCGCCACCCCCAGCCACTATAGGCCAAAATAGAATTCTTGAGGTCAAACTGGGAGAAGTGGAAACCCTAGCTGCAAATACCATAAACTGCACAGGGGAAGAAGGAAGAATGTGACAATTCCAAACTGATCAGATCACTGGAACTACTTTTCCTGCTTAGCATCTCTTTAGACTGTGGAACTCACTGCCACAGGATGTTACGCAGGCCAAGATTTTAGTGAGATTTCAAGAGAGACTGAATGGACATCTATAAAGATGACAAGGATATCCAAAGCTCTGACACAGATTACAATGAAAGCTTCATGGAGTGGGGAGCCCAATTATCCCACCTCAGCCTACTCCGAAGCACCTGGTTCTGGTCAGTGGCTGCTGTGCGAGACAAAGTACTAGTCAATATGGACCACGAACCTGGCATATCCTGTGTAAAAGGGACTGAAGGCGGAAGAAATTCAGACAGCCAAAGGCAAATAGAATTGGATTCCGTCTTCTGTATGCAGCCAAGGCTCCCATGCTTACATGCAATAGCACAAGTGTGTTGGGGCATGTGTAACTGGTGCAGGTGCACATGGCCTCTGTGTTAGGAAGGACCCTGCTAGTGTCTCTGAATGCAATGACCTGCAGTTTTTCCGTAGCACACTGGCATAGGAAGGGCCGAGGCCAAGGTCTCCGAGTGCACTGACCTGCAATCCATCTCTTTTGGGACACTCAGGGAGCCTTTGTGAGTGCACTGACAATCTGCCCAAGCCCCACTCGTTTGGTGACTGGGGTTGGGGTAGGGTTGTGAGGGGAGGCTGGGTGTGGGACATGGGGAGGAGGTGGTATTGGGTGGGTTTTTGTCTTTTACTGTTTTTATGGACCCTTTAATATGGTTTTATATGTTATAGTTTACTTTTAAGCCTCCCTGAGCCTTTTTTTAGGGAAGGTCAGGAGAACAAATTTAAATAAATAAATAAAATAAATTAAATTCTCCTACTGCACTGCTTCACAATCTTGCATAGCGCCCTGCAATTCCTAAGGCTGTCTCAGACCAATGCTACCAGGGATGTTTAACTGTAATGCTTCTTGAGGTACCTCAAAATATAAAATACAATAGTGCATTAAAATCCCTTAAACCCCCATCATTCGACCCACCCCACCCTGAATGGACATCTATATAGATGATGACACCTGTATTATAGATGTTGACAGGTATGCAAATGTAATATCTACAGCATTTGCCTGAAGATGTCGACAGATTGGGGGTTGGGTAAGAACTTCCTCCCAAGCCCAAACTGGAAACAACCTTGGGGTTTGGGAAGAGTTTGCATCGCACAGAGCCATTAGCCAGGGATTTTCTGTTCAGATCAGGTTTAGCAATGCGATTGCGTATCACATACATTCAGCTCTCTGTGTGTGCAGGGAGGTGGCTGCTGGTAGACCTCAGCCTTTCCTGTCAGCTATTTCTGATTCTCAGAAGAACAAGCAGATAAGAGATTGTGCTGGTGCTATATGCACAAAGGCTCAGCAGGGAGCTGCAATAATCAGTTCACTAGGGTGTGCTGCGGGGGAGCTCACTGCTACTTTATATTAGCTCTGGAATTCAGTTGCCTGGAGCAGTGGGACATAATTTTTTACATTCTGACCTCTGATGATGAGAAGGTCTGAGATGCCTTCTTGCAAAATCCAGGCTGAACCCTGGCTTCATTCCAGCTCTGGATTAAATACACGGTGCTACAAGACAGCAATGCAACATCTTGCAATTTTGCAAAATGCAGTTTTTAACCTGTTGATCAGGTTCTTTGTGCACACAGCATAAATACTACTGGGAGCTGTGTTGGGAGAGAGCATTAGGAGCAGGGACACAATGAGTGGGAGAGGGAGTGTTGGGAGAAACAGGGACACAATTGGGGAGGAACAAGGACCATGGGGGGGAACTCCCTGCACAGGCCTGAACCCCCAGCAGCATGCCTTTGTACTTTCTCTCCCTTCACCCCTGTTGTTTGGTGCTTTCTGCTCCCCTGGGAATCTCATCCCTAGTCTGGCACTGTACCAATTTTTCCCCCCTTCTCCCCTCCTCTCATTCCTTTCCCCCTGCTGGCACTGCCTTGTGCCCCCTGGCTGGGCACAAGGCAGTTCCTGACAGTAGGATGAGCAGCAGTGTCTGGAGCAGCTGTGTAAGGCGAGGGAGGAGGACACAAAGCCACAAAAGGAAGAGAAGTGGAACAGGGGTATCCTAGATCTGGAGGATCCTCTTTCACCTTGCTGCTGACTTTAGCACCACTTTTCCTCCCACTGGAACCAGAGCCTGGCAGGCTATTGCAAAAAGGCAAGGAGCAAAGCCAGGAGAGAAGAGCAGCCCATCTACTCTCAGGAAGGGGGGCAAAATTGAGTGTGTCAGGAGTGAGGGTGTGAGCAAACTGTGGCTCAAGATGAGCCACATGCAGCTCTTGGGCAGTTGAATTGAAGTGTGACTCCTGGCCGAGGCCTGTCCTGAACCCCACACTGCCTTAATAGTCCTATGTGTTACTTCATTGCTTGAGAGTCTCAGCAACCAGCCAATCACAAAGCAAGAGAGGTTTGTGTGTGCATGTGTGTAGGTCATGTGGCTCTCAGTGATATGAAGATTTTGGTATGTGGCTCTTGTAGTTGGGAACTTTGCCCACCCCTGGTATAGTGCCTTCTCTTAGGCTGCTTTTAGTTGAACAGATCGCCATTGCGAGGCAGAATTAGACATGACGGAGGGACAGGATCACGCGCATTCAAGGCGGTCACGCATTGTTTGCCGACCACGAATTAAATACCTCACACATCGAGGTATTTAATTTGTGGTCGGCAAACAATGCGCAGCAGCCTTGAATGCGCATGATCGCGTCCCTCCGTCACATGATTTTGAAAAATTGTGTGAATGGGTCGCGCAACGGCAACCCACTTGTCTAAAAGCAGCCTTAGCAAAATTCCAGTGGTGCTACTCTTAGGAAGAGGCTTTTGAAATTCAGTGGCCCTCCAGACCTTTTGGTTTCAGTTAAACATCTCTCAGACTGACTTTATCCAAGAGTGGCCAAGGAGGGACAGAGAAAAGCTTTAACTTGCTAAAGAATATCCTGCCACTGACCTTGGCCAATCAGGAGATTGGAGACTTCTAAGAGGTAGATTTGCTGTGAGCCATCCAGAAGCAGTTCTGCTGTTCCAGGCTGGTGGCAAATGGTGGCAGTGGAACTACTGTAACAGAGGCATATAGCCACATGATGTTTCCAAGTCCCAAGTGCTACAGAAGGGTGGTCTTGGGGTTGGGGGACTTCTGGGCTGGGTTTGTACCCCCATCAGGCTTGCACCAGGGGTTACTAGTACCCTACCAGACCTGCCCTAGAGTAGTCCCCACTCTGAATATACAAGTTGCCTCATACCACAAGAAATGGTAGAGATTGCTTCCTCTGCTGGTCAGCCTGATTCAGAAGATTCCTCTTCTCTTGCTACTGCAAAAATGTTGTCCTTGGTGCACTGGCTGAAGGTGAAGGATGTGTCCAATTGCTAAAACAGGCATGATCACCTACCCTGCTATTATTCTGATTCAATGAATAGCTCAAGTGTGGGCTTTGAGCTAAGTATGTGCTGAAGTGCTTTACTGAATCATGGGAAATCAATGGTAGTGCATAAGGGCTGAATGGGAGACAGGAGCCCACCAGCCTCTTCCCCCCCCCCCCCAATTTTCAGCTGCTGTTTCTCAGGATAGGCCCTGACATCATATTGGAAGCACAGTAGCAATAGCGGCAGAGTGAGGCCTGCAGAGAAACACTTGCCCAAACAGCAATCCTCACCTGGATCCTTCTACCTTCATAGTGGTGTGTGGGTGACCCCTTGTAGATGCTGCTATGCCAGTCCACAGTCCCCTGCCAGCTCCCTACCCCCTAGGCATCAGGATGGGGGCTTCTGTTTCCCCCTACATTGGGTGCTCACATGTCACCCCTGCATGGACTTCTTAATAGAAGACTCTTGGGGATCTGAACTGAATTTTCTCCTGCAGCGGAACAATCTGCTTATCAGCCAGACGCCTGCTCCCAGTTGGCAAAACTGACTCTCTGGATTCCTTTCCCAAGTACTTCCCTGGTTTCTTGCCAGCATTGTTCACTGTCCTGAGGGCAGCAGCCATACCTAGCCAGATATATTTTCTCATGTTTGAAACCATTTTCTAGAGGCCAAATCTTTGAGACCCTCACCACCATCAGCCATAGAAGAGGGGGGAAATGCACAGGGCAGTTCCAATTCATGAATGAAATGTGAGTGTTTGGCTTCCTTTAAGGCATATTCTGATTTGAATTTACACCACTGCAAATGTTTGATGTTATGCAACTTCAAGCAAACTTCACTTAACTTGTCTGCTCAGTCTCGGCTTGGGGACTGCTTTTCAGGTATCTGGTGCCTAAAACCCATCTGATATAGAATGCGTCTACGTTGTGTTGGATTTGGCTGGGGATAGACTGGGAATCCTCTTGGTGTACTGATTACCCCACTGCACAACTGATTTCCCTAACTGCTCTAGCTGAGCTGGTCTCAGAGGTGGTGTTGAAGTCACCCAGACTTATTGTCTTGGGTGATTTGATTTCATCATATACGCTGAGGCTAGCCTTTTAGGGGCGGAGCAGGAGTTCATGGTTGCCATGACAACCATGGGCCTTTCCCAGATAATGTCTGACCCGACTGATGAGGCAGGGTACACATTGGATTTTATGTTTTGCACCAGCCTGGATACAGGGTTTCCAATTATCAGAAGTGTTACAACACTGTTGTCATGATCAGATCATTACCTTCTGAAAGCCCAGATCCCAACCTTCCTATGCCCTCATTGGGGTGGTAGACAGGTTAGGTTGGTCCGCCCCCAGAGGCTAATGGATCCAATTAGTTTGCAGAATTCTTTGGGGAATCTACCTACTGACCTTAGCAGCTACTCTGTTGATGACCTGGTCACCTTGTGGAATGGCTTTTGACCATGGCTGTTGACATGGTTGCACCCACGCATCTGCTCTCACCGCCTCAGCAGCGTAGGTCCTCCTGGTATACAAAGGACCTGAGGCAGCTGAAGCGGGAGGGTAGGCGGCTAGAGCACAGGTGGCGCTTGACTTCTGCTGAAGCCGACCAATTGTGACATAGTCCTTTTAAAATGATCTATGCCATGGCTGTGATGGTGGCCAAGAAAGCTTTCTTTTCAGCTATCATAGCATCTGCAAAGTCTCGCCCAGTGGAGCTGTTCTGCGTGGTGAGGGGCCCGGTTAATCTGGTCTGCCTCTGCCTAGAACCAGAGTCATCCAATGCCTGCTGTGACATTTTTATTAATTACTTCACAGACAAAATTGCTTGTGTTCACCACGACTTGAGTGCTGCCATTTTATCTACAGAATCAGAGTTTGGGGTTATGGAAACCCAGCCTTGTCCGGTTTACTTGGATCAGTTTCAATCAGCATCACCTGATGTGGAGAAGGTGCTTGGGATGTTGAGAGCAACTAGTTGTGAATTAGATACTTGTCTGTCCCGGCTGGTAAAAGCCAGCTGGGAGACGCTGGGGCCATTGCTGGCTGGGGCTGTCAATGCTTCTTGGGGAGGGGAGGATGTTGGGTGTCCTTAAAACTGCGATTGTCGTGCCCCTGCTCAAGAAACCATCTTTGGATGCTGACACTCCAGCCAGCTATGACCCATCTCTAACCTTTCCTTTTTAGGGACGGTTATTGAATGGATGGTTGCCCGACAGCTCCACGCCCATTTCTATGCCATCTGATTCCTGAACTCATTTCAGTCAGACTTTCGCCCTGGGTATGTTATGGAGACTGCGCTTGTGGCCTTGGTTGATGATCTGAACCTGGAGATTGACAAGGGAAATTCTACCCTGTTAATCTTGTTAGATCTTTTGGCAGCCTTTGATACTGTTGATAACGAGGTGTTGTTGACATGAGTGCGGGACCTGGTGGGGGTGCATGGGACCGCTCTTGAATGGTTCTGCTCCTTCCTGTCGGGGAGGCCCCAGAAAGTGGTGATGGGCGATTGCTCGTCATCCTCTTGGGACCTACGCTGTGGGGTCCCACAAAGTTCTATTTTGTTTCCCCTTTTGTTCAACATGTATAAGAGACTGCTGGGTGAGGTCATCGGAGTTTTGGGGTAAAGTGCCATCAGTATGTTGATGGCACTCAGCTGTACCTCTCTTTTTCATCCAACGCAGGCCCTGAAGTCTTGGTGCTCACCCAATGCCTGGCTGCTGTCAGGGGCTGGATGAGGGCGAGATGATGGAGGCTGAATTCAGACAAGAATGAGGTGATGATGGTTGGCCGGTCTTGTGACGTGGGGGGGATTGGGACTCCTGTTGTTGACCGAGTCCAGCCTCTTCTGGTCAATCAGGTTCGTAACCTAGGAGGGCTTCTGGATGCCTTGCTGCGCCTGGATTATCAGGTTGTGGAAGAGGCCAGGAGTGCTTTTCACCAACTCTATCTGGTGAGGAGGCTGTGGCCTTTTCTTCCCGATTTGTATCTGGCCACTGTCATCCATGCTTTCATCACCTCAGGGCTAGATTATTGCAATGCACTCTATCTGGGGCTGCCCTTGATGACTGTTCAGAAGCTGCAGCTGGTGCAGAATGCAGTGACCTGGCTCCTTTTGGGAACAAGTCACCAGGGGAACATTACACCGGTGCGCCAAAGTCTGCACTGGCTGCCTATAGCTTTCTGGGCACAATTCAAGGTGCTGGTTTTAACCTTTAAAGCCCTCAACAGTCTAGGCTCCACATATCTGAAAGACTGCCTGATCTTCCACGCCAAATGTGGCCCCTGAACTCAGCTAGGCATGCCTCCCTGTGGGTACTGTCTGTTAGCTTTGGTCATACAACAAGGGCTCACAGGGGGGCATTCTCAGTTGCTGTTCCAGTGCTTTGAAATTCCCTTCCCCTGGAGGTTCATTTGAGCCTGCCTTCCAGAGGTGGTGCAAGACCTTTTTATTTGAAAAGGGATTTGGTGGCAGGGATTTGGGTGAGGTGGTGGGTGGTTTGGGGGTAGAAGGTTGTGTGGGGAGGTGGTATTGGGTGGTTTTTTAATTAGTTTTAAATGTTTTATGTATTGTAAGCCACCTTGAACCTCTGGGAAGTGCAGTATGTAAATTCAAATAAATAAATGTGGTGTGAATCTTGAATTTGCAAATGTGTTTTTGAGAAATGTGGCAATTATTCAATTTATGTCAGTTCAGCCCTTTGAGAGGCACTTCTCTTTCTTCTCCTCCTGCCTTCCCTGCTCAGAACTCCTTCCTAAGATGGAAAGTCCATCTAGCATAAGGATAATCGTGTCTCATACATACCCCATTCATGGGTGAGTAGGAATCCTTAGGCTGATCCTTAATCAGGCTGGGAGAGAAACGTCAAAGTTAAGTGGAATGTGTTTGTTGTGAGTCATACATGGGCTCTCCAGGGGCTGTAGGGCATGGGATGGGAGGACCCACGCATGGGAGTACTATACCAGAGGTGGGCAAATGGCAGTTTGGAAGCCACATGTGGTTCTTGGCACTTGTTTTGCGGCTTTCACCAAAGGCGGCTACCTTTGGGCATGTCCAGGCAGTTCCCTCAGGAGCAAGAGAAACTGATCTGCCATTTTTGCCACTGGAGGCTCCGAGGGGCCATGGAAGCAGAGAGAGCATTCCCTGTGCCATGTTGCTGCTACCCAAACCTACCAGACCACGTGGGAACCAGAGCTTTGCTATGAGGTGGGGAAGTATGGAAAACCCATGCTGCTCGTTCCCTGGCACTGGTGGGAAGCCATGATTGACATAATGTGTCTTGTGACTCTCAGCGATACGTGACTCTTGGTCTTGAGAACTTTGCCCCCTCCCCCCCCATACTATAACTACCACATAGGGACAGCAATACAAAGCAAAGAAGAGAATTGGTTTTTGGTGGTGTTTATACTGGCAGTCTCCATGCATCTCAGCTCAGCTCTAGCTGGTACTTAAACCTGCTGTAAACTCAGAAGCTATGTTGGTTGCATCTAAATCTGTGACAAAACCAGAGACTGTCATGAAACAAACAAGAGGGCTATATGTATTACTTCAGCACCAAAACAAGGGCAGAAGGAAGAAGTAACTATCTTACTAAATTCTATGCATACTGCACAAAGTACCTGGAGTGTACTAAGAACACAGCCGTTCAGGAGGGTGCAACATACTAAGTTTCAAGTCCAGAGTAAAGGGTGTGGGGGCCCCATGCTAAGCTGTGCTTTAGGGGTCCTGTCTAGGCCATCCCCATACCTACTCTTTCACAAATACACACTCTGGGTACTATAGATATAAGGCTTATTAAACTCTTCATGCCTTATTGCCATCTGCAATTGAACATTAACAATTAAATCTTATGATTTATAACAAGATTTAGGCTAGGTAGATGCATACACATGCTAACGGACTGAGGACCCATCCACCTCTGCTCTTGTGTAGTAGTTAGTGAAATGGTTAATATGGCCTCACTGCTCTTCCATAATTAATTTGTAGTCTTTCTATCCAACACTTCATCCAAACACATGTATACTCATTCTGGCACCTGCAAAGGAGTTAACAATCAGTATGGGATGCTCTGTAAGAGACAGACACTCATGAAAAAGAAAAGTGATTGCTGGCATCAATGAAACATTCAAACTGTTCTTGCCATTACCAGCTTCAGGCTGAGTCTCCCCCTTCTCTGCATGAACACTGTGATATTCTTGGTCTGATATTGGGCACAGAAACACAGGCAAGGTGGTTCCTCTGATATTGGGCACAGAAACACAGGTGAGGTGGTTCCAGTAAACGGACATCTCCTGCAGCTTGCTTAGAGCTCGCTTTGCATGCAATAACCAGCAGTCCTTCCTGGTGTGACTTGTATACAACTGGGTCTGAAAAAGGATTGGATAGATGCATGAAGGAGAGGTCCTAGGGATAGACAAACGCGGTTTGGAAGTTCAGAGTTCAGACCGAACTCGACCAATTCGGTCGACCGAACTGAACTTCTGAATCGAACTCAATTTTCAAACCGAACCGAATTTCCGAACTCGGTTCTGTTCGCCCATCCCTAATAGGTCCATTGAAGGCTATTAGCCAAGAGGGTCAGGGGGATGAAACCTCTGACTGCTGGGAGTAAATGACATGGAAACAATCACTCCATATGCCTGGATTTTTGCACATATCCTCTGTAGCATCCAGTGCTTACCACTGTTGGAGACAGAATTCTGGGCTAGATGGACCATTGATCTAATCCAGTATGGGAGTTCTGGTGTTCTGATGTATGTTAAAGTCACATTTTACTGCAAACAGCTAAGGTTAAACCTCTCCTATGAGGAGAAAGGTGTGTGTGATAGACCCCTCATGACTTGTTGACAGGATTATTTAACAGAAGAGCATATATAGATGTGTTAGAGACACAGAGTTCACCAGGTGACTGAAAGCAGCAAAAGGAAGAATAGCTTATAAAACTGCATGTTTTGTTCAGGTTTGCATTCTCTCTTGCCAGGGAAGGGAATCCAAGAAGTAGGAACTGGGTCACCAAACGGAAACACTGCTTCAGCCTCAGAGTTGTTTGCCAAGGGGAAAAGACCTTTTGTTCCTAGCCATCGCTGCCCAGCTCTAGATAAAGATTATCCTCCCTGGGGTATAAAAGAGCTCTGCAAACAAATACACACTTTTACATCCCACCAGAAATATGAGCAGCAGCCAGGAGGTGGGGTTTCTAGGGAGCGGGAATTGTCTGTGTAAGGAAAGGGCCACATTTATCCAAACATTCCAGCCCAAACTCCATGGGTCTCCTAATATCATGCTAGGGAGAGGCCAGCCCTGAAGATGTGCAGACAAATGCAGCAGGAGGGAGGGGCCACTTTTCAGCCAGTCTGGGGTGTGGGTGGGACCTGCTGTAGCCTGTCTCTGAGCTGTGATTTTGGATACTGGAGTTAGAGGTAAAATGAGTTTTATTTTCACATCATTTCATCCTAGCTTTGGGTTGCCAGACCTCTCTTATTTTAAGGAACCTCCCTTATTCCAAAATCCTATAGACCCTTAGTGTTCCTAATTTTTATAATTTTGATCTGGCAGCCTATTCTAGCCTCCCTTTCTCTTTGCTGCTTCTGAACCAACCATTGGGGGAAGGACTGCACGAGAAAGAGGAGACAAGATAAAACTAAGGAACCTGGAGTCCTGAACTTTGGGCTCCGGTTTCGCATATGGTGTCCGCTGCATGTTCCCATGTCTGTGATTAATTAAGCAAAAGACTTTCTTGCAGCACTGCAAATTACTGTTGTAAAGAAAAGGAAGTGACTCGGAGCATTCCAGCTTTTGCAGGAAGTAGGCAGCAGCAGGCAAAATTTGTGGGGTGAGAAGCTCCACATGGACACATACAAATGTTTCCATTTGTGTGTATCCATTTGGGGCTTTTCAAACCCCCAGCAGCAATACCAAGTTTGCCAAGCAATCCCGAACATTGAAGAGTCATGAGCCAAGTGCCCAAGAAATCTTTATGCTCTGAAATCAAGAGGCTCTTTCAATAGCCAAGTCAAGTCAGTTTATTGTGTGGATTTAAACCATTGCATAGCTAATACATACGGCCATACAAAAAAAGGTCGTAACAATACGTTCTCAATTAGAGATAATGAAAAATAATCCAAAACAGATGAGAACAGATAAAACTAATAAAATAAACACTAAAATAACAATTGGAATCCGAGCCCCACATCCTAAATCAGAAGAAATACCAATGAGGAGAACCACTTCACTAGGCCTCCACTGCAGAGTTTACCGAGGTGGCCTTAAATCCTAAAAAATTTCTTCTATCCTTAACTATCTGACTGAGGAAGGCTGCAATAGCCTCTATGACCTGCACCTCCGCGTTGTTTAATAAGGAACTCACAAGAAAAACTTCGGAGCAACCTGAAAACACTAAAAACTTAGCCTGCATTGTATTCAAATCCTGAGCAAAAAAGAGAGCCCACAACTTGGCCCCGTAAAGCAGTTGGGCTCTCACCTTGCTATTTAACACCTGGATAGCAAGGTGAATAGCATTCCTCCCTTGGCGAATAAACAGGCCGAAATTGCCTGTAATGGGGCCTTGGCCGCTACGAGGGCCCTGTTTACATGCTCCCTCCAAGTGCCTGATTTGTGGAAGTAAAGGCCAAGATAACAGAAGGCCTCCAGTCTTGGAAAAGGAAGTGGAGTCTCTGGTTGATATGCTGAAAAATCATAAGGCTCCTGGGTTGGACCTAATTCAGGCATAATTTATAAAGGCGGCCAGGGATTGGTGGATCCCTTTCCTGGCTGCCTTATTTACAGCTATAAACAACTCAGGAAGAATCCCAGCAGACTGGAAAAAGGCCGTTGTGGTTCCAGTGTATAAGAAGGGCCCAAGGAATGTGCCGGCTAATTATAGACCTTTTAGCCTGCTGAGTATAGTGGCTAAATTATATGCTAAACTTCTCTTGGCTAGACTAGTGGAGTGGGTTCAGGCTTCTGGATCCTTGTGTTTGGAACAGGATGGATTCCAGAAGGGTAGGTCTACAATCGAGCAGTGCCATGTATTATACCATCTAGCTAATAAATACCTAGCACGGAATCGCTCTTTTTTTGTGGCATTCCTTGACCTTAAGTCAGCATTTGACTCGATCGATAGACCTGCCCTCTGGGCAAAGCTAGCCAACACTTCTATGGACAAACGTCTGCTGCACCTTATAGGTGCGCTGTACTCAGACTCTTCCATGGTAGTTAGGGTGGATGACCTTGGACATGTGATGCCATCTATAAAAATCTCCAGTGGGGTTAGACAGGGGTGTGTTTTAGCCCCCACTCTTTTCAACATCTTCATCAACAACGTTATCCCCCTAATGGCAGAGGACAGGTTCTTTCCCCAAAAATTGGGTTCAAGAGTCATCGGGTGCCTATTCTTTGCAGATGATGTGGCTTTGCTATCACAGACTCTGTTGGGCTGGTAGAGGCAGAGGCAGGTTTTTGCGTCCTATTGTAGAGACAACAAATTGGGCATAAATTTTTTCTAAGTCCAAGGTTACGGTATTTTCTAACTGTAGGCGGTCCTATAAATGGAATATCCAGGGTAACCCTATACAACAAGTCAGCTCCTTTAGATACTTGGGGATATTATTTCATCAATCTGGCTCCTGGAGTTTCCATGTTCAGAGGGCAATGGTCCAGGCTAAAGCCATGTCCCGATCGATTCCATCCTTTTTTAGGAAATCTGGTAGGAATGCTCCTCTTCTAGCCCTCCAAGTATTCCATAGCAAGACAAGGGTGCAGGTATTTTATGGGGCCAAACTATGGGCTCCTTTTTGTGGCCACTTATTAAATTCCATCCAGGTCAGCTTTTTATGTGGCCTGCTCACTGCCCCAGCTGGCACTCTGCACACGGTGGTTAGATTGGAGTGGGGCCAGAGCAGTTGGCACCAACAAGCCCTGGATAGGGCAAGTAAATTTTGGTGCAAACTGTTTAGTGGCCAGTGCTCCGAATTACTACAGCTTTCGACGAGGGACAATTACATCAATCCCTGGCAGGAGAGGCTAGAGGCATACTTTAATTCGCTGGGTATGCCAGTGACTTATTTGACCCATAAACCGGTGGCTGTGGCCTCTAGGGAGATTGCTTCTCGGGAAAGGGATATAGAATGGCAGAATGAGATAAGCAAGATTAGATCATTTCCGCAAGTGGAAGTTTATCTCCAGTGGGTTCTGGGGTTGGGTCAGATGGTGTCTTATTTGACTCAGGCACTGTCAGTTAGAGTCAGGCACAGCCTGTTTAGGGCGCGGATAAACACCTTGCCCTCTAGAGTATTGGAGGGCCGGGTCAAAGGAATTCCCTTTCTAGAAAGGCTGTGTCCCTTTGATCATGCAGCAGTCGAGACAGTTGGCCATATTATACTAAGCTGCCATCTTTATGATAATCTCAGGGAGGAATTTTTGTCTTCTTTTCTGGAGGAGCTCCCAGGTAGATCAGAGGCTATGTTGCTCTGCTGGCTTCTGGGAACTAAGAGGGAACAGATCGGGTGAAATTTAGCCAGCTTTTTGACACACGCAGGTTGTATGCGCAATAATTTTTTTGAATTTAAGGGGGTGAGCGATACTGGGGAAGGATAAACTGGCAGGGGGATAGTTCCCCAGGCCTAGGATAAAGTCTGACTTCTATAAGTAGGGGAGGGCCTGGTAAGTGAGATTATATGGACCTCGCTTTAATTGGGGGTGACCCAGGTTTAACTTGTGGGATGTATGGTTGTTGTACCATAGATATTTGCTCTAGTATCATTGTCTGGCCAGACTAGTCGTAATGAGGCTATTTTAATATCGTTAAGATCAGGAATACTTGTAATCCTGATGGATTTGGTATGACTGCTTTTATGTTTCTGTATTGTATTTTGTGTTTTATGTACGCAATGACTCAATGTCACGCTGAATAAAGCAATCAATCAATCAATCAATCAATCAATCAGAAGGAGGCAACCTCTTGTACCCGCTGACCACAAATATCCCATACATGGGATCTAGACTTTTTGCTGGTAAACACCATCACCTTACATTTGTTGTAGCTCAAAGAAAGGTGATGTTCAGCACAGAAGGTGACAAAGGCATTGAGCTCTTGCTTGAGGCCCAATCTGGTCTGTGACAACAGTACAACATCCTCGGCATATGCCAGACAACCCACAGCCCTTGATCCCAACTTCGGTGGAAAAAAGCAGGTTTCTGCCATCCGAGGGATGACATCATTGATGTAGTAAATTAAACAACATTGGGGCCAGGACACAGCCCTGTCTCACACCCCTATGGGTGTCTATTGGGGCTGTGACGTGCCCCCGAGTATCAACTCTCACTATCAACGAGGAGTTTTCATGAAGAGAGCATATCAGTGCCGCAAGCCTTCTGTCGACAGAGGATCCCCGGAATTTCTCCCAAAGAATATCCCTGTCGACAACGTCAAAAGCAGACCTAAGGTCTAAGAACGCCGCATAAAAAACCTTATTCCGGGCTCTGTATTTAGATTGCAGATAAGACAAGATGAAACACTGCTCCAGAGTGGACCAACCACTCTGGAACCCAGCTTGTTCCGTAGCCAGGGCCTTCGACTCCGTCAGTCACTCCACCAGCCTACCCAGAAGATATTTTGAGTAAATTTTTCCCACCACTGAAAGCAAGATTATGGGTCGATAGTTTGCCGGATCAGACTTGAGGCCCTTTTTATACGGCGGTATTATTACTGCCTAACCCCACTCTTCTGGAATTCTGCCAGAACTATTTATCGCAGTGAATAAAGTTGTGAGTAACGGGATCCACCACTCCTTGTGCCTTTTAATAAATTCAATATGAATCCGTTCGGGCCTAGGTGCCTTCCCATTTCTAAAAGAGGCAACAAGCCTCTCTACCTCGGTATCCATAACCGGGGCCAGGGGGGCAGATCATCAACCAAAAAAGGAAGGAAGCCCTCTGCAGGTGGTCCGCTAACATAGCTGTATAGATCACTAAAATGATTCCTCCAAGCTTGCGGGGTAACTGACAGTGTCACAACCCTTGAATCTCTGGAAGTAGATCCCTTGACAAGTTGCCAAAAAAGTTTGGTATCTTTCCTGTCAGCAGCCAGACAGAGTTTCACCCACCTTCCTTCCTGAAACGCCTTCTTTTTCTTAATAACCAGCCCCCTATATTACAGGACCAATATTCAGGCGGAAGCCTAACCATAGCGCTACCCCTATACTGGAGATAGGGGTATCGATTTTAATCTGGCATGGGCAGCATAACTTTCCTTGTTGAACCACAACTTGCCCCCCCTGGAAGGACCCAAAGGATCTTTGTTTTGCAAGCAAGGCAGCCGAGACAACCGGGAGAGAATACAATTAAAATACTCCACCGTCTGCAAACTATTGGAGGAGGTGGTAAGTTGGTCCCACAACTGACGTGTGGAGGGCTGGGTAAGAAATGTAGCCCAGTCCTCGGCCAAAACCTCACTCCAAGGGGGAACCTTAATCCTATTTAATCCAGCAGAGTCTCCTTCCTGTTGTGTTATTACTTCCGTAGCTGGATAAGACAAAGCCAAATTTAAGGACAATGGAAGATGATCCCCCATTAATTCCGATCCAACAGTAAAATCAAAAATGTAGGGAACCAGCTCCGTAGAAACAAGAGCGTAGTCCACCACACTGGAGCCTGAAGGCCCCAGGTAGGTGAACTCGCCTGCAGGATCTGAAAAGCCTGCCCCATTAAGAATATGCAGATGAAAACCAGCGGCCAGTTTTCTCAACTGGACTCCAGATAAATTTATGGATAGATCCTTGGACCTCCTTGGCAAAAGTTCCTCCAGCTGATACTCAAGTCCTGGGTCACAATAGGGGGTCAAAGCACTGTCCTCAGGGCCCAACCTGGCATTAAAATCCCCTAGTAATATGAATGACCCACCTGGATATTTGATACTAAGGTCACCCATAAAACTATCCAATTCCCCCCAAATACTATCCTGGAGTTACGTGGGGGAATATAAATGGAGATAACAATAAGGGTAAAATCCATCACCCTGGACACAAATCCCAGAGCAAACTGGGCGGCAGAGATCGAAACAAAATCCCTTAGGTCCAACTTCTGAGATGCCAAACACCCCAGTCCACTGCTTGCTCGCCCCCCAAGCAGCAAAATTAACTGCCGGTGAATCAAATACACTGTAGCCTTCAAGCTCAGGAGGAAGTTTGGCACAGGTTTCTTGGCATAGAATTACCTGGTGCTTTTTCAATATGAAAACGTTTGTCTGCAGTTTCTGGGGTTTGAGCCCTTGGGGCACAAGGATGTTGTGTTTTTCACAATTTCTCCAAAACCATGCACAGTCCTAGAAAAACATACTTTATAAAAAAGGTGGCCCCATTTTGAACTCTTATGGCACTGTTCATTTATTCTCTCATCTTAAGCTTCCAGTCATTTCAGCCTGTGGCTTCCCAGAGCTGCCCTGCGCAAGCATCCCTTTGTAACAGGCACAGCAGTGGACGGCAAATGCCTCTCCTCTCTCATCCTGTGACTGCAAAGTCCTTCTAGGGATGTCCAGGAGAATCCAAGCACCAGATTGCAGCTTTGGACATACTTTATTAGTCTCTCTCTCTCTCTCTCTCTCTCTCTGTTGCTGCTTCAGATGAAACTTGGCTCTTACTTGCATTCTGTATGTTTTAGTGGCAAGGAACCTGCTGGCCCCAAGAGAACAAGCCATGTTTTTCTAGCACATTAAACACTTGGAGCTTGGGACCAAAATCCTTCCACCGAAGCCAACCAGACAGTAAGAGATCTCATAAAGTATAGGGGGTTATCATCATTCTAGCCTGTGTCCAATGGCCAGAGTTCTCTCTCTGAGCACTCTACCCATTTCCACTCTGACACACAATTATGGTTAATATGAGTAAAATCCTTTTTAAGTGCTTTGTTTTCTTGACTCTTACTTTGGCTCCTAGCCCAGTGTATGGCAGGTATTTATTATCCTTGAAGTATTCAGTTCCCACAAGGTTATGGTCCTAGGTTGCTTTCAGATTCTTAGGTTGCTTTCAGTCATGCCTGTGCCTGCAAGCAGCAGAATGGGCAGTGCAGTGTCTAACTATATAGCTAGCTATTATGCCTCTGCCTTTGTTTTCCATATTTCTGAATTTATTTTTATTCTGGTTTTTTGCTTCTGTTTGCTGTGATACAGCCCCACTAAATTATGCCACCACCACCATCTACCCCAAGTAATTTATTTTTTATTTTATTTTTTCCTGATTTTTGCTGCTTCTTCCTGTATTACAACCCCTCAGAATTATGCTCTTCATCTCTGTGTGCTCTCATGTTTGGGGTAGTTTTGAGTGATTTGATGTTTAAAATGGTTTGGATATTTGTGGATTGAATAAGTACATCAAAGAGAAAAATGTAGACAAGTTTTTCTGAAGGCTTTGCATACTTCCTTATATTGAATGCTTTTGCAGTAGTATGAATGCTTCAAAAAGACTTGCTTTTCATGGAACTTTATATGGCTTTATGGTGTTTCTAAAAAGAAAAAAGACTGCTCCTCCTTCTTGTGGTGACCTCCTTGACTTTTGTCCTCCTCCTCTAAGAGAGAGAAAAATTTGGTTGAACTTTGAATGTTGTATAAATTGAATGGAATATTTTGTATGGTCCGTGGAAGGGGTGGGAGGAGTATGGACATGGAAATACAGTGTGGTGGGGGCAGGGGAATCGAGACACAAATTATATGTTTTTCAGGAAGACTAATTGGCTGACTTGTTTAATCTTTGAACAATCTTTGACAGATTGAGCAAGTCAGACTGAACAATATTTTTGTTGCAGTGTGGAAACTTCAAACATACTTGCTTTGCATGCAGCATTGTGTAGTTTTATAGTGTTGTGAATGGGGGAAATAGCTGGAGTAGGGCCGCTTTTAGACGAGCGGGTCACCATTGTGCAACCCGCTCGCACGATGTTTCAAAATCCTGTGACGCGGGATTACACGAGATGCCGCCCGGGGATCATCCACATAGAAGGCGGTTGCGCATTCTTTGGCGACCGCGAATTAAATACCTAACAATCGAGGTATTTAATTTGCGGTTGGCAAAGAATGCGCGACGGCCTTCTATGTGCATGATCCCCAGGCAGCGTCTCGTGTAATCCTGCGTCGCGGGATTTTGAAACATCATGCAAGCGGGTCATGCGACAGCGACCTGCTCGTCTAAAATCGGCCCTGGCCATCAGGAGTAGGTAAAATAAATGAATAGGAGGAATGACAAGGAGATGATGGGGAGCATTGTCAATCACCAACGTTCTTGTCATTCCACTCTGTCACTCTATCGACTCCCTGTAACCTCCCCCTTTTATTCCTCTCCTTGGCCCCCTTTTTGTCATTAAACACACACACCCCCTTTCATTCTGAGATGCAGATCTCTTGTATTGCTTAACATATTGTTATTCACACATCTCCATTATTGTAAATTGGCATTTTTGTTTCCTCCATTGTTTCCAGTGGGCATTCCAGTTGTCATTCAGTTTAGTGTCTCCAGGATACTCCTCCTCTGTTTAGAGTTCAGCTGGTTTGATCCACATTGCTGCACTCAGGACTTTTTATTCAGCCTGCCCCACTCCAAAGTTGCCAATCAGCAATCACCCTTGTCCTTCCAGGCAAGCAGCCCCAGGGTTAGGTGTCACTTTTGAAGGGAGTATAGAAAAGGAGAAGTGAGGGAATGGTCTGCTTTCATAAGAAAGGAATGGTGTAAGAGAAGGAGAACAAAGATAGGAGGGGCTGGTGAGAGTTTAGAAAACCAATGTTACAGTGCAGTTCAGTAACCAAGTTTTAAATCATCATACTGTTTCCTAAAGTATTCTGCCCCATACCTTCTCCCAAGTGAACTTGACCATTTGTGCCCTCCTTTCTCCCAGCTGCAGCTGTGGTGGGGGTGAGAATGGGGGAACTGTTTGGGTTCTTTCATTACGAAGACTGGCCAAGTTTCACACTGAAGCTTTCCCCACAGTTAGGTATTTATAGGGCCTTTCTCCTGGATTTCTCCTTTCTCATAATAGATTCTCTGGTTTGTAATGAGGACTGAGCTCACCATGTGGCATTTCCCAGGGAGGGGACATGTAAGGTTTCTCTCCTGTGCAGATTTTGAATGCCCTAACTTCTTTACACTCCTGACATACAGGTTTCTCTCCTGTGTGGATTCTTAAAACAGCAAATTTTAAAAGTGAACAATTACAACTATATAAGTTTCCCATATCTGAAACTGACTTAAATTCTTAACCTACCAATTTTCTTTTCTAACTCCTGATCTACAGGAGCATTTGCTGGCTTCCCCATTTTTTCTTTGCTTACAGACAACACAGTGCTAACAACATTGTGTATGTTTTTTTAGATCTGCAGTCACTGTTTTTTTCATTCATTGTGTATTCTTTAGTAAAATGTGACATTTTTATAGTTGTCCCACCCCACCAACCTAAAAGTCCATCAGCCACCACTGACCTGAAACGCTCATAGAAAACTAACATTTCCTGTGGAGATTTCCATTCTGATAGCAGAGCCATTTTCCTCCCAGCAATTGTAAGATGGCACGGAAAGTTTTCAATGACCTTTTTTCTGTAGAACTAGGGGTGCGGACTCCGGTTGCAAACCAAATCCAGCCTTCCGCTGTTTTTTATCTGGCTCCTGGATCCAGTCCCTTCCCTCATGTACTGAAAGAGTGAGTTCAGGGGAAGACGTGGAGATGAGGACATGCACTCAAGTACACGGGATGGATCCAAGGCACAGATCCATGACCTGGACTCTCTCCTTACTTCTCCCACCCTGAGTACACCCCTTAAGCACTGCTGCCCCCAATTCCTTTGTAGGACTGGGTTGAAACAACTGTTCTGTTTCTGCATAACATTTCTCCAAAAGCAGAACAGCTGCCCATTTTCTGACCGGAATTCTGATTAGAATCAGACAAACCCCAAATAACTGACCATGCACAAATCAGCCCAGGTGGCCATTTTGCACATGTGCAAATGGCCACATTATTCATATTGGTCCAGTCAGAAATCGGAATGAACAAACTGTTTGATCATTAGTTCCGATCTCTGATTGGACCGACCAAAATGCCCAGTTCTGACGGAATCGGAACCAGGTGAAAAATCTGGCTTCAGTCCTATTCCTAGGCTGCCCACAGAGCTTGTACTAACTTTCAAAGTGACCCGTGGGGGAGAGAAGGCTTCTCACCCCTGATGTAAAGCTAGCCAGATGGTGGGAGGCTGAAACTTGCCTAGGGGAAGTTGTACATCTGCAGCTGAGAACACCTGCTGCTGTCCTTGTTTCCTGCAGCAGAGGAAAGGTTCCATTTCGCTCTGCAGAGATCTCCAAGCCACCAAGAGTGAACCTGATGGGGTAGTAAGAGTATAAGACTGAAAGTTGCATCTCATCAGGGCTATCTGAAGACAAGTCAGTACTTATCTGGACACAAAATGGCTTCCACTGCCTGTAGACAGGAGACCAGAGACTTACTGGCGCAAATATGGAAAACAAATAAAGTAACTGACACTGGAAATTGATTCCTCCTCAGCAAGCATAAACAAAAAGTACTTTGGCCAAAAAGGCAAACATGAGTCAACTAGAAATAACAACATATGCATGACACACATAGGGTTATCATATATTTTATTTTATTATATTATAAAACTTGTATACTGCCCCCTCCTCCTAAAAGCATCTCGGGGTGACTAACAACTTATTAAAACAGATTAAAAAACAACAATAATACAGTTAAAAACCCCACAGTAAAACAAATTACCCTCTGGCCCACCCTAACCCAACCCACCCAGCCCATCTCCCTCGGGAAAGGCACGGCGGAACAGCCAAGTCTTACATTGTCTACGGAAAGAGGGGAGATCGGTGGTCAGACGGACCTCCGGTGGGAGGGAATTCCACAGCTGCAGCGCGGCCAGAGAGAACGCCCTCCGCAAGGTTGACACCTGAGAAACCCGGGGGACCTCAAGGAGGGCGCCCCCAGTCGACCGCAGGGGCCAATCCAGGATCCGGCGGGTGAGGAGGTCCTGCAGATAGGCTGGGCCCAGGCCGTTTAGGGCTTTAAAGGTCAAAACCAACACCTTGAATTGGTTCCAGAAGACTATCGGCAGCCAGTGCAGAAAGTGAAGCACCAGTGTAATGTGCTCGTGTCGACCCATTCCCGTTAGGAGACAAGCCGCCACATTCTGCATGAGCTGCAGTCTCTGAACCAGCACCAAGGGTAGCCCCACGTAGAATACATAACAGTAGTTCAGTCTCAAGGTAATAAAAGCATGGATGATTGTGACCAGATCGGAGTCAGAAACATACGGCTGAAGCCGACGCACCAGATGTAATTGCAAAATGCCCCCTTTGCCAAAGCCGCCACCTGGACATCCAGGCAGAGCTGCGGATCCAGGAGCACCCCCAGACTCTGAACCTCTGATACCAGGGCAGGACAGACCCCATCAAAGATGGGGGTCACCACTCCCCTAGCCTTCCCCACAACCATCACCTCCATCTTGTCGAGATTTAACTTCAGGCAGCTCGCCATCCAATCCCCCACAGCCGTCAAATACCGGGTAAGCACCGAGATTGCCGGGCCTGAGTCAGATAAAAAAGAGAGAGATAGCTGGCTGTCATCGGCATATTGATGACACCGTACGCCAAACTCCCTAACAACCTCCCCCAAAGACTGCATGTACTCATTGAACAAGAGAGGGGACAGGATAGAACCCTGTGGGACTCCATAGGTGAGGCCCCGGGGAGAAGATGAAAAATCACCCAGGACCACACGGTGGGTTCTCCCAGCCAGGAAAGAGTGGAACCATTCAAGAATGGTCCCGCCAATCCCTGCCTGGTCCCACAGCCGAGTCGCCAACAACTCATGATCAACGGTATCAAATGCAGCCGAGAGATCTAACGGGGTTGAACAACCCCGGTCCAACTCACGGGAGAGGTCGTCGACCAAGACCACAAGCACAGTCTCCGTGCCATATCCCGGACGAAAGCCAGACTGCGAGGGATCGAGAAAATGAATCCGGTCCAGATGCTCCTGCAGCTGTTGGGCCACCACCCGTTCAATAACCTTCAAAAAGGGAAGGTTAGAGACCGGCCAATAGCTGGCCAGGATGCCAATGCCCAATGATGGCTTCTTGAAGGGTCCGCACCACAGCCTCCTTGAGACAGTCTGGCACCCTGCCCTCCCCAAGGGAGGCATTGACAATTCCCGCCAGCAATGGCCCAAATGTCTCCTAGCTGGCCTTGACCAGCCAGGATGGGCATGGATCTAGTTCACAATAAGTGGCTCGAACAATTCCAAGAGCATCCCCCGCATCTGAGGGTGATACATCCCGAAATTCATCCCACAACAGAGGACAAGACGGAGCTTCTACTGCCTCTGGCTCACCTACTGCTAAAAATGTTGCATCAAAACTGTGGTGGATTTGAGCAATTGTATCTGCATATATGCACATTTTTAGAGGATTCAGGAGAAATACAGGTTGGTGCAGCCCTGCAACCTGCATTTCTCATAAGTGTCTTCTAAAAATTGCATATATGATAATCCTACATACAGGCTGATACGGACTGTAATGCAAGGAGATCTCGTCTCTGAAAAAGATGTTATGTTTAACTGAATATCGAAAATGAATCACGATAACATATTTTCCTTTTTCTAAGGGGTGTGTCTGTGTGTCTATTTGTCAAACATTCCTATTCACATGGAGCCCGAGCTTCCCTGGATCCAGCACTGCTGAGACACATGCATATTGTTTTACCATTAAGCATATCCCTTTTCCCCACTCTCCCATGCTGTAGCATAGTAATTGTATAGTTAATCTGTTCAGTAGTTGTGTGTATGAAGATATGTAACAGTGTGATCCTCCAAGTGGTTAGAGCTGGTACTAGCATTTAGCATGGATGTGAATCCCATTCACTTCAGTGGTACTCATGCCTGCACTAATTGGTGATGCCAATGGTATTTGCTAGGAGAATTGCACCTTAAGTTTCACATTAGCTAACTAAATTCACAGACGTGAATTTAAAAAGTCTGAGTCTAAGGGAGGAAAAGTCAGCGTGATTTATCTGGTGAGTGTGAGGTTGGAGGGTTTGAAAGAAAATGTAAATTACACCAATGGGGACTCCCTCATTTTCACTTAGACTTATAAACTAGAAGTGAAGAGTAGATTTTTTATTCACAGACAGTACACACGTTTTTAATACTCATCCAAATAACCTAATAAATATCCACAGCTGAAATGAAATTCATTTATCCAAATCTTCAACTATTTCATTTTGGATACTCCAGTTTTCTCCAGTTATTTTGGTCATATTTGGTGGAGAGTCACCAAAGCCCGAGCCCAAGAATGTTCTGGAGGGTAATGTAAGACCTACTTATTTGTCCAGGCTTTTAGCGGGTAGGGATAGGGATAGGGTTTGGAGGCACGGGTGGGTGTGGTTTTAAGTGGGATGTTGTAGGGTTTTATATTTTTACTGGTTTTATTTTATTTTAAAAATATTTTTATGTTGTAAGCTGCTCTGAGCCTTCGGGTAAGGGCAGAATATAAAATATATAAATCAAAATAAATAAATAAATAGATTTTAGCTCAGATATTCAGTTGCTCGACTGAATATTTGAACTGAAATAGACAGAAAACCCCCCAGAAAAACCAAATCAAGAAATAAAAAAAATATCCAAAAGGAGGTAAACAAAGCTGAAATAAATAGCGGTTTGTATTTGCTTTGTCATTCCCAACTCAAAGCAGGTGAAATCGTCTGAATTAATATTTGCCATGGATATTCACATCAGTTCTATTACACACTTTAATTTTCCTCACCCTGTTTCTGCGCAGGGGTAACTTGACTGATTTCACTGCACTTACTCCTGTTTTATGCTGGTGTAAGGGAGAGAGAAATCAAGTCCAAAATGTCTGATGACTCTGTGGTAAAAGGAGAAGTGAGGGAAGTTTAACAATAGCTAAATAATGTTAAATATTTTTTTCCTTCCCGTGTTATTAATGCAAATAAACCAGACTGCTCAGGGGCTGGATGGTAGCTTGCCAAATCTGTGTCCCTAAACAAACGCCTAAATCCCAGTTATAATATATAAACCCCCTTTAATGAAGAGGCCAGGATGGAAACTCTGACAGGAGCAGAGCGTGAGCAGGGCTGGTAGCAGGAGTTGATGTTGCTGTAACAAGGCATTCCTTGACTGATGATGTCATTGTTTGAACTGAAGCTTGAGAAAAGCTCTACCAGTGCCAGATATTTGGAGGAGTTGTTAGGCCTGGGCTTTATCCTTGTAATTGCCTTTGATTTATTGTTATTTTTCATTTCTCATTCATGCACGGACTCCATGCTCCGACGCAGTCTATTTCTAGACTCTGAGCCTGGCTGGTTATAAAAAGCGTCAGCAGAGCTGTACGTTTGTGGGAGTCGCTAGCTGACCTTCACCTACCATCTGATCCTGGGTTGTGATTGGTTAGCTGACTGTTCTAGTAGAATGGGCATATGTGGTGTGAAGCTGGGGTTAAGGGGAGGTGCATGGCAAAGACATTGGAAAATGTCTCCCGCATCCCAGCTTTGGGGGAGTTTCAATGCCAAAGCCTATCTCACACCGGCTCCTTGTTTGTCAGTTCTTTAAGCCTCCTTCATACTTTTCCAGTCTTTCCATCCCAGAAATCCCATGAGGGAGTTAGGGGCTAATCATGTAGATACACACTAAGCTAAAATACAGATTTAGAACTCCATCTAGTAAGGGGATAAAGAGGAGGCAGGCAGGTCGTCCAGAGAGAAATTTGGCACCTTGGTATTTAGGGGCCTCCTACATCCTATCCCCTCATCATAAGTTTTGAATTTCTGGAGATCATACTGGTATTTTACACATATGCTATTTGTAATTATAATTTTGTACATAATATTTTAATGTATATTAAGAAAGAAAATTCTTGTCGTTTTTTGGGACCCACCCTGAATTTGGTGTGGGCGGGGGGGGGGGGGAGTACAATTGTACCCCCAAACATGGAGACAGGTCTTCTGGCAAGATTGAAAATTAGGCCCAAGAAAGATGCAAGAGGCAATAACTCTTCCTGATGAGTGAGAAATGGTGTGCAATGCATGTGGGTGTGGAGTGAAGTGTGTGTGGGAGTCACTTTAAACTTTACACGCTTTGTATGCAGAACAGTGTTACAAAGAGAAAAGCAGGGAAGGAGAGAAGATACTTTTCTCCACTAGGCTTTATTCTCACTGGATTCCCGTTTACATGGTGCAGGATATTTTTTCCTCACTGTTACGCAGTTACTTCTTGGTCGGCTGGATTAAAAGAAGCACATGGTATTATGGGTCAAACATCATATTTGCATTCATTTAATTATGCTTTAATTATATAAAAAATGATATATGCTGAAGCTTTAATTACATAAAATTAAATATGTAAACGTTTCAACATTTGCAATGTTATGAACACTCAGACTGCTCTTTATGACTGAAATGTGGGACTGATAGTATGTGGGTGGAGGGTTGTAATGGGGCACTGAGTATGGAGAATAAAGGGATAGGGCGAGGCGATAGAGAATATAAGGGCAGAGCAGAAGGTATTAATTATTTCTAGAGCACTAGAAATATGCCTGGTACTGTACAGTCATGATTAGAGACAGGTCCCTGTGTTTGGGGTAGGGGCCCATGATCGCCCATCAGGTCCCTTGGAGTGGTCCATTATCCCTGTGCAAACAGCTCCTCCTGCCTCGGTGTAGCTAGTGCAGTGGGGACAAGAGGAGCCATGTGCAGGAGAAGACCCTATCTTAGCCCAGTTGGTGAGAGGGGTTGCAGTTTACACAGTAGGAAGGAAGGGCTCCAAAGGATGCGAAGAGAAGAAAGTGAGGCTACAAGAACAGGCCACACAAACTAGGTTCAGTCTGTGAGCTGCCTATTAAGAATCAGTGGTTTACACTTAGAGGGTCTCTACAATGTGCCATCATGCCTTGCCGAGACAATGGGTGCTTTTAGATGGACAGGGAGACAGCCGCCCCAGGAGTTGCGCATGGGGTGCTTCCCTGTGTCCACCTGCTTGTAGCCCCACCTGGATTGGCTTCAGATGGGCCCAGTGGGTTCCCCGGCCCACGATCCGCCTGCACGGCACCCACACACACCATAGAGTTGCGGGTGATCGCACAACACTGTAGGCTGGTGCCCACAACTGAAAGTGGAGCTACAGCATGGGTCTGCCAAGCAGGCGGACCGCAACTCCACTTTGGGCTGCTGCCCTAGGTTTGGCCAGCTCGCTCTGTCGGTGGCACTCTGGGATGTTCTGCGCATCTGGTCTTTAGAGACCTGAGGGTGAAGGAGGCTGGAGTGGGCAGCACCAGGACAGCCGCCTGTCTAAAAGCACCCAAGATGTCACCTTTCCATCCTGCTAAATAGGACATAGCATTTAGAATGGGCGAGGGACACAGCAGGAGCTTGGGGTAACCCAAAGTAGGATGGAACTTGGGGACATGGTGCCCTCACATGGCAGAGACTCTGAGATCGGAGCAAGCTGATGGGAATGAAACATGTCTGAAGCTTTACAAATACAAGCTGCTGGGTCCAATGCAGCTTCTGGTTCCTGAGTGCATCACTTAGGGCATGATACCAATAGGCTGCCTACCTGAACAGCTGAGATTTAAATGTGCTGTAAGTAACACTCATGTTAGAGGGACTGTTACATAGTTCAGCAGGATCCATTTGGAAATGTTCTTTAAACAGTCTTTCACACATGATGTAATTCCTTTCTGCTTAAAGCTAGCCTGTGATGACCAAATGCACTGCAGCTTCACATTTTCTTTCCTGTAGTTGGTGATTCCAGTTTTATGTGTTTCTCCCCCAACAGAAACGACTCCAAGCTCAGCAGCAAAAGAGGCAGGTTTCCCACGAACTTACAGACTTGACGAGAGAGAATGGTGAGATGCATATTTGTAATTCCCCACAATGCTCCTTCCTGCATTGTGAAAAAATTAAAGCCCTGTACCAAAGCCCATTAAACCTGTGAAAGTCTTTCCACTAATTCGATGGACTTTGGATCCGGCCCGGTTCCATTTGTGCCTGGAACACACTTGCCCAGGTACCTGCTGACATTAGGTAGATGGGCAATATGATACACTGGAGCAGCTAAAGCAGCAGCACAAACTATGGATCTCCCAGAGACAGTCATCTTGCATATAGGTTCCCTCTGGGAGGGCATATGATGTGACTGTGATATGATTGGTCAGAGGAATAATGGGTTAATGCTCTTTGCGGACTTAAGCTAAACCAGAAAGGTTTCTTTCTCTCTACTTTACTTGGGTTTCTTTGGGTCTAGTCCCACTTCAGATTTTTCTCTGGATAAAGTTTATTTATCTGGGTTATATTCCATGTGCTCCTAGAAATGTGTCCTTGTTTATCTACAAATATTCGAATTTTGTATGGGACAAACTACCCAGAACCCAGCCAGCTTACAAATAAAGAACCATATCCTCTGCTGGTGTGTAACTTAGCATAGTGTCATTGCAACCTATGAAGCTGGATGTCTGGCCCAATGTGTATTAATAATTCTGAAAGTGTGTCAGGTACTGGCAAAAGGACAGTGACAGTACATCTATGCCTCTTCTCCAGTGCTGCTCCCTGCATCTGGAACTCCTGGCCTGAGCACGTACGCTTTGCTCCCTCCCATCGGGCCTTCACAAAACCCCACCTCTTCCATCAGGCTTTTCCTAGCTTCTCACTCCCACAGGTTGCTGATCGATGCTTCTTCCTATATCGTCTTATACTTTGGGATCCCCCTTCTCCCCTTGTAATTAAGCTAAGCATGTGCATTTGCAATTTCCCAATTCCTTGAATTTATCCTCTCTCCCTATGTTCCCCAGCCCTCCCCAATGTCTCCCCTTCTGTGTACATCCTTGTAAACCCCTTGGGGCAGAGACCTGTCTCTAATCATGAATATCTAGCACCAAGCACATAGTTGGTGCTATGTAGATGAGAACAGCATTGAAGCACCTCTGTGCACAGAAAAAATAAAGTACTTCATCAATGGAGGCATTTCCTCCACCAAGGATGGGGAACCTCAGGCCCAGGAGCCAAATGTGGCCTGTGGCTAGTTTTTATTTGGCCCTGCCTGGATCCACTTCCTACCCTCAAGCTCTGAAAGACTGAGCTCAGGGTAAGGGAGGCGAGATGAGGGTATACACACAAGGACAGGGGGCAGAGCTCCATGAACTGGACCCTCCTCTTCCCACGCGCACCCCTTAACCACCCCCATCCCTGACTTCTGTGTGGCTCTCGGCAAGGTGGCCTTAGAATTTGCAGCGCCCAGGCTGGAAAAATAATGCAGGGCACCCTCTTGTCCCAAACCCTTGAACATTCAGCAGTCTGGTGCTTATTTAAGAACACAAAATGCCATATAAGGGTTTTGTTGTTTTTTAAAATACATCAGGACAACTGCAAGTGAAACCACAGAGTTGAGACCTGATCTAGTGAGACAAAACTTAACATCTGTAATAATACGTAATTCAGCAAGATTTTTACAAACTGAGGGTAACTCAAGATACATTTTGAAACAGCCTCAGATGAAAACACTCCCATGGGGCCCTATAGACCATTGTGGATGAGGCCCCACTGGGAGGGAGCTTTGCCACTGCTGTTCTGGAGACTCACAGGGCAGTGCGGAGGGCTGCAGTGGAGTAGGGCATTTTGCTGGGCCCCTGGCGGGGGGGGGGGGGGGGAGGGGGAACCAAGCCAGGACAGGTGGCCGATTTATCCGACCTCGGTCCTCCTCCGGCTCCTGCCTCTTCTCAATTAATTCTCGGGGGCCGGGCTCAGCTCTGCAGTGCTGCGGCGCTCCTACAAGTTGGCGCCCTAGGCGGCTGCCTAGTTCGCCTAATGGCTGCACTGGCCCTGCCCCTGGAAGTGCATGAAAGTGCAGGGCCCAGGGCCCTGGTCTGTATGGTCTCTTCCTAAGGCCAGCCCTGACCCTCAGAGCTTGTTCTAATTTTCAAAGAGGCCCCTGGGAGGGAAAAGGTTTTCTACCCCAGGCCTACACCAACCAGTAGTGTGAAAACAAAATTAAATAAAACATACATTCTCAGACAGGGAACTTATTCAACGATGATCCCATTCCGGGGACAATTCTACTAATAATTCAGAAAGTGTCATGGAATTTTATTTATTTATTTTTATTAGCCAGCCTTGAATGTTCAATGGATTCATAAAGGGAAATACCACTTATGAGCAAGTAGTTTTGGGGAGGCAGAGGCTGTTATACAGCATGATCCTCTGAGTGAAGAGAGCTAGTACCAGCACTCAGCTTGGGTGGAAGATGAATGGGAATCACATCCACTGGCACTTTCTTCTCAGAGGATCAAACTGTACGTATTTATTTGTTGATAAAGAGGAACTGATTGCTGAGGTCTAGGGCTGTACGGCTAGTCCTGGACACAAAAACATAACTAGCTAGCCAAGGAACTCACACAAAACAAACAACACCTCCACTTAGCAAGCCATAGATGCAGTAACAAGGAAGAAGCAGCAATCTGGCAGTGGAGAGAGGAGTTTCTATCTAGGCTGTGAGGAATTAGCTTGCTTTTATCTGAATAACTGTCCTCTCCCCCATTAATATGTAGCACTTTCTAGTTTTAGTATGAGTGATTCCTTCAGTAAGACTACTATGGATGTAAATTTGGGTTTAAGTTGTATTAATGTAGTTTTACATTAAACATTAAGAAAAACTTCCTAACTGTAAGAACGTCTGTGTAATGGAACAAGCTGTCATGGGAAGATATGGGATCTCCTTCATGGGAGGAGAAGCTGGATAAACTGGGTCTAAGCATCTGGAATGCTGCCTCAATGGCAGGGAGTTGGACTACATGAATTCAGTAGTCCCTTCTAACTCTATGACACTGTGATGCTATCCATGTATCCATGTGATGCTATTCTTCTTTCTACCAGCTGAGAAATGTGTCATAGAGGAGGGGTTCCCCAACTGTGATCCATGGACCAGTCAGTGGTGGTGCAGAAAGCCCTGAGAAATGTTCCTCAGCTGGTCTGTGGAACCATATTAAACACTAAAATTTACAATTCATTGGGAGCAGGGGCTATGGGAAATATATCCCACCATTAGCACCCCCGAGCACTCACTTTACTGTGCCAGGAAAGCTGCAGCCAGCAGGTGCATTACAGTTATCATTGCCCTCTTCCAACTAGAGATGGTTGCAGCACAGCAGTGATCAAAGCCACCTGCCTTGTGGAGCCACAGCCACATTGCGTGGCTGACCACAAGAAATTTTGATGGGCTGACAGAGTGGTCTGTTGGTCCAAAAACGTTGGGAACCACTGGCATGCAATATCCATCATTTTCTATTTTTCATTCATTAGAAGTTTATTAAAGAGTTTGAGTCCACCAATCAGGAAGCAGAAACTTTATCACATGATTACAAACTGTGACCAGCAATAGCTGTTTATGATCCTGGCAGAACTGATTGGTGCCATCTCTCATCCTCTGTTCTGAAAAGGATAATTTCAAGCCATGACAGGCTAAGTGCATCTCCAATATCCAGTCCTGTACCTCTTTGCTGACACTGCCAATTAGCATGCTAATTACTAGTGCCAATTGCAGTGTAGGGGATTTGTCCAATGGAAATTGCCCTGAAAACTTATTTGGTGCAAACATAATGCATGGTCCCATTCTGGGTAGTTCATATCTTCCCCCATCAGATACCTGTTTACTACCTGTTTAATACTTTGGCAACAATAGCTTGTCCTCTCAATTAAATATTATTGAGTTGACCTCAAAGTTGACTTGAACTGGACTAGAAATCTGTTGTTTGGTTGGAAACAGCCAGCTACATTTAAACCATGGGGGTGTGTTTGTTTTGTTTTGTTTATTTACAGCCAGTGCAATCCCTTTGCATGAGGAAGTGGAGAAAGAGAAGGCAGAGTTGCTGGAGAAGCAGAAAAATGAGATTGCAAGACTTCTACAAGGACACCAGGAGGAAACAGAGCAGCTGAAGGAGGCTCATCAGAATGAGATTGAGAGACTAACCCAAGACATTAAAATCCAGGTTGGATTGCCATTTCCCCTGCCCTTCCTGACATTCACACTGTACCTCTATTCTGGTGTTGCTGAATTAAGGAACACAGTATCATAGTGGTCTGAATTACCTAATAGTCCCTGGGGACACCAGATACCATCAGATCATTTGGGTATCCAGCCTGCAGACTTTGAAATCCATGCCTGCCTGCTTGCTTGCTCACATTCAAAGCCAGCTGGCCTGCTCCCTCCTCAGTCACAGACACATTGACAGTATGTGGCTTCCCTGAAGCTGGCTGGCTGCCTCAGCAGGTATCTGCAGCAGCTGAACTCAGCAAACTTCCTGCATTCCATGGTTTAGCAGCCTCCAAAATAGATGAGATAGCAGCCTTTTTTTGCTGCATCTCAGCAGCACACGTGCTCCTATCCAAAAGCAGGGAAGGAAAGAAAATAGAGAAAGCTCAGGAATGCTTGGTTAGAATTCAGCATGGAGCAAATTCCCATGTCATTTTCTGTGTTGTCCAGAGCATTTCTCCTATCCCTAATCCCTCGTAATCTTTCTGACTAAGTTATTGTCTCGCCTGCTTCCTTTGTGACTTCTACCTGGGTTACTGACCAAAGCAGATTGCCTTCATTTTGCTCTCCCATGGCTGGAGAGCTACTTTGTTCTATTCTGCCTCAGTCCACACCAGCGCAATTGCCAGGTGGGGTCTGATTCCAGAATCTGTACTTGTGGTGATGAAGATTCTTGGTACCAAGAATCTGTACTCTTGGTATGCCGGGAAGCCATAGAAGATCAAGACTCTGTGACCAGAGTGAACAGGCTCATGAATTCTAGGCATGGGCTGGGTTCCTTTTAGAAGTGTCTCAGACCTGTTTTTAGTTCCTCTTTATGCAATGAGAAACCTACATGGCCACATGTGAGTCCAAGTAATGGGTGTTTTCAAACAAGTGTCTCCCCACGCATTACCCACAGGTTACCCAAGGGTAACCTGTGGGTAATGCGTGGGGAGGTGCTTGTCCAGGGCGGTAGCTATGCTGGAATGGGCCCAGGTGCAAGAAATGGACTTGCCCCCCATCACCATCCTCTCCCCTGTCCCATCCCCTCCCCTCCTTCGTCCCCCCAGTGCCTCTTCCTCCCTTTACTTGCTGCACCTGAGCCCTGGAGGCTGTGGCTGCGCTGCCTGCCTTGTGTTGCCACCGCCTGGTGCTGCTCGCTGGGTGAATCCAAGTGCACCTCATTCTTCAGGTGTTTCTGCTTCTACTTAGCTCAGTCTCTGCCCACCTGCACCACAACAGGACAGGATTTGTGCCCCCCCCACACACACACACACTTGGGTCGGGGACAAATGTTCTTCCTTTCCCTATGATAGCTACGCCCCTGAGCCCTGGAGGCTGTGGCTGCGCTGCCTGCCTTGTGTTGCCACCGCCTGGTGCTGCTCGCTGGGTGAATCCAAGTGCACCTCATTCTTCAGGTGTTTCTGCTTCTACTTAGCTCAGTCTCTGCCCACCTGCACCACAACAGGACAGGATTTGTGCCCCCCCCACACACACACACACTTGGGTCGGGGACAAATGTTCTTCCTTTCCCTATGATAGCTACGCCCCTGCACTTGTCTGAAAACACCCAACGTCTACTAAATCAACAACAACCTCCTTGTATTTATTTATTTATTCACATTTTTATGCCACCCCCCTCCTGCTTACGCATCTCGGGGCAGCTAACAACATCTTAAAATAATGAAACAAATAAAACCATTAAACATAAAAGCATTAAAATAACCCAGGCAGAGAGAGAGAAACAAATCCCAACCCTAACCCAACCCCCCACCTATCACCCGTCTCCCTCATCAAAGGCCCGGCAGAACAGCCAGGTCTTATATTGTCTACAGAAAGAGGGAAGGACTAAGGACAGGTGGACCGCCAACAGGAGGGAGTTCCACAGCCATGGTGCAGCCACTGAGGACGCCCTCTACTTCATAGTCGACACCCAGGAAACACGGGGGACTTCAAGGAGGGTGCCTCTGACTGACCGCAGAGGCCAGTCCAGGACCCGGAGGGTGAGGTGGTTCTGCATATAAGTGTGGCACAGGCCGTTCAGGGCTTTAAAGGTAAAAACAGCACCTTGAATTGGGCCTGGAAGACTATTGGCAGCCAGTGCAGAGAACAGAGCACTAGAGTAATGTGCTTGCGATGACTCATCCCCCTAAGGAGACAAGCCGCTGCATTCTGCACCAGCTGCAGTCTCCGGACCATCATCAGGGGTAGCCCCTGGTGTAGAACATGTTACAGTAGTCTAATCCTGAGGTAATAAAAACATGGATGATCATGGCAAGGTCCGTGTCCAAGACATACAGCTTAAGCTGTCGCATGAGATATAATTGGCGAAATGCACCCTTTGCCACAACCTGGACATCCAGGCGGAGCCATGGGTCTAGGAGCACCCCCAGACAATGGACCTGAGCCAAGTCTAAGGGTGCCTGTTCTATCTGCTTCCTGATCAATTTCTCTGCTGCCTTGGACACTGTTGCCCACTCCCTCCTTCTTGACTTTCTTCACACTCCAGGTTTCCAGGGCTCAGTACTCAAATGGTTCTCTTCTACCTCTCTGCTCCTTCAGTGTCTCTTTTGCTGGTACCTACTCTGTCTCCCTTCCCCTCTCGGTTGGATTTTCCCAGGGCTATATCCAGGGCCCCCTTCTTAGTCTCTCTTTACATCGTGCCTCTTGACAAACTCGTTGAATCTCATGCCTTTCAATAAGACCTGCATACTGAAAACACCTAGCTCGGCCTTGCCACACCTACCCTTTCCTCCTCCATCCAGTCTCATATCACTAACTGTCTCTCTAACATCTCCACTTGGATGTCTCACCTGCATCTCAAACTTAACATATCCAAGACTGAACTCCTCATCTACCCTCCTAAACCATCCTCTCCCTCTTCATTCTCTTATCTTATGGGCCCCTCATATCTCGGGGACTGCCTCGCCCACCACGCCTCAGAGCGATCCCTTCAGTCCACTGGGGGCGCCTTTCTGGAGGTCCCCCATGTAAGATGGGGGGCCACAATGGAGAGGGCGTTCTCGGTGGCTGGGCCACAGTTATGGAACTCCCTCCCGGAGGAGGCTTGCTGGCCCTGGGCCTGTTGGCCTTTCGACGTGTCTGTAAGACTTGGCTATTCGCCCAGGCCTTTGGAGGGGAGGGTGGGGGGTGTTAATTTTTGTGGGGGGTGTTTTAAATCTGTTTTAACAATATTGTAGATTTTTTATGTTTAAAAATTGTTTTTTATTATGTTGGAAGCCACCCTGAGATGCCGTAGGCATGGGGGGCGGCATATAAATATAAATAAATAAATAAATAAATCTTCATTGACAAGGTAACCATCCAACCTATTTCCCATGCTCATAGGCTGGGATTCATCTTTGACTCCTCTCTCTCCTTTATACCTTTTATTCAGTCTGTTGCTAAGGGCTGTTGCTTCTCCCTACATAACACTGCTAAAGTCCAGCCCTTCCTTATGGCTTCCATTGCTAAGACTCTAGTCCGCATTCTAGTAATCTCTCTCTTGAGTAGTGCAACCTCCCTTTTTACTGGTCTTCCCCATTCTCACCTTGACCCTCTTGCTTCTGTTCAGCACTTGTCTGCCAAGGTCATCCACCTTCCCTAGTGCTTTGATATGGTCAGCCCTGCTTCTCCCACCTTCCACTGGCTCCCTCTCCCCTTTTGCATTGAGCACAAACTCCTTGGCCATTTTTAAACGGGACGCAGACACGCAGGTCCACCTATGGACCACACATTCAAATGCCCATCTTAAGGCGGGGGTGTACGCTCCCATGCCCCACACAGCACCCACTCATGGCTATGTATGGGGCAACAGAGAAAAAGCCAGACTGGTCCATGCAGGGGAAGCCAAAATAGTATGTGGGGACAGGCGCCCTTGCACCCCTGACCCATGTGAACCTGGGTGCCCACCCAGCTAGAGGATAGGTCTGCCATCACCATTGAGAACTGTCACTGCGATGGCTAGATTGGCACAATGACCAGCTGCCCCTCCCCCATCCTGCCCACAGCCCAACCGGCAGCCCTTAAGGGACACACATGCGAAATACAAAACCACGTTGGCTCCAAAACGGTGTGCACCTCTGCACAACAACAGAGGAACAAGCCAGCACCATGTAGAACAGCAGCTCCATCAGCCAGGTAAGTGAACAACCACCTGGGGATGGGCGGGATGGGAAGCTACAGAGGGCGAGCAAGATGACAACTCATTGTTATGTTATCCCTTGACAGGCAAGTACCAGCACAGCGGGCGGCACCAACCAGGTAAGTGAAGGGCTGCCTGGGGAGGGGCAGGACAGGACCACTGCAGAAGACAAGCAAGATCTCAGCTCACCGTTATGTTATCCCTTGACAGGCAAGTACCAGCACAGGTCCTGCTCCAGTGTATCAGCTACAGTGTATGCCTTCATTATACAATCCATCATTAAGGTGGATTTTCCAGAGTGGGAGGCAGTGTCTGTCTAGTGAGTATGTCATCTACTTCATTGCTGGATTAAAGACCGGAAAGGAGCCCGGTAATGATTACTTGTCAGCTAAATTATTCAGACTGATGCCAAGCTGGTGGACAGGTGCCTTGGCCAGCCTCTTTACCCTGGTAAACAAGTCTGAGGCTATTCTGGAGTATTGGAGAGTTGAGATAGTTGTCCCAGTGTATAGAAAAGAGGATAGAGAAAACCCCCCAAATTATAGGCCCATCACTTTACTGTGTATCATTTCCAAACTTTATGTGAAGTTGCTGCTGAACAAATTGCTGGACTGGATCATTCAGGAGGACATCTTGGTTAAAGAGCAGGCAGGATTCCGTACTAATAGTTCTATGGTAGATCATTGCTTCATACTATCTCATCTGATAGAGATGTATAAGAGAATGCAGCAGACGTTATATACTGTTTTTGTAGATTTTTCTTCTGCCTTTGATTTGGTAAACTGAAAGAGACTCTGTAGTAAATTTAATTGAACCAGATGGGTATTGAGGGAAGGCTGCTGATGCTTATAAAACCTTTGTATACGGGCTCAAATTTTCATGTACGCATAGATGGGAGAGGCTCTCTCATGGATTCCCTTTTTAATACTAGGGACTTGAGACAAGTCTGTATGTTGGCTCGTACCTTGTTCGGGATAGGGAAGAAGTTATAGCTCCCCAAATCAGTCACCTATATGTTACCATTCTTATGTATGCACACGACACTATTTTACTTTCTCTATCTAGAAAGGGAATGTGCCGCTTCTTGCGGATCTTTGCTGAACTCTGCCATAAAGAGGAGCTTGAGATAAACTACAGCAAAACTAAAGTAATGGTGTTTTTTTCACAATTTGCTAAAAAAATCAGATGGACCTTAAATGGTCAGCAGCTGGAGTATGTGAATCAATTTAAATATCTAGGGATCGTTTTCTCCTCCAGGGGATACTGGGGTCCCCATATGAAAGCCATTAGCCATTACTTCTACTAATGCTCTGGTTCGTTTTTATAGGACTAAAGGAGGCTGTCTGGTCTCCCCAGCCATTAGGATTTTTGAGGAGCAGGTGATCCCGCAGATGTCTTATGGGCACAGGTTTGGGGAGGGGTGACAGTGACATCACTAGAATCAGTACAGAACTTATTCTTAAGGGACCTATTGGGAGTGCCTCCATCTACGCCCTCAGCATTATTATGGCTAGAAGTCGGGCTTGGATCTATAGCTTGCAGATTGACCCTGACCTTATTGACATATTGACTGAAAATTGGCCATTCATCCTCCGGGTCCCTTCCAAAACTTTGTCTAAGTGAGAGTTTGTCCCTTATGGGATTTTGTAAGCCAGATTGGTGGTCAGAGTTCTAAATAATATCAGGAGATTGGGCTTTTCGGTAGATTTTTCTGCTCTCTGTCCCTAGGCGAAAGGCTATATGCCTGTTGAAACAGAGGATAAGAAACATCGACATCCAAACCTCAAGGCCTTTCATAACAGTTTCTAGGGTCTCTCCCTTTTACAAATTCTGGATCCCTAGTCCAGCTGGGGCACGGTATTTGCTGGTCTTGGCTAGTCCAGACCAATGAAGGGCGGTCACTGCCCTCTGGATGCAATGAATGCGCTCAGCTGTAACAATAGGGCAGTATAGAGGGGTGGATTATGCTGATAGGTTTGTGTTTGCGGCAGTGGACAGGTGTTACAATGCCCACTTTATGCACAAGCGCATGCAAAGATGTTTAAGTCCTTACATATACAGAACTATATCCCCCAGAGACAGTTATTGATTATATTGCTAAATGATTCCAGAGACAGTATTACTAAGGCGGTAGCCTCATTTGCCATGTTGGCAGCTAAGCTCTGGTCTCGATGCAAAGAACAATCCCCTGAGGCAGAGGATAGTATTTAATTACCTGACAGATTCTTGTAGTGAGAATTGGGTGTAATTTCTGTCACTGAACAGAGGCTGATATTATGATTTGTATATTGTTTTGTATATATGTATGTTTTATTTTGATATGGCCAGATGGCTGATTCAATAAACTTAAACTAAACTATGCCTTCATTAGCCATGGCGTTAGAGGATAGGCCAGATCACCAATGATAATGGAGCCCATGGGACCCCTTCTGTGAGCTGGATGGCATGTGGTGTGAGTTTACCCATGTATATCTGGACATACAGTGGCAACTGGAGGAGGATTCTGCCATTGTGGCTCCTCCCAGACATGTCCATGAACAGTCCTTGGTGGTCTACCACAGCCTGCAGGGCCACAGAGAACTGGCCCTTCTGATTAAGGTAGTCATAGTTGCTGTTGGGGGATGAGTGATAGGGATATGTGTCCCATCTATTGCCCCAGTGCAGTTTGGGAACCCCAGACCGACAGAGCCCTCCATGACCTCTCCATGAGTATCCCAATGATGGCTGAAAAGATGGTAGACACAGTGGAGGTCCCCATGCTAAATTGCTGTCCCACAGACCAGCATGAGTTGGGGGTTGCAAACCTCCAGATTGCCAAGGCTACTTGGCACTCCAGATTATCAAGAGGTATTGGCTTATGCATGACTATGGTCTCTAGGGGTGTGCATGTCGTTTTCATTATTACCATAACGATAACAAAAATTGTCATTTTCATTTTCGTTATTGCAATAATGAAAAAGACAACCGAGAATAACGACAACGATAACGAAAATGACAACCGAGAATACAAAAAACGACAACCGAGAATACCAATAACAGTAACGATATTGATATAACAATATAAATAACGATATTGATAATGATATCAATAATGATATCGATAACAATATAAAAAATGATACCAAAAATGATACCAAAAATAATACCAAAAACGATAACAAGAGACAAAAACGACAATGTTGTTATCATTGTCGTTATTATTAGTGCTGTGGCAGTTGGGTTTTGGAGGGAAAATGTAGAGGGGGAGGAGGGAGCAGACACCTCAGAGTCTTAGGGTTGAACTCTTGAACTGTGCCTGTGTTGGGAGGGGTGAGCAGTTCAGCAGTATCTGATGGATGTATCCCTGGCCAATGAGCAGCACAAGCAGGCCCCAGCAGTCTCATGGGATTCTGTGGTTGCTCAATGCCTGCTGCCTCCCACAACCAATCAGAGGAGCTCTGGGGGAGGACACTGCAACCCTTTATAATGGAAGGGCCAGGTTTTTTCTGTCCGTTGTGTGACAGCTGTGCTTGTCAGGTTGTGTTTACAGAACTGTGGTGCTTGTACATAAAAAATTATCCCTAGCCCTCATTGTATTATTTAATTTTATTTATGTATTTATTTGGTATTCCCACCAATACCTTTCCTTCTTCATACCCTACATTTTACTTTCTCCCTTTCCCTGCACTTCTCCCCCCTGTACATTATATAGCGATAGGTAGTATAGATTAGATATATATATATATATTATAGACATTTAGATTAGAATAGTTATATAGATAATTGATTAGATAATAGATAGTTTTCCTTTCCCCTTCCCCTGTCTACCTTAGATTTAGATAAATATTAGTTATGCACAGGAATCAATAATAATACTGATACCAAAAATAAAATCTTTGTTTGAAATGGTACCGATATCAATAATGATAACGAATATTGATACCGATAACAAAAACGATACCGATATCAATTACCGATAACGAAAACAATATCAAAAATGATACAAAAAATGATAACAAAAACAATAATGAAAATGGAAACAACATTGTCATTAATAATGATAATGAAAATGACATTTTTGAATAATGATAATGAAAACAAAAAACAAAAACGACATGGGGGCCTTGTGCACACCCCTATTGGTTTTTCTCTGGAAGTGTGGCTGGAAGATTACCATGATGCAGGACACCAATCTCTGTGGCATGCGAAAGTGTTCCATCCAATCCTCATCCCATCCCCCGGTGGACAGGCTGGTCTCCCACCAATCATTGCTGTGCTGTGCCACCCAGGCTCTCCACTTGGTCGGCACAGCCATGCACAGCCCATGGCATCTCTGCTTATGTACCTTTCTCCCTGCATGAACTCACTTTTCAGCATGGACACTTCCTCCTACAATGCCCTGTATTGCTGTCTAACCTCCTGTCTCTGGAGCCGTGCCCTGCACCTGTTGCGCACAGTGTTTTACGCCACCAATCTGCGGTCCTTGTGTAGCATGGGGGACCAGTTTTGGTAGATGGTCTGGAACCACCAACACAATCCCGTTTGCATCTGCTGGATGGCTCGGAACAATGCCTCCATGGCCGTTAGGAGCTGGTCAATGGCAGCACCCCTCCTGGAGGCCATGGTAGTGTGTCCCACCTCTGAGAGGGGTATCTGACTGACCTCTGAAGGTGTTTTATGTAGCTCCACTGCCGGGACGTTGCCCAGGGTTTTGTTGCTATTGGCCGCTGAGGTATGAGACCTGTAGCCATGAATAACAGGCCTGAAAAGTAGGCCCATTTCAGCCCTTGAATTGCTAAAACACAGGTCAGTTTAAGTATTGACAGTTTTTAGTTTCACTATTTCTGTGCTGAAATATGTTTATTAAAATTGTTCTTTGGTTTATCTTGTTTACATACTTATTGGCTGTACACCCAGATTTCATGAGACAAAACGATGTTTTGTGGGTTCCTCTGTTAAATTCTGTCAATGTTTTAAAACTATTTACTATTTAAAACTATTTAAAACTATTAATATATATAGGTGGGTTCGTTGACTCCAAGCAGTGGGTGTCTTGTTTGGTGGGCACTGGTCCAGCAAGAGAAGCCGCAGCCTTTGAAACAGGAGACATCTTTTAGCCATTTTGTTTGCTGAAAGCAACCTGGATTCACTTGGGGTGCCCAGGAAGTGCCCAGCTGGGAGAGGGATTCCTTATGGGGTCTACTCAGGTCTGAGATTTACTTTTCCATCCTAACTATGGATAAAAATCCATCCTAGATTTAAAGTGTTCATGTTTCAGAATAGGCCATGGAATCCATTTTTCTTTCTTCTTTTTTCCTTTCTTGTGACCTATGGCATGCTGTACAATTAGCAGTAAACACTTTGGCCTTTAACTGGATATTATCTTGTTTTGATTATGGTGAAAGTGCAAAAATTAGCAGTAGACATGTCCTTGCTCCAGCTATCTTGTTTTGACTTTATTAGGTTTGAAATGCAGTAAACATGGTTGGAAAAAAATTAGAAGTTAATTCTGGTTATGTCAACAAAATGGGGTCCCGTAGTGGTATTTGACAGTATAAACACTGGCTCCTAATATGGCTCTGTCCACCTGTTTGGATATAATATGTATTTATTTATGGTTCATTATTGATTACTTGCTGTTTATTAATAACTTACTGTTATTGATTACTTGCCCTTTGCTCATAGTTTTAAATGGAATTTACTTGCTTCTTTGTCTTATGTTGGTTTCTTCCTCTCTTTTCAGCATAGACTTTTAAGATCTGTTCCCCACCCATTGAAATTGTCTTTTATTATATACTTGTCTTTATTCACATGGTGAACTTCTGTTAAAGTTAATGATGTGAATTTTGTTAATGATGTGACTTTCAACTGTCTACTTTTCAACTGTAATGGGTTTCCATTGATATTAGATGGGGGTATCAGAATATCATCAATAATGTGATGACTTTAGTGGAAACTGGGTTTTAAGGAATAGCAGTCCTTAAGTTAGGGTCTGTTTTTTTGGGGAGACAAGAACCATAGTGGTTTAATTTGGCCTAAAAAGCAATTTGCTTTTTAGTCTGTTCTGTAGCTAAGCAGACTTTTAGAATAAAAGATCATTGTAACCTTTTACAGATGTGGGGATAAAGGGGGAATGTGGCCACGGGATGTGGCTGACCGGGTTGTGCACACCAACCCCATGTTTCCTGACATTAGCCCTGTTTCTCTTTCCTGCCCAGAGTAGGTGACCTGCTTTCAGCTGATGTGGGATATCACCCAAGACCTCTTGGAGGTCACGGTGGCCCTTGCTGAAGTGAGCCAGGTACTCCAGAATGCTCATAAGCCTCCCATGTTGCTTAAGCACCGCTACATTCCTTGACCCTGCTTCCTCAGATTGGTTACTTTTTATGATGGGAGCATGCACCACAGGGATGTTCCAGAACCATTGCTCTGTCCTTTGAACAGCTCACAGGCTGGAAATTAGCAATTGGCTTCGCCCTTCCCTGTGCATTCTGGCCACCCCCTCCCCCTCCATGACGGCCTGTGGTACCCCTTCCGGGTTCCTTCTCTTATACAGTCCCCCTTTTATGCTTGTGTCCCCCTCCTTGCCATGGTCCATCCCCACTCCACCTCCCTTGGTTTGGTTTCTTAGTTCCCATGTGTTGCTGGGCCCTTGCCGAGACACAATGCTGCTCCCAGTTCAGCTGGAGTGTATGTGTGGTTCTTGGTGGCGGGGCATTCACCTCACCCACCACTGGTGTGACCTTGGTGTCCGTTTCCCCCATTACAGTGTGGGAGATCCATCTGGAGTGGGAGCAGAATGGGCATAAGGAGCAGGAGATCCTCCTCGACACATATGGCACTGGCTCCATGCCCTGTCACACGCTCTGAGCGCTAGGTGGAGCCAGGCCCGCAGCCACAGACCCTGAGTGGAAGGTCCCCTTTTGATCGCCCTTCTGTTTCCAGCTAGTTTACTAATGTGCTGTTTTTGTTTTATAACGTTTGGCTTTCATTTTTATTAGTTTCATTGTTTTGTATCCTGTGTTTCATTGTGTCCTTTGACTTGTGCGCTGCTCCCTAGGCTGTGGGGATGGAGGGGGACTGTGGCCATGGGATAGGGGTGACTGTGTGTGCACCAACCCCATGTTTCCTGACGTTTTTCTGGCAGTGTTTATATGGCCTGTTCCAGGGCCGGGGGGGCGGGGGGCGGGTTCAGTGGAAGATGGTTTACGGGCCTCACCTATGAACTTTTGCAGGTGTGCTGCTTCCCCCACATGGCAATATTCTCTGTCCAATGTGTCCATGGTTAGCTCTGTGGGAGCAGCCATCCGCTGATACTGTATGCTGGCTCTGTTGTGTCTTTATCTTGTGACCTTGGTGCACTGTTCCACATATTTTCAGCAGCTGTGTGAGCAGCAGGTTGCTGTTGCGGTCCCAGGTTCCTTCTATTTCCATGCTGCTGGAGCAGGGTGCCATGTCCAGTGATTTGGACCCTTCCTTGCGCTGTGGCATGGGGATCGGGGGTAGCATGACCTGGGATATGATGGGTTGATGTGCAGCAACTGATTGTTGATCTGTATACTGTTACTATTGGCTATGAGCTGATTAGCCAGCATATGGGGGGGCAGCAGTGCGTGCAGTGCGTGCAGTGCGTGCAGTGGGCAGGGGAGCTCAGCCTCTGGTGTTAGGGCCTCTTGGACTGTGCCTCACCCCCCCAGGGGGCCAGTGAGAGCAAGTATTTGCGGGAGATCTGTGAACTACCAGAGTTCAGCCATTGCTTTGCATTAGACGGCCCCTCCCTTGCACTGTCATTCACCATGGCCCTGCTGAGCACATGGGGATATTTGCTGCCCCAACACAAGTGAGGCTACTGCCAAGGAATGTATCGATGGGCCTTGTATGCGGAGGGAGCTGGTTTCACCCTTCCACCCACCCACAGCCTTGAGCCCTGCTTGAACTTTATTACTTGGACCAAAAGTCAGATTACCAAACATTGGTTACTTGACAAAGTGCCCTTAGAACAAGTTACTACATAGAAATATCTAGGCCTTGTATTCTTGGCTACAGGGGTCTGTCTGGCAGGACCATATAAATATGCTAAAATTAAAACTGGCACAAATGGTCAACGGCATTATTAAATTCTGGAGAACAACAGGGAACAGATTGTTAGAACAGGTACTGAAGCTACTGAAGTATAAGTTACACCCGCAAGCCCTCTATGGAGCTGAGAGATGGGGCTACTCTGGCAAAACTGATTTAGAATGTCCTCAGAACAAACTCCCCAGAATTGTATTGGTGGTGCCAAAATGTACAGCAGCTGGCTTGATAAGAACAGAAACTGGTATCTTACCTGTGGAATTGAAAAACCAAATAAAGCCTTTCTGTTATTGGCTGCATATATTGGCTATGGCAGATGATTTCCTTCCAAAATTATGTTGGCTAGAAATAACAAATACAGATTCTAGATATGTGTGGAAAGAGAATTTGGAAGCTATAGTCAATAAAACTGGCTTCTCCTTGGACTTTCTATATACCTTACTGCAATCCAGGATTAAAAAAGTAATGGAGTCTCGATTGAGGGACATCTGTATTCAAAAAGATCTAGCTGCAATTGCACTAGTTAAAACCTCACCTTAGTTTAGTAAATATAAGATGCAGCACCAACTGGAACAATATTTGAAAATATTAAGTAACTTTACTATTCCGGAGAGCTTTAACTTTGCTGCAATTCCAGATGATGCCATCAAGAATAATGAAAGGTAGATTCAACAACATTCCTTATGAGCTACGTTATCGTTTGCGTTCTACCCAACAAATTTAAAGATCTTCCTTATTACTTATTTAAATGTCTTCTTACAGATAATGCAAGATCAAAATTCCTTAAGCCTCTTTTAGAAGGTAAATCCCTTTGGGATACCCAGTTAAAGCTGTCATATTTTCTGGCAAGTCCATAGGATCATATTAGACAAACTGGAGAATCGCCAGCTTAGCACATGCTCTAATGGTGGAAAGGTGTAACAATCAAGTCATGTTGTGCAAGAAATCTTGATTAATTCTAGTACTGGTGAAATATCAAAGGGTTAATGAATTTATGGAATTTATGCTGATGTGCTTCAACTGTCATTTTAGCCATTTTTATGTGGAAGCGTTTTAATTTATTGTTGATTTTGTTTTGTTGTTTTAAAACTGTATAAATTTCTTCATTTGTTTTGTAACGTCTATATTGTCAATGGCCTATGGTCAAGACAAATAAAGCTTGATTATGTGGACCATATTTCCCCCCTCCTGTGTTTGTGTGTGCCCCCCATGTGGCATGGGGAGAAGGGAGGTTTCCCGGGACCAGAGACCTCTGAATACAGCAAGTCAGCGACCAGTCTGTGGAACTTTGTGCTCTGGACTTCCATCCTCTGTGAGTGATGTCTCAACAGGGATGTGACCTACTTTCTGGTCCCCAGCTGTAGCTGCTCCACTTGAACTTTATTCCCTGGACCTTATTCCCCCCACCTGTGTTTGTGTGTGCCCTCTGTGTGGCAAGGGGGGGGGCGCGGTGTTTCCCGGGTATGAACCCTTGGATACAGTGAACTGTCTGTGCAACTTTGTGCTCTGTGCTGATGGTGTGGTTAACTCCGTGGGAGGGGCAGGGTTCCCCAAATGATACCCTGCAGCAGGTGTCTTCCCCCTCCCCCCAGGCATTGTGCGCTACAGCCCGCTTATGTGGGTGATCTGTGGCCTGTGCTGTGTGCAGCATGTGGCCCTTCTGTGTTTCCGCTGTTACTTTTTTTGCTTGTTTCCTGTGTTCCTGTTTTGTGTTTATTACAGTTTTGTTGTTTTAGTATCCAGTTCTGTCACTGTGTGCTTTGATTGGGGTGTGCACCACTCCTCTGTTGATGTTGAGGGTGGGGTTATGTGACCACTCCCGCTGTTACTGTTGGCATGTCTGCCTCCATTGTTGGCCGAGTCTGGCGGTGGATCCAATGGCATCCCCTGTCACAGCCAGGATGGGGTTACTGTCTGCTGCAGCTTGCTGTCTCCTTGCTTTCCATGTCTGTACATCATGGCTGGGGGAAGGCGCCAGGGTGGGACCTCTTTTTGGCAGTGTTGCTGGGCAGGGGAGGAGGGGTCGGTTTGAACTGTGTACGCAGCCAGTCAGTGGAAACACAAGTGCGTGGAGGCTGCCTGTGTGGCTGTGGTGGCCACCCAGGGAGCTGCCCGTTTGAACCCCTCCCCACCCACTCCATGTGCATGGATGCTCTGCAGCCATCCCACTCAGTGGACACGGATACACACACACGCCGTGCTCATTTAAAGATGGCCCTTGTCTTCACCTTCAAGGCTCTCTTCGTGGCCTTGCTCCTCCCTATCTTTTCTGCCCTTATTTCCTGCTACATTCCCACTCAGGAACTTCACTCCTCCTCTGCCACCTCCCTCACCTGCCCAGAGTCTCCAGCTTACTAAACTGTCTTTATCCCTTCTCCTCTGCTGTCTCTATGCTTGGGACTCCCTTCCTGAACAACACACATCTTCTACTCCCTCCCTTGTGACCCTCAAATTCCTCCTAAAAACTTACCTCTTCTGTCAGGCCTTCCCTAACACCTCACACCTAGAGACTGAACATTTATGTGCTGCTTCTTATACAGTATCATCCTTCAGGATGCCCCCACTTCCCTTGCAATTAAGCTGAACACACGCACCTTTAACGTCTCCGCTTCATGGACATAGCCCTTTCCCCACATGTGCCCCTCCTATTGTGTCTCCTCGCCTTCTCCATTCTAGATTTTAAGCCCCTTGTGGTAGGGACCTGTCTCTAATCATGTCTGTTCAGCACCAGGCACATTGCTGGTCTATATAAATAATAATTATTAATAATAATAAACCTCAACAACATTCACACAGAGCTGCACATGCAATACAGTTTCTCATCATAAATGCTGTGAGCCCCACACAAATTATTCAAAGAAACATTGCCTTATTTTTATGCACATCAGTCACAATCCAGACTTGCTGTTACCTTCCCAGTCATTATTGGATTCAGCATGCCAGTTATGTCTGAGAAGGTAATGGGCTTTGTTTGGACATTTTTGCTTTTGCAGACCTGCACGGCAATAGGCTGCCTAAATGTCACTAAAATGCTGACAGGAAGGCTAAGAATCTGTGTTTGCTGCCTGCCACCTGGAGCTGATGTTTTTAAATGACTGTGAGTGGGCAGGAGTCTGTGTCTTGACTTTTCATCTTAGGAAACATTAGGACACAAGTGAAACTGGGTAAATGCATTTCCTGTTTTAAGGCCATTTTGCCAGTTTTTGCCCATCTAAAGATCCAGAAACTATATTCTGGAGTAAGTGGTTTCTGGATCATGGACTAAATCTGAAGCTAAAATTCAAGCATTTGGTCCCAGAAACTTAATGTCCTTCATTCAGTATTTTCTTATTTATAACATTTTCCTGTAGTATGCCACATGGACAGCCTGATCAGATTCAATTTATTTCTAAGAAATCTGCCAGATAATACTGTCTAAGATGTAAAGTACTAAATACAGTAACAAAATACCAAATAACCACATGGCCAGAACATACAAAGGAGCCAAAGGGATCAAAGTAACAAAGTAGCTGATCATGAACCAATGGCCTGAAGTGAAAAGCTGGTGTGAATTTGGCAAACAAAGGGTTTCAAATGTGACCTCTGAATGATCTTCCCTCTAACTAATGTGAATAAGTTGCATTTGACAAATCCTCTGTTTATTTCCAATATTTGTTTTAGTTCAAACCCTTGCGCATGGTGGTTTGTGCTTCCTTGTTCCTTATTTGTTCACATCATCCAATACAGCAGAGTTGGCAGTTGCACCAGGAAAGTACAAGGTACTACTGCAGGGCAGGACAGAAGTGCACTGGCAGCTCTCTATGAGGGAACATAGCCCTCCCTCCACACCTACTTTAGCACAGTGGTTCTCAAAAAATTTTAACCACACCCCTTTCCCCTTCCTCTTGTCTGTGGTAGCTAAGGCCTCTCCACCCACAAATATACACCTTGTGTTCTCTCTCCCAATTCTTGGGTTGCTACTGATGCAAATTTTTAAGGAACACTTACAATTCATAAGTTATGAACAATACACGTTGCATTGCTTAAGATACCAATGCAGGGCCTGCAACATGTATTGTTCATAAGTGTTCCTTAAAAATGTGCATAGGTGGCAACCTTCCCACCCTTCCATTGTTTCCCCTCTCTCCCCCTCTCCCCCGGGCTGCTTTTGCAGGAGGGGCGGGGTAGAAATCTATTGAAATAAATAAATAAAATAATAAATTTGTTCCCTGCCTGACTCTCTCTTTCCCTTGCTACCCCATGAGTTTGGAAATTCCTTCTACCTCACTCAGAGCATTTGCCAGCTGTGCTCCTTCTCATCCCTTCCCCAGAATACGTTCTGTGCCACCAACACCCCGCCACCAGGGAGACACCCCCCTCTCCAGTGCTCACTGCTCTAAACAATAGCATTATTCTATCATGTATTTGTACATAAGAGCACCAAAGCTAAAGTGCATTCTGAAAACAGCAGCATGGCACTGGACTTTGCAGCAAAAGCAAGCTTTGGTTAATATTAGGCCTTAGTTTTGTTGTTCACTTTGTTTTAGGTGGAAGAGGAGAGAGAGTTAAAGCTTAAAAAGCAGCTCTCTGAGCAGTTCCACATGCTGAAGAAGGAACAGCAAGACAAACTGCAAGGTAAGAGCTGGAGTCTCTCCTTAGCTGGGGACAGGTTTCTTTCTGTCCCCTCCAATGCTCTCGTTCCCAATCACCTTTGCTCTGTCAGTCCTTTGGTATGTGCACAACTCTGTCATTATTGTATCCTGTGCCAAAGAGCTCTGCCCACTGTCTCCCCCTTGCTGACTGCCCTCTCTGCCTCTCTGCCCTGCCGGATTTCACATGAGACCGCCTCCTCTTTTGTTCCCAGGGCCACAGTGCAGCTCATTTCCTCTTTGCCTCCTTGCAGGATCCATGCCAGCTACAGGGGAAGGCAGACTGGAAAGAGGTGTATTCTATGTTCCAGTCATTCACATGCAGACACCTTGTCTTCATGCTTGGAAAATGGTCTTCTCTAGAATATTATTCTTGTGGTGCCAATGCCGTCTAACTACAACTAACATTCTGGAAAGACCATTATGATAGGGCTACATTAGCGGTTAGGGTTTTAATATCAGCATCATTGAAGCGCATCACCAATAGAGGAGAGAATCATGTGTTTAAGCTAGCCATGGACGTAGTAAGGCTAGAGCTAAATTTCTGTATGGAGCAGAACTTTGGGCTCCTCTGATCTCCTCTAATTTGGATTTGGTTCAATCAAAATTTGCTCAGGCTTTAATTAAAGTACCAAGAGGCACCCCACTCTCTGCCATTAGAATGGAATTGGGCCAAAGAAGTTGGATGTATAAGGCGTGGTTCTCTGTACTAACTATGTGGCATAAAACCATTGGACTTGGATCTGTAGCTACATGACTTAGTCACCTATTGCCCTTGGATAGGTATAAGAGTCAGTGGATGTCTAATACTGAATTACGTCTGGCCAAGATGGGTTTTTCCACCAATTATTTGTTTGCTAGGGACCCCTTTTTGGTTCGGTCAGAGATATTGGGTCGGTGGGATGATATAACCAACAAAATGAATTGGCAAGGGTTAGGACGTCCCCTCATATGGTGGGATATTTGCCTTTGATTCCGCTCAAGGTGGAAATGGCTAATTATCTAAATAAGGCATCCTTTAAAGCAAAGAGATTATTTCTGTGTGCTCATTTAATGCTCTTCTAACAAAACTTCTGGAGGGACGAATAGAGAGAGTCCCGTATGCGATGAGACTTTGTCCCTTTGATCGCCTGTAGGTAGAATCACTAGACCATTTATTGTTAAGGTGTCACTTCTATGACAATATTAGGGAGGCAGTACTGAAACCTTTTCTGGATAAGTTACCGGGCAGATCCAATTTGTTCATACTTGAATTGGCTTTGAGGGATGTAGACCCGGAAGTGACTTTATTACTAATGAAGTTTTTAATCCTGGCAATAAAGCAGAGGTCTGATTTTCTTGAATTTAAGTCCTCCTCAAGTGATCTTTATTTAGAGCCATGACATTGATTATTGGTGCCCCCCCCCCTTTTTTTTTTTTTTTTGATACTGAATAGACTTTGCACTGTAGAACTGTATCAAGCTCTTTGATGCTTGGAGAAATTTTATATTTGATATTAGATATTTTGCAGATTGATTATGGCTTTAATGCTTGAACGTTTTTTGTCACTGTGTTCTTAATTGTTGTGTGTGGGGATTTTTTGTGCTTCGTTAAGCAATGACCTTTGGTCACGCTGACAATAAATTATTATTACTAACATTCTTTGGAGTGGAGAAGCCTCCCCTGGGAAATGTAAACTTTCCAATCAGTCCCTGGGTTCTTAAAGCTTATGTTGCAGACAATATTTCATCTACTGTCCTATCTCAGGATTAAGGCTGTGGATCGCCATGGAATCTTTCCATCTATCTGCCCTTTTACCCTGGACAGCAACTTTGTCACTACTATGGAGGAACCTGATAATCTGGCTCTGGCTGAAATTCAGACTACAGGCCTGTGACCAAAGCCAAACCTGATGAGACCTAACTTGTCTCTTTGGGCTTGGGTTCATTCTGGCCCAAGCACCTTAGGCTCAGCCAGGTTGAACACCACAGTTGTGGGAGGCCCCGCATGAAGGGAGCACCAGGACATTATGGTATTCCATAGAGGCAGGGCCATATTGGAAGGGGTGGGGAACACCATAGACCCATCCCTTCTGGAGTGCTGTGATGTCATTTCCCCAACTCTTTCTGTCATGGCCATGTTGTCATGGAGTGCCGTGACATCACAGTGCTCTGTGGGGGGAGAGGGAGCGGTGCAAGTCAGATCAGGCTCAGGGTCAGAAGATTCCTGTTGCACTGGACCCGTGGGCTGCACTAGACCCCTTCCAATATGGTGTTCCCCAGGAATATTCCCCGGAATATTCTGGGAATATTTGGCTTGGATACTGAATACCAAAAAGGTTCAGACCGAATACAGCTAGTTTCAGGCAGGATTGGATCGAAGATTTTAGCCTGAACACTGTGAACAGTGCTCTAATCGAGACCATCCATTACTACTAGCTATCTCTGAAGCTATACTATACAGTCAGATGATGTTTGGCAGAGAAGTGCTGGTGCTTGCTATAGTTTATTTGTGTTTCAAAGTTTGTGTTAATTTAGGAAGGATTGATTATAGGCAGGAAAGCCTGCATAGGACAGTGTGACTGTGATCTCAGGGTTTCCTTAGATCTAGCCATCACCCCAAGTACTCCCAGATCAGCCATGACTTGGTTTACCTAGTGTTAGACTCTGACAGCTATCACTCACTCCCAGCATGCCAGCCAACATGTGTAAACTCACTGCCACCTGTATCTTGGAGGTAGATTGATCGCATAAATAAATGTATCAGTTCTTTCAGGTCTGTCCATTAACTGAGAATTCCTCCAAACTGTCTTTGGTCAGGTCCAGTAACACAGGAATGCTAAATTATAAAGAGAAAGTTTATTAAAACATTTCAGGTTGTCAATAAGTATCGGAGCTTATACAGAAGTTGCATACATGAAATAAAAGAGAAATAATATGCAGCGCTAGCTTGACTTGCAAATTACCCTAGCTAAACTCTTACCAAATCATAAGTTTCTAGACTTCATGATGCTCAGGTAATTTTCAGGTCTGCCTTGACACTTTAAAAAGCACAAACCCATCTGCCATGTTGGCCAGACAGGCTGGTTGCTGATCTTCACATGTTGGTTGCAACAAGTGCAATCTCTTTTCTGAATGAATGTCGAATGACCTTTTAAATATTCAAGCCCCCTTCTTTGTCTCAGCCTCTGGCATTAGCAAATCTTGCTTACCCACCAGGCAGCAAGTATGCAGGTAGGCTTCATTAGGTATGTATGGCCCCGAATGTGTATGCTAACAGAGAAGCTTCTCTGACTAAGATTCAGTCGTCTTGAACTACCCTCCCATACAATTTTGTAAGCTTTTATCATAAATTTCACCATACAATCAATATTACGACGTTTAACATATTAGGACCTATCTGTAACTATTGATTGTACAGTACCAGGTTCATGGCTGGTGCTATAGAAATAATAATATAATAATAATAATAATAATAATAATACTATAAACACCAAGCCCCCTAAGGTTTCATCGAATGGTCTCAGAAATACATTGATGCTGAGATTACATACATTCATACCATATCATAATTTATATCTCATAGGTTCTCGTGACAGATGAGAAAAATCTGACCTTGGAATCCTGCACAGACTTTCCATTCTGTTGCTTATTAGACTAATGAGCTGAATGGTACACAAGCTTTTGAGCCAAGTCACTCATCTGATAATGGGACTGCGATGCATGTGCAGGCGTCCCTACCTTAGACTATTAAAGGAAAAGACTAAATGTCTGGGAAGGCTTCTGTCTGCTATGCTGGAAAGCCTGTGTAGGCTTCGAGTGTGTGGCTAGTGTGTTACATGTTCTGTTTGTGTGGTTACTGTGTGCACCGAGCGTTTGTTCTGTTTTTGTATTTTCTTAGGGCTTGTGGTGTCTGTGTGCTAAGTGTTGTTCCCCATAAAGCTCTTCTCCCTATGTGAAAACCACACCCTCTTCCTCAGCACTTTGTCCCTAAGTATTTATTTTGAAAAACCTAGGAAGTTAATGCATAAAAGACCTCCATTGCGAAGCAGTTAGTGTTGCTGCTTTGGGGTTCACTTTATCTAGCTGTCCCCCAAAGCAAAACCGGACCCCACTTACTGACACTACTAGTCACCACTCTCCGCAGAGTGTGCCAGCCCATAGGGGGTTAATTCTCTATTGTCTGTATCCCAGTAGTTTTTTACACAAGACACACCCACTCATGCCTACTCATGCCCACACAGTGGACATGAGTGGGTGTGTCCCATTTGAAGGCGGCAGCGGGTGGGTGGACGTGTGTGTGTACTCCTGCATAGCATGCACCTCCACCCACCTCCCCTGTACAAAGCAACCAGTGAAAACGCCAGTTTGCGGAGGGATGGGTGTGCGCCTGTGTGCCCCCGCCTTCCTGGGTGCGACACCACCCCCACCCCCACCCCGCGGTCTGTTTAAAAGGGGCCTTTGCCATATAAATATAAATATAAATGGGTCAGGCTCATCCCAACATCTAATCAAGAATCCCCCAAAGTCTTGGTATTCAGTGCCAGTAACCACACAGTCAAGAGCTTTATAATGAGATAGTTTTAAATAAGAGTTAAGAGAGATAATAATGGTTCAGAGGAAATGCAGGTGATTCATAAAGAAATACAAGTAAAAACATGCAATTCTAGCTCCACTCATAGGAGTCCCTGGCTAATATAGAAGTTCTTACCCTACTTCATCATTCTTGGAGTTCAGGATTCTTGGCCAGCTGACCAAGCGCAAAACTTAAGGTTCATCATAAATCCAAGCAAGTCTCTCTACATCTTGGCAATGTAAACAATCTCAAAGTGTCTCTTACTCAAGAATTAAATAGGCTTGTACATTCCTTTGTCTTAGCTGTGGAAGGTTCTATTCTCTTCTTAGCTGTTTAGTAAACTTTTCCCTCCAGGCTCCTGGATCCTTCCAGTAAACAAGGTGTTCTCCTAGTGGCTTTAGAGGTCTTCATTGTTTATGCATTGCCTAGATAACTTCCCTTAATGGCCTGAAGGCAGTGTCATTTACACTTCAGATCTCTCCAAGAGCAATTTTGTAACTTTTTTAGGGGGCGGAGAAGTAGCGAAGCTCCCAGGCAGGAGTGTAGTGCGATACAAGAGAGAAGAGATATGGGGGAGCAAGAGTCTTGAAAGTAAAAACCAGGAGCTTGTGTTGAGTGTGTTCATGTAAAGGGAGCCAGTGTAGGGAGAAGAGGAGAGGCCGAACATGGCCAAAGCGATAGACGTAGACCACTGAACAGAGATAAGGGGAGGGGGGCGAGATCAGAGCAAGGGAGACCAGTAAAGAGGAAGTTGCAATAGTCAAAGCGAGAAATGACTAGAGTATGGACTAAGGTTTTTGCAGTGGAAACAGAAAGGCAGGGCCAGATTTTAGCAATATTATACAGAGCGAAATGACAGGATTTAGCAACAGCCTGCACCTGAGATGTAAAGGAGAGGGAGGAGTCAAAGACGAGATAGGAAGAGAACCAGTCGAGAACAGAGTCCCGGAAACCAAGGGAGTGTAGCTAATCCAGGATGAGGCCATGGTCAACAGTGTCAAAGGCGACAGAAGGATTGAGGATGACAAGAATGGAGTAGAGGCCCTTAGAAGATGAGATAGGAAGAGAACCAATGACCTTAAGAGAAGGTCATTGGTGATTTTGGTGAGCGCAGTCTCAGTCGAGTGTAGAGGGTGGAAGCGAAGGGTAGGAGCGCAATGAGGCGATAGCTGGAAGGGTTAGAGGGATCAAGAGTGACCTTCTTAAGGATAGGGGAGATGGGGGCATGTTTGAAAGTCAATGGAAATGACCCAGTGGAGAGGGAGAGACTGATGATGTGCAGCAGAGAAGGTGCAGCAGTGGGGACAATCGCTGTTAGGAGGTGAAAGGGGATGGGGGTCAAGGCCATATATGAAATATGACTCACTTTATAAAACCAACTTACAGCTACAGACATGTCGATAGTACATACATCAGTTTTGATCATTGTTATCATATCATAAGTCATAATCCATAAATCCTTGACAGCTGCCCATATACAATATCTTACTCAGACCCACAAAAGCCAGGAAGTGAAATGTTTATCCACTTGACAGTGCATTCCTTCTTTGCCTTCACCCAAAGGAACTCATCATTACTGCAACTACCAGACATTAGACCATGCACCACAACCTTAACACTGCCTCTTAGTGCTACCAGCCTTACATCATCCCCTCTACCAAACTACCCCTTCGTGCCCAACATTTCACCCACAAAATGTCTCCAGTTAATTGGGTTAGGTGATGGTAACTTGCCAAATGGGTGTATAGAGAAAGGAGAGTTGAGGGACAGAGTTAAGATTGTGGTGCATAGTCTGCAGTGTCTGGTAGTTATAGCAGTGTAAAGGTGAGTGCCTGAAGGAGAAGAGGGGATGTACTGTGAGATGCCTAAACTTTACATTTCATGTGGTTTATGGTTTTGAGTAAGGTACAATGTATGATTAGCAACCCTAAACACTTCACAATGGAATTTTTGGTATATTCATTACATTGATTTTTCAGCCACTAGCATTGTGGCCACACCTGAGGGAGGGAGCTTCCTTGGATCATTATGGCCATGATTTACTGGAGACGAAGCAGTTCAAATGATATCTTTTATGGACCAACTATTGTTGGTGGAAATGTGCACGCTTTCAGACCTCACAGGGGCCTTCCTCAGGCAAGCAGGAGTCAGAACTGAAGATTTAAGCAAAGTACAGTGGCTGTATATCATATAACAGAAGAGGTGGTGGGGAGAGAAGGAATAGGGAAGGGGTGTGATATATCAGGGAGACACGAGTGAGAGGTAGAACAAAGTGAGTGAGAAATGGACCATAGTAACAGAAGGTGGCCTCACACATGAGGAAGGACATACACTGGATTTGGTTTTTGCACCAGTCTTGTTAGTAGGAGTTAAGGGGATTGAGCCTTTGTCATGGTCTGACCATTACCTCCTTAAGGCGTGCATCCTGGCGCATGATAGCCCCCGGCAGGGTGCAGGACCTATTAGATCGGTCCGCCCCCGGAGACTTATGGAACCGGATTGGTTCCGGAATGCTCTGGGGGAGTTTCCCCTGGACCTTGACACCCGCTCTGTCAATCTCGTAGCATTCTGGAACACCTTGCTGGCCGAGACCGTTGACAAAGTGGCTCCCAGGCGTCGGTTGCCCTCCTGAGTCTCCCGCAGGTCTCCTTGGTTTACCGAGGGCCTGCGGTGTTTGAAGCAGGAGAGCAGGCGGTTAGAGCGCTGGTGGCACCGGACTCGCAACGAGTATGATCGATCGCAGCATAAAAGCAGTTTAAAGGCCTATGCTGTGGCAGTGCAGGCAGCAAAGAAGCAGTTCTTTGCTGCTCTTATTGCATCTGCAAAGTCATGTCCAGCGGAGCTTTTC
>QEPC01006805.1:1874598-1898215 GCA_003113815.1 Sphenodon punctatus | reverse complement strand
GCGGCTTAAAGCCGGCACTTCGGGGATCTGCGTCGGAGGGGGCAGGATCGCCTGCTCCCTCCGACGCGCGGTAACACGCAGCTGGAACAAGTAGACGAGCGCAAAGAAAGGCGGCTGATCAAAGGATCAGCCGCCTTTTTTGTCTCATGTATAAACACCCTGAGGCCCTGTGCCCCACCCCTAGTTGTGCTGGGAAAAGTGACTGCCCACTGTAGACTAAGTTAGTGAGTTTGTTAGCAATTGTATGTCTGTGCGAATTCATACGTAAGTGCAGTGATTGTTAGGTTTCACCAACATTGTTTCCATGCTGGCATTTGGTGCACTGAATGAAGTACACTACATTTTGGGATTTACAGGTGTAGTTACCTTGTGTTTGGAATGGTTTTCTGTGGAGTTTGTGGACGGTGGCAGTGGTGGAATTGTGCTGGCAAATTTTGCATCTGCTGTTCTGGCAGGGTCTTGTTCATGTTGATGTTGGGGTGTCCTGGGTGCCAGTGAGTTTGCTTCTGTGTCTGATGCTCAACAGTCGTGACCGAAGACAGGTCCCTGCCTCAAGGGGTTTACAGTCTAGGATGGACAAAGGAAGGGAGACAAGAGGGAAGGGAACATCAGGAGGGACAAGGATTCGTTCATGAAGTTTAGAAGTTACAAGTGCATAATGCATATGCTTAGCTTAGTTGCAAGGGATCCGGGGATCCTGCTGGATAACACAGTATGAGGAGAAGCATCAGTGAGCAATCCCTTGGGTTAAGGAGCTGGGGAAAACCTGATGGAAGAGGTAGGTTACTACGAGGAATTTGGAGGAAGGAGAGGATATTTTGGGAAAGGGCAGCTGGTCTGCGCATGCGTGAAAGGGCCACTGCACATGCGCATACCAGCTGCCCTTTTCCAAAATGATGGCAACAGTGCTGCCACCGCCATTTTGGAAAAGACCACACACGTGCAGAATGGTCCAGCGGCCATTTTACACATGCACATTTCTTTTTTATTTAAACCAAACCTCAATGGGAGTGATGCGGTTCGGTGCCAATTAATCTGTAGCTGCCCATTATGAGCAGTTGCAGATTTAATCTGAATGCCCATCCCTATAACAAAGAGGGGAATGAGGACAGAAAATCTCAGTAAATCTCGGGTACCATCCAATGTGAGAGCTTTTCCAAGAAACTGCACTGTCTCCCTTTACATACCCAAGCCTCCATTATTCCCTAATCCCGGGGCATGACTAGCCTGGCATGACTGTAGCCATTTTAAAAAATAAATTCAATAGGTTGAGTAGGGTTTGTGTGTCTCATCATCTTCTCCTGATAGTCTGGTTGGTGTTTCCCCTGCAGAGCTCCAGAAGGCCCGTGACCAGGAGAAGCTGCTCCTGACAGAATCCTACCAAAAGTCCCAGGCATCCCTACAGGTACCAACATCTTGTCACAGCTAGCTGAGATCTTCAGACATATTGCTGGGTGTGTGTCCCCTGCCCACAGTGCCGATGAGTAGCTAATCGGTCTGGCTGCTGCCATTCATATGGGTAGGGAATGTGTGGCCACCAGTTGCCCACACACCTTTTTGGCTTGTCCCGCATGGAGCACTCTGGATTTCTCGACAGCGCTCCATGAGTAGGTGGTGCTGCATTGCCTCGACCCACCTTCAGACAGGTGGTCAGATGAGTGGCTCCTGGGTGGGCATGTGTGGTAGCATCTCATTGAAAAACACCCTCTGAGGGGTTGGGGAGCTGAGAGAGTTTGCATAGGCCCTAGGTGAAGTAAGCCTGCTGCACCCGAGCCATGCTGCTTCTCTGTTTCATGAGGACTCAGATAAAAGACCCCAAACAGTCTCCCCAGATCACCATACTGCATCCTCACAGAACTGCCAGGTTCCTTCCCAATTTGGCAATCCCTGGAAACTGACAGCATATGGCTTTCTGTTTCATTTGTGAGTGAATTTTCCTTCTCATGAAAGCTGAGAGTTGTGGGTGTAACTAACTAGCCAGAGGCAGCTATCCTGTTTCTAGATCGGGGTGGGAGCCTGCAGCCCATGGGCTAATCTCAGCCCACAGCTGGCTTTTCATTGGCCCCATTCCAGTTCCTGAAAAGGACCTCATAGGTACTGAAAGGGTGAGCTCAGGCGAAGGGACAGATTCATGACTGAACCCTCCCCTTCCTTCCTCCATCCTGAGCACACCCCTTAAACACCTGCCCCCAGCTCCCATCCAGGGTACAGATCTTGTACTGATTTTCAAAGTAGCCTGCAGGAAGTGGAGTTGGGGTGGGGGGGGGAGATTCCACAGCCATGATCTAAAGCTAAGCAGGTTTCATCCATCCACCGCTCTATAATGATGAACATCAGTCCTGACCTGCTAAACCTGTAAATTCCTTGAACTGTCCCTGCCCCGAGACTCTCAAATAGAGACAAAGCCTAGCATTTTTAATTCCAGCTGTCAGTTGAAGTTGCAGGTGCTAAGCAGCTCTCAGAATCTGGCACAGAGACTGTCATGAGTGCCATCACATGGTGCACAAATAATATATATGTCTAGTGCCTGCCTGGATAGTACCATCATTGAAATTGATAGACCACAAGATTTGTATGAATGAATGTGCGCTAAGTGCACCTGGTCTGCTGAATGAGGTTGAATTAGAATTTTGACCCTTGTAATGACCTAAGGCAGGGGTGGGGAAGCTCAGGCCCGGGGTCCACATGCAGCCCTCAGCAAATTTTTATGGGGCCCCTTTCCAGTTCCTGGCTGCTGGATCCTATTCCTACCCCCAAGCACTGAAAAACTGGACACAGGTTAAGGGAGCAGAGAGGAGGGCATGCACCCATCGATAGGAGACAGTTTCATGGCACAGATCCATATCTGGACCCTCCTTTTCTTGAACGCACCATGGTTTCCAACATCTATGCGGCCCTCAGAGCTTGAAATGAATTTCAAAGTGGCCCCTGGAAAGAAAAAGGTTCCCCACCCCTGATCAAAGGTGTTTGGCTCCAGGGGTTTTGTTCATCCCACCACTGAGTATCATTTGCTGAGTAAGGGTTAGTTGGTAAGAGTGAATAGTATTTCTCATAATATTAGAACTAAATGATACCCAGTGAAATTAGCAGACGGCAGGCATAAAACAAAGAGATGGAAATACTTTCTCACACAACACACAATTAATTATTATTTTATTTATAGAGTGTGCCCTGCCCCCACCAAATGAAGCACAGGCTCTTCATAAAAACAACTCGACAAAATACAATAAAAGACAGACCTTTTAAAAACAACTTCAGAAGGGGAAGAAATAAAATCCAGCAGTGGATCCTGTAAAAGCACTTGGAGAATAATAATTTAAAAAGTCTTCAGGTGCTTTTTAAAGGTGAGGAGGGAGGATCAAAGGCCATTTTTAGATGATACACGCCCATGCAGGTTCATGCCTCCAGACGCCTGTCTGAAGGTGGCATGGTAGGGGGCATGCTCCCATGACCCACGCACCGCCTGCTCATGCCCACACACACAGCATCCGGAGAAAATCTGGAATGTTCTGTGGAGGGGCAGGCCAGACCATGCATGGGTAGGGACGCTCGTCCATTGTGCACCCATTCCTGGCCCGTTTGATTCCCCCCACCCACTCACCAAACATGCACTCCATCCAGCACACATGGAGTGGGCACTCCATCCAGCACACATGGACCCACCCCCAGCCATACCCATTTAAAAATGGCCTAAGAAAAATATCTGGAGGGAAACCAAACCAGACAACCTGTGGAACTCACTACCATAGGATATTGTGAAGGCCACTATTACAGCTGAGTTCCTCAAAGGATTAGATAACTTCATGGAGGAGAGGTCCATCAATAACTACTAGCCAAGCTGGTCAGGAGATGAAACCTCAGACTGCTGGAAAATGTGAGTGAAATTGCTGTGATACTTCATTGTTCCCTGTGAAAGGGCTTGGAATTTGCCTTATGGCCATCTTTGCGTGATGTAAGATATGTTAGGATTATCATTTGCTCTACACTGAATAGATTCACCCTGCTGGAGGAGAGGTCATAAGAGAGGGTTCTTTCATTTCCCTTCTTCCCTAGGAGACAATAGACGGGCTGAATTTCCAGATGAAATCCTTCCAGAAGAAAATGAAGCGAGTGGAGGAGTCGATCCTGAGCAGAGACTATAAGAAGCATATTCAGGTGGGGAAAACAAAGCTACCTTGACTTCTTGAATGGAATTTCTTTAACCCTTTGTGTCTCCAAGCAAATCCACTCTATTCAAGGTAGTGGTAATGGGGAACTCAAACTAGTAGTTTCCAAGAAGAATATGAACCCAGGGTATAAATGTTTGGTCATCAAATGATACTTTTGAAAAGACTATGTCTGGAGATGACAGTGGCCTTATAGTGCTTGATAAGCCTGTGCTATGACTGAAACAGCAGAAGACTACAAGGTAACCTTTAAGAAGACTAATACCACATTCAGACCAGATGCCTGGGGCTTTTAATATGATGCACAGGCAAAGACACGGCAGTGGGGAGGAGCCCGAAGTAGCGCTGGTGCAAACGAGGTTCTGCCGCGTCGAACAGGATTCTGCTGCGGCTTTGCTCACGCACGACAGGGCTGGATTTTGCGCCCTGTCATGCACGAGGCTAGCTGCGGCAGATCCCCATTTGCATTGGTACTACTGCCAGCATTGGGTTCCTCCCTGCTGCTGCTTCTTTGCCTGTGTGTCATTTTAACAGCGATAGGCATCAGGTGTGAATGTGGTCTAACAGATACATCACTTCAATTATGCAGCCAATCCAATGTCCCAGAAGTCAATAGAGCACCATAGTGTGAAAAGCTGCACACTGAGACTGAGATTTTCCAATGCCACTTAGAACAGAGATTCCCAAATCTCAGGACCCCAAGTAAGGTCATGCTATTTGCAGATGGGGTCGCAATCCCAGCTGAGAGTTGCTTTACGTTACATGTCTTTGTTGGAATTATAACTAAGACCGTTTTTAGACGAGGAGTGCTGAAGCGCCTCCTGAACCCCGCATTCAAAGACAAGCGGCCGGAAGTGACGTGTCCCCATTGCTGGCGGCGGCGGCGGGGGGAGACACGGGGCTTTCGAGCGGCGCGTTCTGAAGACTTGAATTTTCTTGCTTTCAGAACGCTCTGCTCGAAAGCCCCATGTCTCCCCCCACCGCCGGCAATGGGGACACGTCACTTCCGGCCGCTTGTCTTTGAACGCTTGTCTTTCCGGCGTTCAGGAGGCGCTTCAGCACTCCTCGTCTAAAAACGGTGCATGTCTCAAAATGGGGTCCTAAAGGCTGTGATCCATGAACCGCTTACTCCAAAGTAGTCCCATTGGAACAATTTATGGATCACAGGTGAAAATTTGCCTCTCTTGATCAGGGGATTGTTTTGTATTTGTTCCTTATACAGCAAAGGGTGTTTTTAAACAAGATGCTACTCTGCATGGCCACCTAGGAACCACCCAGGAACCATGCATCTGACCACCCATCTGAAGGTCGAGCGGTGCAGATGCGCACTCCCACAGGCCTTGGAGCACCACCTCATGGCCACCCAGAGAGCACTGCCAGGAAACCTGGAGTGCTTCATGTGGGGCCAGCCAAATGTAAGGTGGCCGTATCGGAGCTGCCCGTTTGAAGCGCTCCTCACTCACTCCACCTGAGTGGGTGCTCTGCGATAATGCTACTTTACTTAGTAGCTGTGGCCCTCCCCCTTCAGCACCTTGCTTGTAATAATAAACACCTAAAGACAATGGGAGGAGGGCAAGGGTGGGTTCAAATAGCAGTGTTTACTAATTAAACTGGTGCGAGGATGGGGCCACATCAGAAAGACTCCCCATTTACATGCTTCTGCTCAAGGCAACCACTTCAGAGAGCTTCTGCACCTCTTAAGGAACACAAGCTCCACCAACGGGTGTTCAGGCCACTTAGTGCTTGTTCTCATGAGTGTCTTGGGGAGGCAAGTACCTTAACATACTTTAATTGTGCCCCATGTTCCCACTAGCATGGGGGTAAGAGGGAGGATAAAGGGGGGAAGGTACTTGCCTCTCCAAACAGATGGGGTTAAAGTGGGGAGAGAGGTTGTTACCTTCAGGAACTTGCTTGTTTGTACTGGAAAGGGAATTACCTTCCTTCCTGAGTCCTCTGCTGTTCCAGCAACCTCAGTACTTCCTCCTTTTGTGTTTGCCTCATGCCTCATCAATTGTTTGTCATTCTAGCTCGCCCTGCTGGCAGTTCCCTGCAATTTCCCAAAGAGGGCAATCCGAGGGAAAGAGCTATTTAATTCCTGTTTCTTTCTGCTTCTGGGAAGCAAAGGTTGAGGGAAATAATTGCTTCAGAGTAACTCTTCTAGAGTAGCTACTCTGTTTAAATTATACTAATGAGAACAGCCCTTAAAGAGAAACAACACAACTCTCATGACTACCAGGAGTTAGACAAAGTCCCCATTTATTTCAGTGTAAGTTGTGCATCTCTATCCCTAGGTATTTTTGAACCTTTCAGTCTTGTTAGTTCTCATGCTGGAGTGAGTGGATACATCTTGGGGGTGTGAGAAGGGGTGCATTTCACAAACCTCTACCTTGACTGTGGATGAGCTAGTGGGGGATGGAATTCCCAAAATGGTAGCAACACTGCCCATTTCTGTATCATTAATTCTGATAGGTGCATCAGCCACCAATTGAAATTTATGGTCAATTTTGGAAATGTCTGAGCCACACCTGAGCAAGGGGAGTTTACAATAGTTGTAAGAACAACAACAAAAGGACAGGGGGCATACTGTGGCAGAGAAGAAGAGGACAAGGAGGAGAGAGAGGACAAAAAAGAAGGGGTGAGGGAAAGAAGATACCAAGGGGGCAAGGTATACAATATCAATGTGCGTGTGATGGGGGATATCAAGTACTACAGACAAGGGTGGGATTTCCACCCCCTCGTCAGTGTTGACCCCAAGACTCTGGATATGTCTGTGAGCTCTGGGGGACCTTCTATTTCCCCAGGTTAGTGGGGGTGCGAGGATGGGGCCACATCAGAAAGGGGACAGAGCAAAGAGGCTCTCCCACCCCTTTTCCAACATGGTCCTGTCCTCTGTGGGGTATCATGTCACAATGTTCCTAAGGAGGCATGATTACATCAGAAAGGGGCAGGAGAGTTCCTATGCCCCAACCCCTTTCTGATGCAGGTGTATCATGGTGTATCCTGCTGTCATAATACTCTAATACTGGCAACATGAGAGAGGGGCAGGAGAGTCCCTTTATCTGCCCCCTTTCAGCAAGGTCCCACTGCTTTCCAACCCAAAGAATCTGAAAGGGGACAACCCTATCTGGGGGGGCACGATCTAAAAAGTGAGTACCACTGCCATGAGATATAAGCGAATAATTCAAGTGCTTCTTATAACTGAGAACTGTTAACTAATCTGAGTCTGGGAACAGTGTATTGTATGCTTACCAAGGCAAGCCTTCCCATTGGACACATGGACACTGTCAGCACCACACACCAACCTCTTGGTGCCACCCCCATGAGGCTAGGTGACTCCTCCTTTCTGATTAGTTGGTGAGGGTAGAAAATGAATTTTGTCCAGGGTGGCTCTGATGCAAGCTTGCGTATCTTTACTCATCTTTTGGCTGAGGTTTAAAAGAACAAAAAACCAACTCAGAACCTTGCAGTAGCATCCCCTGCCTTTCCAGGTGAATTCTATCATTTTTTTATTTTCCTCCTCCAGGATTACGGGAGCCCCAGCCAGTTCTGGGAGCAGGAACTGGAGAGCCTGCATTTTGTCATTGAGATGAAGAATGAACGCATCCACCAACTGGACAAGAACCTGCTCAACTTGGAAACTGTGGTGGGTGGGTTGTTTAACACACAGTAGCTTCTCTCAAAATGTTAGTAGAGTCTTTCCCAGAAGCAGCAGTGATGGGAAGACACAGCCTAGTGGAGTGCCCAATCCAGACCTGGCCACTGGTCACAAATGGGGGCTGGGGGGAGGGTGTCTGTTGGAGGTAGAGGAGGGGGTGATACATGAAAGTGTGAATGAACCTGTGCAGTATGATTGCTCACTGTGTGATATGAGACCCAGCCAACAGCTTTGCATTCTGCTGGCCTTACAGTACAGCACAGGAAGCTGGTCTGTCAGGGTGAGCATTTATGCATCGGGCCCTCTATTTATAACTATTAAGTCTGGTCAAGTGGAACTCAATCTGTCTTCTGGGATTTTTAATCTGAACCCCTAACCCCCAGTCCATGTCCTAGGCATGGTATGGAGACTGTGCTTCTGGCCTTGGTCAATGACCTGCACCTGGAGATGGACAAGGGGAATTCTACCCTGTTGATCCTGTTAGATCTTTCAGCAGCCTTTGATACAGTTGACCATGAGGTGCTGTTGACACGACTGCGGGACCTAGCAAGGGAGCTCCAGGCGACTCTTGAGTGGTTCCGCGCCTTCCTGTCGGGGAGGTCCCAGAGAGTGGTGATAGGCGATTGCGCGTTGTCCTCTCAGGACCTCCCCTGTGGGGTCCCACAGGGTTCTATTCTGTCTCCCCTCTTGTTCAACATGTATATGAGGCCACTGGGCAAGGTCATTCAGAGGTTTGGGGTGAAGTGTCATCAGTATGCTGATGACACCCAGCTCTACCTCTCTTTTTCATCCAACCCAGGCCCTGCAGTCTCAGTGCTTACCCGATGCCTGGCTGCTGTTGGGGACTGGATGAGGATTAGCCGGTTGAAGCTGAATCCAGACAAGACTGAGGTGATAATGGTTGATCGGTCTTGTGATCTGGAGGTGATTGGAACTCCTGTTGTTGATGGAATCCGGCCCCCTCTGGTCAATTAGGTTCACAGCCTCCGAGTGCTTCTGGACCCCTTGTTGCGCCTGTCAGGCTGTGGCGGTGGCCAGGCGCGCTTTTCACCAACTCCATCTGGTGTGGAGGTTGCGGCCTTTTCTTTTTGATTCAGACCTGGCCACCGTCATTCATGCTTTCATCACCTTGAGGCTAGACTGCTGCAATGGGCTCTAAGTGGGGTTGACCTTGATGACTGTTTGGAAGATGCAGCTGGTACAGAATGCAGCAACTTGCCTCCTTTTGGCACCAGGAGAACATTACACCGGTGCTCCCAAGGCTGCACTGGCTCCCTATAGTTTTGGGGCACAATTCAAGGTGCTGTTTTTGACTTTTAAAGTCCTAAACACTCTGGGCCCCACATATCTGACATATCACCTGTCCTTCCATGCCCCACTGTGGCCCCTGTGATCAGCGGGGAGCACCTCCCTGTGGATACCATCTGTCAGTCTAGTTCGTACGGTGAGGGCTTGCAGGGGGGCATTCTCAGATGTTGCCCCAAGGCTGTGGAACACCCTTAACCCAGAGGTTCGTTTGAGCCCGAGCCTGGTCAGTGTAAGACCTTTTTATTTGTTAGGGCATTTGGCAGACCGAGATAGGGAATGGGGGGTTGATAGGGGTTTGGGGTAGGGGTGTGGGGATGGTTGGGGAGGGTTTTGGGGGGTTGGGGAGGGATGAGGGGAAAGGTTGGGGGTTTGTATTTTTATGTATTGTTTTTAATGATTTTGTAAGCCGCCCTGAGCCATCTGGGAAGGGCAGGGTAAAAATTTAAATAAAATAAATAAATAAATAGCATACAGGTTGTATCCATCCCATCCACCTGGACTCAAACTGTAATCTCCATGAGCACGTACTGGCCACCTCACCAGCTGACACTGCTGCCCACGGATGCCAGCACCTTGCCTGGACACTTGGCTGGAGGGGCTGGCATAGGATTGTCACCTATGCACATTTTTAAGGAACATGTATGAAAAATACATGTTGCAGGGCTTGCATTGGCACCTAGATTTTTTTCATAAGTGTTCCTTAAAAATGTGCATAGGTGGAAATCCGAGACTGGCAGTGTGTGCAGCCAGCAGATGGAGAACTTTGCTAACTGGACAAGCCTGCTCCAGCGCTGGCCATTTGATGGGAACCAGCAGGCTGCTGCTATGCCTTGTTACGCTCATAGAGTGCCAACATTTGTTCAGGAGCCATCAAAGGGTTTCTGATGGAGAGATCAGATGGACCCTCATTAACCCTATTAGAAAGTCTGTCTACTCTGCTGAAAGTGCCAAATTCAGTTCACTTCTGACCTTTTCCCTCTCTTCTTGTGTTCTCTCCTTTTCTGAACTGTTACAGATGGAAAGAAACCTGTTGCTTGAAGAGAAAGTTAAAACCCTCCAGCAAGAGAATGAGGATCTCCATGTCCGGACACAAAAGCACTTAGTCGTGACAAGGTAACCTTTCCAACCCACTACACTGTCCCTGTCCTCACCAGAGTGTGCGAGAGCTGGGTTAGGGTGAGTGGGCAGAAATAGTGCTCAGGGAATGTGTGATAACAGAGCTGAAACTAATATGCATTTTAAAATTTGTGAAAACAATTTGGATATTCATTTCCAGAAGCAAATATCGATATTTGCAACTGAACCAAATTCATCACTTCAGTACTTTGGTATTGAGTACTTCCTGTTCCCTCATTTTGTTATTTGGTAGTTTTTGCAACTCTGCTGCATTATGTCACACAGAGGACCAATCAAATTCAAAGTTGAATTCAAAAGTTCAGAAAAACCCTCCCCAAACAGTGCTACCAAAGACAGAGCACCAAATAATGATGAGGTAAGCCAAGCAAACAAAGTGAGTAAATCCCGAATAGTACTGTACTGCCAAAGTGGCTGCTAATCGAAACCAAAACCAAAACAAATTTAGCAAAGAACTAGATTCAGATCTGACCTCCAAATTCACTTCGCACAAACTAATAGAAAAAGGTCACATTTGGTATTGGCAGCTGAGAATATTCCTCTAGGTGATTCCTAGATGCTGTGACAGAAGATTCACCATCCACTGCTCCTTTACAGGCAACTGTCTGACGACCTCCTGGTGGTTCGGGAAGCTCTAGAGAAGGAGTCCCAGCTGAAGGAGCAAGCCCATCGGGAAAAGGAAGAGTTGCTGTACAGAGTCCTGAATGGTGACACCTCCGTGGCCTTCCCTCTGTCTCCTGAGGCACCACTCATTGCCACGTAGCACCTTGGGAAGCAGCAAAAGACTGCAGGGAGGAGGAAGGCAAGAGAAACAACGAGAGACTCTCCCACCTCCTCGGTTAAGCCTTTCCCTTTTTGTTTAAACCCGGAGTTGCTACCATGAGATTCAGAAGTATACTGAGGGCTGCTGAGGAGCCTGGACCCCTCAGAACATCTCTCTGAGGGTGATTGTGTCCTTTGTGGGACAGTTGCACATGCCTTTATCCCCTCCTTTATGTGCCTTATAGTACAGACATCAAAGAAGGTGGCTAGCTGCCTCAGCCACTAGACACATGGGGCACAGGGTGTCCTCTAGCTGCCCTTGGTTTCACTTCTCACTAGCCATGGTTACACAGGAGCAGAGGCTGTAAAGAAGAAGCCGAGATTCTGACAGTTACTCTCATAGAAGGAGAATGAGCCATTGCAGCTAAAGGGCTTTCTAGTCTGTCTGGAGTGGGATAAGGCAAGTTTGGAAAACTTCTTTGTTGGGAACTAAAGATGGACGCAAATCAAAGTCCTGTATCCAAACCTGGGAGTGTTTGGGTCTGAAACTTGTGGCTTGGGTTCATTTCTCTCTGGAACCAAAGTAAATTATTCTGGTTTATACCAGAATCTTTTTAAACAAAACCACCCTGATTCTAGTGTGAGCCCAGTAGGCTTTGTGGCAGACAGGTCTCTTTGCTTAGTAGGATTTTGAAAGTCATGGAATTTGTTGCTTTACGTGACCCAGTGTTGTCTGACACAGGCAGGCCCTCTACTGGCCAAGATGCAATACCAGCTTCAGAAAAAAGAGTTCCGCTGCTTCTTCCACCCACTTTTCTGCTTGTGCAAGCTGGGTGCAATGTTTTGCTCTTCAGATGTGGAAGCATTTCACACCCACACTGCACTCCATGTGCTGGTGAAAATTATGTCAAAGCAGTAGAGAATCCAGCACTGAATGTCTGGCTTGCTCAGCCCTGTGTGAGGTGGAAGTCTTAGCCAATAAGCCATGAGCTTTCAGCTCCTTTGCCCTGTTTACCAAGAGGGAAGGCTCCCCCCGCCCCTCCCCCAGTGTTCACACTGGAAGCCAGATAGCAGGTCTAGACAGATCCCACCCACCTCCCTGGGTTTGCTTTGCAATGACTTGCTTGTGAAAGTGACCGTTTTGGTTGGTTTGTGCATCTGACGCATTGCCACTTTTGTGCTAGCAAACATGAGGGGATGCCAATTCTGTCCAGCTTCCAGAGGAAATGTGTGAAATTTAGGAATTTGCTTCAGGTGGAAACTTGCCATTTTCACAAAGGAGTGTCATCCTTTCTGCAGCACACAAGCTGGTGAAGTGAGAGGTTGGCATGCTGGAGAATGCCTGCTGACAACATGATGCCCATTCCTGGCCCCTTCTCTTGGGTGAAGAACTTGTTATATATCTCCCTAGAAAATTCAGTTGGCCAAAGAGAGACATAAATCCCACACATACACCAAAGCACTCACACACACATGTTCACACACACTCGCACAGATCTGGTGGGAAGCACCTGTCCACGCAGAGGAACAGAGTCATCACCTCCAACAGTGGGGCATTGCCCGCCTTAGTCGGGACCATGGGATTTTTCTGCCAAAAGGCAGAACTGTTGGGTTGTATGTTATTGGCTAGCAGCCTTCGTGCTATGCAAAAAAAGCCTCTTTTTGGTCACTAGGACAAGCTTCAGTGTAACATATGGGAGATCCTGAGGAGAAAATTGGGCCAGACAATATAGTGCACCTCTGCTATGGCTGACACTCCTGCCATCCCTCCAATTGAAGGCCACATGCCAGGTTATGAAGGTAGAGCTGTTCTTAGGCTTCTGTCTGGGAGTGACAAAGAATAGTGTCAGACAGAAAAGACTATGGCCCTGACGCTGCACCATTAAAGTCAATGGAGGTTTGTCATTGATCACGCAAGTGAGGGTAGGGTAGGATCAAGCCTCTAGTACAGGGATGGGCAAAGTCTTCTAATCCTGAGGGGCCAAAGAGCTGCATGTGGCTCTAGAGCCACAGTTTGCCCACTTCTGCTCTAGCAGATGCACGGCTAGGACATTAGCTGTGGACCTGACTGTTTTTAATGCTTGCTTCCCTTGCGAAAACTGAACAAAGACTGCAAACCTGATAGTATTTGGTACGCTTCTAGGCGTGGCTTCTTTCTACTGCCTTGTGTTCTTAGCAGTATAGGTAAGCATCTTGTGCCCTGGCTGCCTTCTGCTTCCTTCCTTCCCCCCCGGAAGCCCTAATGCACTTGGAGTGGTGATGAACAGACAGCACTTCATGCATTGGCGGGATCTGTTTTTCAAAAGAGCATGGGCGCACCAGAGGCAGCTGACTATGGAGATTATTGGATGCACACAAGCACTTTCCGCTTTCCATTGGACATGCAAATGCTGTTGGGAGAGCTAGCTAACTCATCAGACTACTACTGGGCTTTCACCGGGATGATTTAGCAGGGGGGGGTGTGTGCGCGTGTGAGAGAGAGAACACTTAACTAGTGCATCTTTTCCAGACATGTTTCAGGCGTGTCACTGCTGCTGTTCCGAAAGACCCCACCCACAACTGGATACAGAAGCACCAGCCTCAGCCTCTTCCCTGAAAGGGCTGGGGCTGATCAGCATAATTAAACAGCCCTCCTCAGTGCCAGCCCTCAGCTTAATTCATTCCTGAGCAAGGGCTAGCAAGGTAGGGGTGGGAACATGGGCTTTTGGAGTCATGGGGCCTGAGAGGACAACTCCACCTCCGAATAGCCTCATGCTTTGGGGGGCAGGCCAGAGCCCCAGCACCACCTTCTCTTTCTTTTTTTAAATAAATTAAGCACTGTATGTGCATGTGTGTGGAGACAGAGGACAGATCCATGCACTAAAGGCTGTGACAATACGATTCTATAAGGAAAAGTTGCTGAAAGAAATAAATGCCAGTATTTTCCATGTTCTTGCTTGTGTGTGAATTTTCTTTTGCTTGCACCACCCTCTATTTCAAACACACTTGCAGTGTAAGGGGTGCAGTGAGAGTCTGGCAGAAAGAGTTAAAGCCATCTGCCGGAACAGGGGGGATCTACAGAGGTTTTCTCTAGCTGCTGAAACTCAAGTGGAATCTGTTCTGGGCAGAAACACTCTCACTGGAATGAATATAAAGGAGAGTTGATGTCAGTCAGGGTTTGAGAGATTAGCCCATCTGCAGGGCTGGCCAACATCCCCAGCTGAAGCAGTTCTTTCCTGAGCATAGACAAGCCCTGGGCAGGGGCATGGCTAGCCTACTGATTGGCCAAGAGCCTTTATCAAGCTGGTATTTAAGGCTGCCCTGGGTCACCACCTTCAGAGCTGCTCAGTGTTCTGGCCAATTATTGCTTTGTCTTCAGCCCCAGGACTGAGCAGATGGCTTTGGCCCTTTGTCTCTGCTTCTGTTGGATTTTTGTTTCTGGCCTCTTACTTTTGGACTAGCTCCTGCTCCTTTGCTCTAGCTAGCATGACTTCATAATCCTGATAGCTAGAGCGTTACAGGCCCTAATCCTGCAAGGACTTAATGCAGTTTGACTATCCCCATGTCCTAGCGGCCTAACAGTCGATGCTCATTGGGGAGTCAACCTGCTACTGCTATTGAGCTGAAAGAGACTGATCTGGTCAGAGACGGTCAAATTTTCATACGAAATCAAGCATGATGAAAATGGGTATACTTTAATTCATAAAAAAATCCTGGGGGAAATGGCCCTTTTCATTTTCAAATTTTAAAAATTGCTAATTTTTAGTTGCCAAAAAGTAAACATTTTGAGGGGTGGGAGAGGGTTTCTACATGTTGGTTGTGGGGTGGGGGAAGGCGTGTATTTTTGTTTTGCTAAATGAAACATGGGGGGAAGGTCATGTTTCTTAATGAAAGGGGGAACGGGGAAAAGATTGTCACTTCCATTTGGAGCAACCCCAGTCCAAAAAGAATGGCTAGGATTTGCAGAGGAAGGTCAGTTACAAGAAAGCCTTTGCTTTGTAATGTCCAAGCTCTGTCTGTAAGAAACCCTGGTTGTGTATGTGGACCTTGGGCTGAATGGCCTTTGCAGTTCATAGAGTCTGAACTCTATGATGGGCTTCTTGATGGGGGTGTGAATTGGAATCGCCATGCTATGTGCTACCATGTAACTGAGTGACCAAGGCCTTCAAAACAGAAGTCTATTTGTTTCAACTAGCGAGGTATCCAGGAAACGTCATGTGCAGAAAGTTATTGGGAAAGGTGTGCAATGTACCACCCTCTTCCCCATGCTGGCTCCTGCCAACCTCCCCCTCCCACATTGATCAGACACACTCTCGTGTTAGGCGACTATTACCAGCTCTCTCTTTCCAATTCTGGTCAGCAATGTTCCCCCAGCCAAACCATGGTTGGGGTTAGGGGCTGAGGTCCCATTCAAGCCTACAGTTCTATAATTCTATCCCATTTCCCCCTTTCATGGCTATGACAAAGTAGGAAATATGCACTGATGTTTTCCTGGGCATACATATAGCCTCATCATCATTGTATCTGAGTACCTCAGAAACCTTAGCAAAGCTATTACAGCATCTCAGTGAGTTATATTATTTAGGTATTAGGCACATACAGATGAAGAGCTGGAACATAGAGAGATCCCCCCTCCCCCCCAATTGTGCAGAGCCCTTGAACACTTTAATCATAGGTATCACCATGAGAATTTGTAGGCAGGGCCAGCCTTAGGATTTGTGGGGCCCAGGGCAGAGATAAAATGTGGGGGTCCTTGTGGCCCCTCCCCCTTGGGGGCACCTCTGTGGTGCCCTGAAGGTGGACATGTTTGGGACCCCACAGAGGGAGTGGTACCCCCACAACCTGTTCTGGTGAAAACAGAGATCATTGCAGGGCCCTCAGAAAGAGCAGGGGTCAGGGCAACCACCCCAGGTTGCCCTGTGGTAAGGCCAACCCTGTTGGTAGGGTCTGCGCACTTTTGAAAATCAGGCCGTTAGGGGCCTATCCCTTCTGAACCCAGTTGTGCACTTGAAAATCTGGACCTCGTGTGACTTCCATAAGTTCACGCAGGGAATAAGCCCAGATCTTTTGAATCAGTGAAAACAAACATAATGCTAACTCCACTTTAACACTGCTTTAACATTCCTTATGCATGTTGCAGGGCTGGGCTACATAGGGCACCATACAGCCCCGCAACATGCATAAGGAATGTTAAAGCAGTGTTAAAGTTGAGTTAGGGTTAAGTCCTGAGGTTACAATAGTAATCTGTGGGTGAAAACAGACCTACTTGTCCATTCTGTGGACAGAGAGCTTCACTCTCCCCAAAACTGCCTGTCAGGCAATTTTCATCAGCACTAAATTCACTTGTAAAAAAACAACAACAGATGCCAAGAGTGAAATCCAAGCTGCTCCAAGGGCAGGTGAATCCAAAGCCTGGCTTGGGAGGGAAAGAGGTTTACTCCTACTGGTGTGACCGTTACAGAAGAAAGCAGCAGGACACCTGACCCTGAGGACTACAGTGCTCACATGGTTCACAACAATGTGAGTCCCCAGGAGAACTAGCTAGTCAAGTGACCCCTTCACAGAGGCTGCCTCTGTGCAGTTTTCCAGCTGAGAGCACTGCTGAAGCCTGGCCAGCCATTCTGTCAACTCTCCCCAATGGAGAGGATGGTGTCTGGGAGCAATTAGGCTGTAACTACACACTGTGCATGCACGCGCGCGCACACACACAGAGTGGAAATTGTGTTGTGCTAATGATTTTTCCAACCTGCTAGATCAGGAAGTAGTGGAGGTAAGCAAGACTGATCCCTTGCTTTTCTTTCCCGATACATTAGTTATGTACAAAATGTCTTACCAAAGGCCACCCAGGCAACAACCCTTCTTGCTTTAACAGGAGTTTAGCCCATGTAAGGACTACAGGCACTGACTCTACTGCACATGCTGCAAAGCCCCCTAGAATTACAGAAAAACAAAGTTAGAAATGAAGGACAGTGATGAAATGCACAGCCAGGCTATGCTTTTTATCACTGCTCGGTCTGCCAGCAGGATTGGTCCATGGGGGAACGATGGAGACCTGTTGGAATAAAAGAGTCTAGGTGCTGGAAAAGCAATCAGATAGTACTGACAGAGCTACCCCCAGACTGGAGCTACAGCTCTCTCCAGCTGATAGTCATCAGCCAGCCCCCCTCCTGATGCAGCTCAGCTACTACTCTGCTGAGAAGCTTTTCGAATTGGTTACCAGGACTCTTGCTATTTCAGGCTGCTCATGCACCACGTTTGTCAAAGCAGCTCATTGCTTCTACAGGAGAAGCTCCTCCATCAAGCTAGGTTTTGCTAACCTAGCCTTCCCATCTTGACCTAACTTTGTTCCTGTCTTGCTTCAACTGTCCCCTCCTCCCCAGCCTACAACCCCTCTTTCTCTTTGTCCCTATTCTCCTGCCTTGGCCCTTCCCAGGACCCACTCCCTGACAGTGTGGCCAATCCCATGCCCTGCAGATCCTGTGTGCAGCTGTGTGTGTGCAGAGCCATGCAGAAATGCACCTCCATTGTGGGCACATTGTGCCAAGTGGAAAACGTGCTCACGCACATGTGAAATCTACAGGGCATGGGATCAGCCCCATCGAACCTTGGCACTGCGTCCAGAACACATCCTTGTCATAATCCTGTAATGCCTCAACCTTGGTCATGGAGAGGCCTTGAAGGATCCTCTAGCCACACACAACTCAGCAGTCCCAACAAAATGTGCGCATATGAGTGCATCCGTGCTCATTTTCATGCACTTCATTTCATCAGTGTAAACACCCACCAACCCCTGAATACATACCTGTGCAATTCTGTGCAGATAGACACCCAAGTGCACACACACACAACCAGGACCACCTATGCCCCTCCCCCACCACATGTGCCCATATGTGAGTATACACACATGGCTAGTACACCCATAGCAATTATTGACAGCATCATTCATTGTTTCAAATCAGAGATCAACCTGAACCAATTCCCCTGGATATTGGCTTTGCCAAAGGACAAGATAAATCCAAAGTATCCTCAAGTGGAATCATAGGCTGACACTCGGTGGGATATTGAGAACCTAACAACTTGGACTCCTCTACCTCTTCTCACCACTGAAAGGTTGGTTTTTTTTGCAGATGTGCTTCCTTCCTTTGCAAAATTGCAAAGGCAGGTTGAAAGTAAGGCCACTTCCATACTAACAACTCATCCTGGATTAAAGTCTGAATGCAGCCCTCTCCTTCCATAACTCTGACAAGCTACTAGTGTGGACTAGAGGCCTCAAACCTGACCTGAGTCTGACAGGACCCAGCTAGGTCCCACTCCTTTTCTGACACAACCCCACCCCCTCACAAAGTGCCATGAACATCATGGTGCTCCATGGGAACGGGGCCACCTGTGTCCCTATGGAGCCCATCTGCCTGGGCTCTCTGGATCAGGCTCAGTCTAAACTTGGGCTCAACGCAATCAGGTTCGGGCTGAAAGGTTTGGTCCAAACAGAGCTCTAGAGTGAACTGTGGCCCCCCCTAGAATGTGTAGAATGGTGGGCAGGAAAGAGCAGTTCTTTCACTCCCCAATCCCTTCTCTCTGGGGTGAGTTGCTCGTATGGTAGTCACCAAAGTCTCCATAGCAGAGGAGCTGATATCCTGTACTCTATTAGGAATGCCTCCTCCCTGAGACATGGCCATTCCTACCCAGAGCAGAGCAAAGGGGATCCAGGTCCACCTTTTCCCTCCCAGCTACACCCCCAGACGCAAAACATAATATTTCCTCTATGAAGAAGCTTGTAATTTTAATGAGTAAATAAATGGCATGAAAAGGGGAAAAACAAGGTGAGTTTAAGTCCCCCTGCCTTAGAAAGCGATCTCCAGTCTTTTAACTTCTAATGACAATTTCTAATAAGTGACCTCCCAAGGCAAAGGCCAGCCTTAGTTATTACCCAGACTGGGCTCCCCTGGTGGCTGGGAGCACGCGAACGCTGGTGGAGACACTGGTGGAGCCCTGCAGATTTTCAGCACGACAGGTGTACAGCCCATCATCCACAGCCCGGGCTTCATCCACATAGAGAATGCTCTCCGACTCCTGCTGCACCTGCCCACTGCGGCGTGCCAGGTCTGTGCGCTCACGGATGTACGGCGGCCTGCCGATCTGAAAGGCAAATGGGGAGCAGGCTTAGAAAACAGCTCCCCTCTCCAAACCTCTCAAAAGCACCGGCTGAGCTGGATACTTGTCCCTGAGTAGTCACCAGAGATCTTAGCTGAACAGCAGCACCTTGGATGGTGCAGGCCAAAGCTGGTGTTGCTCTGCCACAGCAGCATAGGAAAGCAGCCCAGTTCTTCATGTGGACTTAGTAAGAGACAAGTGTGTGGACAGTTAGACCACACTGGTATGCAGCGCCAGCCTTCCCTTCCATAGTAAAAGTAATTACTCTGGTACACACAATACCATCCCAGGGAACCCCAATTGGCTAGCAGGATACACAAAAGGGTTGTTATGACGAGGACAAGAAACATACCGCTACATACATTTAGGCACAGCTCCAAGTGTTTCTGCAGGGGACAGAGCAGTGATAGTCTATGACCTCCAGCTCTTCACAGGTAAGTAACTTCAGCCAAGGGCTTCCTGCTTATGCTAGACAGCTAGCTGATCAGCTACTACTGCCCATCAGTTTATTTAGCAGTTACAGCTGATCAACACTGAGAGCTGTTGTGTGTCCCCAGCAGGCACTGCCAATGCTGTGTGTGGATAGGCAATTGTGGCTCTTTGGTCACCTTGACTGCTCATGTGTCTCAGAAAAGCCATTTAGTGGTCAGTCACACAGCTATGTATTTCTGGGGAACGCCCTGCCCAGTATGTGCTCCAGGGGAAGTATTTCATGTGAACACGTTTGTCCTGGGGTTGCTGGCTCCCACCATGCTGCGGATACAGTCGCATGCACCTTAGAAGGAACTTCTTGGGGATTTTTCTCCTGTGTTGTCTCTTTGTATGCTCCAGGTTAGATCAGAGAGTTACATCTCCCCACACCGTAACCTTGGTTTCTCAAAATTACCCCAGGGTAGTTGTTCTATGTAAACAAGTCCTATGAATCCATCATGTTAGAAGAGGTGAGGGTGGCTAATAAGCTGCAGGTAAATTGCCCATTTTCCAAAGGCGATGTAAGACTCCTGTGTTTGGCCAGGAATTTGGCAGGCAGGGAAAGAGGATTTAGATAGTTTTCTGAATAAACAAATTGGCTAAGGTTACGTCAAGGTTTTCTCCCAGTGTGGATGCAGGTCAGCACCCACTGCCTCTGCTAGAGAGATGACCTGAGAAATCTACAAGGCGTGAGTGTGGGTATTTTCAGATGTGACAGGGCCTGTATTGGCCCCGGCACGGAAATACCCATTGATCCCCCGCCGGGATCAAACCGGCACGTCCAACAGCCGTGCCGGCTGATCCCGGCGGGAAATCGGGAAGGGGGCAGGGCCACGCGGCTCAATGTGCGGCCACACAGCCCCGCACCCCCCACTCCCTAGGCCACCTGCCCTCTTGGGAGACGGGCGGGCGCTGCGGCCAATGCGCACTGACCTCGGCCCGGAATCCCGCCACTGATTCCGGGCCGTGGTAGGGGGACAGACGAGACGATCCCCCNGGGGGATGGAAATCACACTGAACACGCAAACGGAGATGGTCCGGGCAGGACCTCCGTTTGCGTGGTCAATGTGATCCCTCCCCACCCGTGATTCACGGGGGTGAACTTCTGGAGGGAAGCTTCCGTTCCCCCCAACACACGTGAAGCGACCACGATCACCATGTGGAAATTCCCCGTGGTTGAGCGTGATCTTGTAACGTCTGAAAATACCCTGTGAGCGAAGTTGGACCGCTCTTCCTAGTGGTCAGAATCTGTCTGAGAAGGGTGCTTGGTGGCTGCACAATTTCTCCTTTTCATTCCACTCCCCCACCCTGCTAATTTTTACTCCAATAGACCTAGCCATTATCCTAGAGGTCAGTCCAGGACTCCATTTAGGATTCAGTTTTGCTTTGTTCACCCTAGTTTGCTGGGATTAAAGGTCACTGCAGCCCTTTCTGCTGATTTCTATGGGAAAAAATGCCTTGGATCAGCAACCAAGAAGAAACTCTTGAAAGGAGAATACTGTCAGTACAAGCCTTATTCTCCGTCCTACAGCCTCTCGCTCATCCACCTACCTGTTGCCCTGGATACTCCCATGTGAAATCTATGGCAATTTCTGGTTCTCCAAATACCGTGCAGGTCAAGTTGAAGTTTTCTCCAGGCCGGATGGAGGTCACTGATGCTCTGATAGTAGGTTTGGGAGCAGAGGAGGGGTCTGTGGGAGTAAGAGAGAAGAAATGAGCTTCAGGCAGATTGAGGGATGCAAATAGTGAGGGGAAGTTCAGTACATGTTTTGTGAAGCCAGTGGTGTTCAAATGTTTTAGACCAATGGACCACAGTGCAAGCTCTCTCACAGCCCATTGTGCACCTGACAAAGATGGCCATGGCCCAGGGATGCTTACTGTGGAGGTGGCTGCAGTAAGCCACAAGATGGGTGGCTTTGGTCTTCACTGGTATCTAGGTGTGTGTTGTGGTGGAGGATGTGACAGGGATGACCCTATACTGGCTAATATGGTGAAGCCACAACCACAGCATGTGCATTATAGTCATCCTCCAGCCCAGCCCACCAGAGATGGCCATGGAGCCAGTGTCAGTAAGGACTGAAGTCTGCTTTGCTATACCTGTGTCTGGTTCTGGAGACTAGCTGTAGCTCCCTTTGTAGCTCATAAGTGGTCCACAAACCCCGGTTGGGGAACTATTGTGTTAAGCCACTGAAAGTTTAGGGATCTGTTGCCCCAAGAGATCTTCAACCTGTTGCTTCTTTGGTGATGCCGCTTGCCCTTACAACAGACAGGCACGCTAGGGGCCTGGCTTTCCAAATCTCACTTCTCTGTAGCTAGCTAGGAGGTTGCTGCTTCTACTACTACAGTATGTTTCATGGAATCAAGGGTCCTCAGTGCTGCACACAGTATGTAAGTCTGGTTGATAAGTGGCTGATCAATGTTCCTGTGGCCAAAGAAGGTCATTCTAATTTGGGGTCTCTCAATTCACATGACTTGATAACTAAGCTAGTAGAGAGGACTCTTATCCATGGGCTTCTCTGAGGGGAGCATTGCATGTAGGAGTTAATGACAGTACCATCGACTGAAGAAAGAGCAGTGATACACCCATCCTTAAATCAGTTAGTCAAATCCTATATCTTAGGGTGCCTACATGCTGGGTTTGATATCCTTATTGCACCTTTTCTGTTTAGTTAGTGCTATGGCAATAGCAGAGTTCAATTTCAGAGCTAATTTTGGTGCTCTGCCAGAAGGTTGTGATTTATGTAATACAACACACATCAGCAATGTGCCATGTATTATGTAAAAAGCAACACTCCTGTAATTCCAGTATGCTAATATGTAAACCAGTCTTGTTTAGTGTCATTTTAATTTTCATGAGATACTGAACATAATGATAGCAGAAAACTGTGGACTTATTAATGTAACTTGATATTAGTCACATAGGCACTTTTGAAGCCAGGCAGGTTTAGTTAAGATGAATCCACAATGGGACAATGGGTGGTAATAACACAGACCAGGAGAGCACAGGTCAACACTTGTCTTGGACTTGGACAAAAGAACTTAGAAAGTTCTGCTAAACATTCCCACTAGACACATACTGCTGGCAGAATGTTTTCCTCAGTAGAGAAAGCTTTGGACAGAGAAGCTAGAAATTAAATTAATACTGGACTCAATCAATGGAGCTTGATCTATGGAAGCCAAGAACTGAAAGCGTCTGCGAAGTCGCGTCCAGCGGAGCTGTTCCGGGTGGTGCGGGGGCTGGTCAGTCCGGTCTCCCTCCGCCTGGACAGGGACTTGTCCAGGCCCGCTGTGAGGAGTTTGCCACCTACTTTGCAGACAAGATCGCTCAGATCCAGAGTAACTTTGACACCGGATTGGAAGCATTAAGCGAGGGGCATGAGGTTATGGAGGCACTGTCTGGTCGATCTTTCTGGGATGAGTTTTGGGAAGTGATGCCGGCTGATGCGGTGAATGTCCTGGGGTCTGTTAGAGCCACTAGTTGTGAACTAGATCCGTGCCTGTCCTGGTTGGTGAAAGCCTCCAGGGAGACTTTGGGGACGGTGCTGGCGAGGGTAGTGAATGCATCCCTTCGGCAGGGGAGATTGCCACCCAGTCTCAAGGAGGCGGTGGTGCGCCCCCTGCTGAAGAAGCCATCTTTGGATGTGGATGCACTCGCCAGCTACTGACCCGTCTCTAATCTTCCCTTTTTAGGGAAGGTTATTGAATGGGCAGTGGCACTGCAGCTCCAGGCGCATTTGGACAGCATCGGTTTCCTGGACCCTTTTCAATCTGGGTTCCGCCCCGGCTATGGTACGGAGACGGAGATGGTGTTGGTGGCCTTGGTGGATGATCTCCGCCAGGAGATGGATGCAGGCTGTTCAACATTCTTGATCCTGCTAGATCTCTCAGCCGCATTTGACACCGTGGACCATGGGCTGCTGCTGAGACGGCTGCGAGACCTGGGGGGTCTGGACGGGACTGTCCTAGGGTGGTTCCGCTCATTCCTCTCGGG
>QEPC01006805.1:1861911-1874228 GCA_003113815.1 Sphenodon punctatus | reverse complement strand
TCTGGCTGGATCAGCAGGTAGAGATGGTGGCTAAGGCCGCCTTCTGCCAGCTGTATCTGGTACGGAGGCTGTGTCCATACATTTCCAGGCCTGACCTGGCCACCCTCATTCATGCCTTCATCACCTCAAGGCCAGGCAATGCGCTGTACATGGGGCTTCCCTTGTTTCTGGTTCGGAGGCTGCAGCTGGTGCAGAATGCGGTGGCCCGTCTCCTTATAGGGATGGGAAGGCGGGAGCATATAACACCTGTGCTCCGGACTCTGCACTGGCTGCCTATAGCGTACCGAGCCCGATTCAAGGTGCCAGTGTTGATCTATAAAGCCCTACACGGTCTGGGCCCCTCATACCTTGGGGACCGCCTCGCCCTCCGCGCCTCAGAGCGATCCCTGAGGACCACCGGGGGCACCTTTTTGGAGGTCCCCCATGTAAAGCGGGGGGCCACAATGGAGAAGGCGTTCTCAGTGGCTGGGCCGAGGCTCTGAAATTCCCTCCCGGAGGAAGCCTGTCTGGCCCCAGGTCTGCTGGCGTTTCAGCGAGCCTGCAAGACCTGGCTGTTCACCCAGGCCTTCGGAGAGGAGGGTGGGGTAGGGGGGGATTTTTGAAGAGTTTTTATGTTGAGGGGGGTTGTATTTTTAAAACATTGTTTTAATGAATTTTATTGTGTGTTTTTATTCTGTAAGCCACCCCGAGATGCCGTAAGCATGAGGGGGCAGCTAACAAATATTTATAAATAAATAAATAAATAAATAAAATAAATAAATAAAATGACGTTTATTCCTCCACTACCATCTGATCAGGCCATCCCAGTTATGGATGGGCTAAAGCTGTAATAAAGATTTAGACTTAAGGTTGAGAATTCTATTTCAGGGTCTATTCAAGTGAATGTAGCACTTGGTATTCTGGCACATTCTCTTTTTATAAAGCTTTTTTGCTTTTACTTCAAAGCTGGTGTGTGTGTACCTTTGCTGAAACTGCTTTCAAGACTGTTACTCTGCTGGAGTACTTCTAGAGTATGAGCCTACCCCCAAAAAATTTCTGTGACCCAAGAATGACCAAATTACAAATGACTACAGGTTTGCTTTTGTAAATGTGGCTTTGTGCGTTTGGCCCAACACACTCTTACAAGAGAGGGTGAAGAAAACCCTGGATGTAAGAACAGCAACCATGAGGATTACAAATTGGGAAACCAAGTCATAGCTCTGTTTGGAGGTGCAGTGGGGTGTCCGAATAAACTCCAATTCCTGGTGACAACTGTATGTAGAGTTGGGTTTTTTTTAAAAAAAATCCTGATGAGAAAATCTGGTTTTAAAACTCAAATTATTTGTGAGAAAATGGGAATTCTGACAGAAAAATGGGAAAGTGGGGCAGAAGCCACTTGCTCATACTTTCTGTTGTCCAACAGTGGAAAAAGATGGGGAATATTAAGTCAGTCCATATTGAAAGTGTGCTGGTGGTGAGACCGCACAGAATTTCGACTTGCTACTTGACTGAACTAATAATGCAGCTAGATCTTTTGGCTCCCGCGCTAGAGGCTTATGCTTATGAAGTAAGTACCACCTAGTTCAGCCCCACACAGCCAACAACTCACATAGGGCTGCTGGGTTACAGTAAGAAAGTAAGAGATGGAAACAAAGTTTGGGACCAATATAGCAACCACTCTCTCGCTAGTCTAGTAAGAAAGTAGGTTTTCTACCAGTTCTCACATTTTCAGTATCTCATGGAAACACCTGCATTTTTCTCAGGAAATTTCAAGTGGGAATTTCTCCCCTTTCCCTTGAAATTTTTTAAATGGAAAATCCCACTTTGCCACAAATTCTAGTTGCATGCAGCAACTCAGCAGGTGACAGCATCATAACAAAAGGAGCAGGTGGTGAAGAGAAGATTGGAATCAGCTCTCCCAATGCGACTTGTTCTCAGAGTGACTCACAGTTCACATATATGAGCATGTACTTAGTGGAGATCTGTCGTACTCCATCCAGAGATGCCATGCAAAAGAGGGACCCGGAGTAGGTGGGACGTGCTCGGTGGATCATGAAACCCCTCTTCACGTTGTAGGAGATGTCAATCCCATCCACGGCAATCTCCTCAGGAGGGAACTCCCGGTGCAGAGTCACTTTGGCCAGCGGGTTTGTCACCTGGCACGGCAGGGGAGTAGGATGGTTTGTGCGCAGCTGAACCACTTCATAGTAGTCTTCTGTAGGCACAAACAGCTCCTGTGGGTCTGAGAAGAAACAGGAATGTGACAACATATCAAAGATGGTGCGACGCCTCACCTTGTTGTACCTACTAGAATAGGAAATAAGAGCCGGAATTGTCATATTTCTGAATGGCAACTTCTCTCATTTGGAAAACATTAATTGCTCCCATATATTTGTTCTGTGAAATATGGACACCACCTGTCAGAGCCCTTTCTGCATCACTGTAAAAAAAAAACTCCTCCGTACAATCCCTCCTCCACCATCCTGCCAATGGAAGAGGACATCACAGCTGCTGAGTAAGCACAATGAAGCTTTCTGTCTGGTGAGCGATGACAGAATGTCAATGACCTCTCTCCCTGGGGGCTCACCTTATGTCATGGCCTGTGGGCCTAATAAGACACCAGCAGGAGACACCACTTCACTTGCTAATGCTCTTTTTTCTGTCCCCATTACCATGGTATGAATTAAGCACCTCAGCCTCTCGAGTGTATTTCTCCTCAAAACATCCCTGTGAAGTAAGGAAGCAGCACTATTCCCATGTTACAAATAGGGCCGGCAGGTAAGGGGGAGGGTCAGGAGGAGCAGTTTGCCTTGGGTCTCAGACCTGAAGGAGCCTCAGAAAAATCCCCTGCCTCCCCTGTGTATAATATGAATATGTGAAGGAAAATAGAAATACGAAGGAAAATAGAAATACAGGCTCTTTGGGAATGAGAGGGATGCATTAGATTTTGCTTCAGGCCTCCAAGCCTCTCTCAGCAGCCCTAGTTACAAATGGTAACTGAAGCAGAGAAAGACTAATGGTGCAAGCCTCCGCTATTAAAATCAATGGTGTTTTGCCACTGGGTGTTAACAAATGAGACATTAGTCCACATGAGGTGGGTCTCCACCTGCCTGTTTATTAGGTGTTCCCCCCCCCCCAGGCCATGCAGCCCCCTCTCATGGTGGGGTCTCGGTGAATGCGGAGCCTGCCATGAGGGCAAATGTGAACTCATGTGGTCACGTCCCATCAATTAGGTTGCATGTAGCCTCACACGCAGACAGGTCTGCCAGCACCATAGAGTCATAGGTGAAGAGTCTAGAGTATTCTGAAGAGTAAACACTTGCTGAACGCTTCTCTCCACTCTTCCTCTATGTCCGCCTTCAAAAGCCAATGTGTGCCAAATTCAAACCTGCATTGTCCCAGCTTGTCGTGGCTTGCAGCACGTACACAATGCTTGCTTGCTCTTCCTGAGTCATTACATTCTAAAGAGCAACTTCTCCAGACTTTCCATTGCATGGCTCAGAATGACAGCCAGGCAACTATGATAAGTTAATGCACCTTGGTGAGGGCGGGGGAGGGCGCTAGCTTTCTTTACACAGCTGCATGATAAAATGCTTTCATTTATTGCTATCTAATTTATGTGTTCCCCCTCCCCCCCTTTACTGCATTCACAGGCAACTACCAGCACTGCTACTTCTTCTATGGTCCCACAGGCACTTGCTCCCTACAAAGTTTCCCATCAGAGGTGTATTTCCTGGAGCGAGGAAAAGACCAAGACTTTCATCACTCTATGGGGAGAGCAGAAGGTCCAGTACCATCTGGTCAAGTGCTAAATGAGGTGGTGTTCCAGGAGATCTCAGAACAAATGGCACTCCAGGGATACAACAGGGACATGAACCAGTGCTGGCAGTGGGTCAAGGATTTGCGCAAGGGGTACCCAGAAATCTGGCCACGGGAGGCAAACATCTCCCTACTAGGATCTCCTCAACTACTGGTTCCTGTGCATGGATGGAACCATCATGGCATCCCGCCTCTATGACTGTGCCTTTGCCAGGGGCCAGAGCAGGTCAATATGGCTCCTCCACTACCTGCTCCCACTCCCCCAATGGAAGCTGTGACCACTGACGGAGTTCCCGCCATGACCGTCCCTGATAGGGTGGCCAGATATGCAAATTTCAGAGGACACTTATGAGAAATACAGGTTTCAGGGCTGCATTGGCTCCAAAATGGTTTCCATTCCTGCCCAACAGCAACAGCGACACCATTTTGGAAAATGGCAGCCAGCCTGCACGCGCATGCTCCGCCAGCAGCCGGGCATGCGCAGACTGGCTGCCAGCTTCCAAAATGGTGCAGACGCTGCTGGCATCATTTTGGAAAATGGCTGTACATGCACAGAATAGCCATGGTGGCCATTTTTCACATGCACAGTTTTCCTTAGTATTTCTGCCTGATGCAGCCTTGAGAAGGCTGTGCCAGGCACCACTGGACTCTGGAGCCCAAGGGAAAAAAGGTAAGTTAATTAACTACTCCTTCTCCCTTCCCACCCCTGTGCAGCCTCTCTACCTCCAGCAATGCCTCCCCTGGACTCCTGCCCATGCCTGGGCCCAGCAGGTGTCCAGGGGAGGCAGAGCTAGGGGCAGACATTGAATTTATTGATATATTTATTATTTATTTTATGAATTTCTATCCCGCCCCTCCTGCCTCAGGCAGCTTGGGGCGGCTCACAACCATTTAGGCCATATTGATCGGAATCCAACCCCAATTCCAATTACTATGATCTAAAATTGGATTGAAAGCTGGGTTGGTCCGATTTTGAACGGATCCACATTTTCAATACAATCTCCCATCCCTATTGGCTGCTAAGCTGGCTTTAGAGCTGGCTAGCCCTCTCTAAAGGAAAGAGGCAGTCCTGCTTGTGAGGAGCAAGTAGACGGCCTACTAATACGGTTCCCACCTTTTTTCAGGCCACTTAGGAAAAAGCCCTGCAACATGTATTTTCATAAGTGGCCTGCAAAAATATACATAGGTGGCAACCCTACCTAGTAGGAGGACAGCACTGGAGTCCAAGGTGGGGCTGCTCCAAACATTAAGGCTTGTGAAGAGCCAGAGACATTACTTTAAGTGATGGTTTGTTAAGCTAGGAAGGAACCCAGACCCTGGGCATGGCAAAGGACTATGTATTGTGCCACTGCCTAGAGACCCTGCAAGGATCCAGAGGGTTTGCTCCCAGAAGGGACTATCTTTAGGTTTATCTGGGAACCCACTTAGTCTGGGAGAAGCCCTAATCCAGTTTTTTTAGTAGCAGGCTATACGGGGAATTGGAGGAGGCCTGATCTCAATTAAAACCCCTCAGGGGATTACCACTGGCCCTACAGGGGGCACTATAGAGACAGCGTGCTTTGGGTGTGGAACGAGAGAGCTAATTCCCTTACAAACTGTTGTTCAGACCACTTCCACAGAGGAGGGCCAGACCCACCCACACCATGGTTCACCGTGGCTGTTGAGTCATGACAAGGGGCAGGATACTGAGAAGAGAGGGGCAGGTTGGTGTGCGTGGAGCATGGTGGGGAAGAACACCTGTCTGTGTATTAGGTTTGTTGGGCTAACCTGGGAGTGGGGGGCGAGCGGGGCACAAGAAATACATTTATTAGGCTCTACACACTAAACCTGCAAGTGGGGGCTGCACGGACCAAACATGGACTCCAGCTGTCTATTGTCTCGTTTGTTTTCACCCATTGACTCCAATGGGTGGAGAAACATGCTCTGAGTCACTCACCATCACCCAGGGGAACTGTACAAGCTACAAGACCCAGGCTGGGCTGCCTAACACGGTTACTTTCTGTCCCCTCCCAGCATGCTTTTCCTTGGCCTTTCTTCCCCACAGACCAGCAAGAGCCAGCGTGAATGCTCCCCCAGCCTGATTCACGCCTCTTCCCCAAAGCAATCCAAACCTCACCTGTGAAGAAGATGAAAGTCTTGCCCATCCTGTCCTCTCCATCATTGCACTCACTGTCCTGGCACTGGAAAGACCAGCAACTGTACTCGCCCGTGTCTGCTGCTATGGAATTCACCAATATCAGCTGGCTGTGCCTCTCAAAGTGTTTGATTCTGAAACAAAGGGGACAGGGCTCTGCTCAGGCTCCAGGAAAAAATGTCGCTTTCCTCCATGGTGCTGAGCAATCCCTACTCATGCCAGGTCCTGTAGGGGCGGCCAGGAGGACAGATGTGGGGCTCCTTCTGAAGTTGGAGCCACAGCTAACCCTCCCCCAGGTAGATAAGACAGGGGGCACTTGCTACAGCAGCAACTTTCAAAGATGGCCTTTGGCACACAGGCCTGCTAGGACCTTCTGGGGGTTATTAACGTTGCTCCCTCTTCCCTGGGTGGTGGGAGGTTCCAGGGCAATCCTTCCTGAGTTTGTTTCCTTCTGGGGAGAGAGACAGACTGGAGTCTAGGGTGTCTTACAGAAATACATGTATTTACAGGTCAAGGAGGAGTGGATGGGAAGCAGCTGATGGCACCCTCAAACAGGTATTACTGCAAAGTCTAGTACCACAGGGGTTCCCTATAAAAAGACTGTCCATCTTCAGCCTTTTCTCTCTCTCAACACTTCTGCTGATCAGTTCTTCCCAGCAAACTGCCCCACACCTGGTTCTTCTGCTTCCACTATACCTTCCCTTTATCTATATCCATATACTTAGCAATGACTTTGTTTGCTCCACCCAACATATATCCAGGGCCGGTGCTATCATTAGGCAGCTCAGGCAGCCATCTAGGGTACCAACTTGAAGGGGGTGGCTCTCCTGCGTCTGATCCACCTGCCACTTATCCTGCAAGTTGAAAAGGGCGCCTCTCCTGTCCCCAATCCAGTTGCCACCGCCACCACTAGTAAGCTCTGTGGCTGGATCAGGAGGTGGGATGTGCGGGGCTGCTAGCCCATAAGTGACTGGTAATTAATTATCAATGGAGGGGAGGATAGGAGTGAGGGCTGGGCAGGGGCCTTATAGGTCTTCTGAAAATCCGGGGGAGCATGTGCCTCCCTGTGCCCCCCCCCCATGAGTCGCCTATGCGCTAGCCCCTCAGTGCCCAGAAGAAGCAGGCTGTGCATGTGCGTGTTGCATGCACATGTGGTTTGCATGTAACATGCTCGTGGGTTGCGTGTGAGGTGCATACAATATGCGCAAGGAGTGTACACACAGGAGTTTGCCTAGGGAAGCAAAAATCCTTGTGCTGCCAGCCCTACATATATCCAACAGTTCCATTCCAGGGTGGGAGCTGGGCAGAAGAGTTTGCTATAACAAAGTCTTGACAAAGCACCACCCTCTCCGAATGTGCTCCCATCTCCTGAGTGCCTCACTCTCTCTGTCGCATCCCATTGCTTTGCATGTTAAAGATGAGCAGGAGAGGAGAATGAAGCCGCTGTTATACTCCAAGAGGAGCAACCCAGCTGGGGAGCAACATCCACTGGCCATGGAAACCTCCTCTCATTTAGACTAGCCTGCGTGCTCTTATCTTCCAGCCTATTCACTGCGTCCGACTGCACAAGCCCTCCCGAGTGCCTCACCTCAGCACTGTGCACACTCATCAGCAGCTCATGGAGAACAAGAATCCTTGCATTCCTAACCACAGCTTTTTGCATTTAGTTTAATGAAGCCTTTTCCTGCTCTCTGGCATCTCAGCAAAACGGCCTGGAAACCCACAGCAGTCTCGGTGCAACCCTTTGCACCAGAACCCAGCTAGCCTGCGACCTCTCACGGTTTGACCCCAGGGCTCCGATAGGTCAAAATGGGAGTCTTGGGGTCAAATTGCAAGAGGCGGCAACGCTAAATGCAGCTCATAGCACAAGCAATAGTGTTGAGCCTTAGGTCAAGGCTAAATATGGGCTGTAGGGTCAAGTTTTCCTGACTGAAATGCAGGAGTTTTCAGTCACTAAAGGAGTTCATGGGGGCTGCATTTTGGCCCCACTCTTATTTAACTTCTCTATTAATATTGTAATATGTGAAATGGATGAAAAGCTACATCCAACACATGTTCTTTTGACAGCTGTTTCTCTGCTTGTGTGCCTGATATTGTTCTGATATCTAGATCTCTTGTTGGTCTTCAGAGAGCCCTGAATAAATCTGCACACTTATGTGAGGATAGTGAACTGATGGTTAATTACTCAAAAAGTAAGATTGTGTGTTGGGGCGGGAGAGCTAGGGGGGCATTCAAGGTCCCTAGGCCCTAACTCACTTGTGACGGTTTCTGAATATTGGTGTCTGGGATTTATTATAACTCCAGCTTTTTCATGGGCCAGACACTGCAGCAGCATTAAATCCAAAATCACTTCTACAGTTGGGGCAGGGGTGTGGAATTGTTTCCTTTGGTCAGCATTCTGTAGCTGCTGTGATTAAAGTATTTAATATGAAGGTTTGTTCACACATTCTGTTTGGTGCACAGAGCTGGGGCTACTCAGTGACTGATGATGTCAATAGACCCTTTAAGTTTTTGTAATCTCTACTGGGTCTTCCTCTGTCTGTTCCTGCTTCTTTTCTCAGGTTTGAAACAGGAATCCATGACTTATGAGTCACGGCCAGGATTTCACTAATTATTGGTTTAAAATACTTACTTTTTCACCCCTGAGGCTTCCCAAGTTATGTTATTTGGAGGAATTGATTAGAACCCACTCTTTAAGATCACCTTGGGTTAGTTTGTAAAGCATTCATTGTCTGCAATTGGCCCAGGCTACTATTTGAATAATGATGATTTTTTTTTCTGCTCACAAAAAATCTCTAGTGGTACAAAGGTTTAGAGATATTTCCCTACAAGAGGATATTGCTGAGGTCCGCCATTTGAAAATAGCTCCTTTATACTCTTTGTAGAAATTAGATGGAGGCTTGGAATATTATTTAGCTATGGATATCAAACAAACCTGAGAGCGCTGTACAGGCTACATTGTGAACAAATGCCCACTGCTCTTCTTATGGGAAAACACCTGGGTATTCTGTCAGATACTGCCCCTACCAGATCCAGATGGGTGTAATTGAGGACACCTTGGACTGTGCTATGGAGTGTCCTTTTTATCAGGAATTAAGAGAAACTCTAATCTAGGTTATTATGAATATTGCTTTGTTTGCTTTTAAAACTGAACAAGTTGGAGTCAGGTTCCCCTTGTTATGTTTGTCTGCTGCTTGATGTTTCTTCTCCTGCATCTTTTGTACTATTTAATTATTTTGTTATTTTAAAACTATTAACAGGTATTTCTTTGGATGTTTTTATGGAAATCTCTAATTTTCTATTTTATGCTTTTGAATTTTGTAAATCCTTGTTGGTACTTGCATTTTTAATAAAGTAAAAATAGTGCTGAGTAGACCACTACCAGCGGTAGGATAGCATTGCCACTCACCGGAGACGCCCCTCATTGTCATCCTCCAAGTAGGCCGGGTACTTCCACCTGACCACTTTCCCTTTGCAGCGTAGCTCCAGGGTGTCACCTGCTGTCAGAGTTAGGGAGTCGGGCACCTTCTGGAACCGTCCCTTCGCCACCACCCGGGTCAGGATGGACACAGGCTGTTGCTCCTGACTGGGAGGGATTCTAGGTTTGAGTCTGGCTTTGGCTTTAGATGGCTTTGGTGCTGCCTGCTTGGACTTTTTACCTGTTGCTTTGGGTTCACTGGCTTTGGGCTCTTTTGTGACCACCTTCTCTGTGGCTTTTGGGGGCTTTTTTTTCTTTTGGCATTCAGCTAAGGAGAGAAAAGGTTAGATTTACATCAAAGCAGCAGCTGCGTGTACACAGTCATCCCTGGGCTACAGCTAGCTTAGGACAAAATAGCATAGGCCTTGTTTTCACAAGAACTTTCTTCTGAGACGAGTATCTTCTAACTCTAGCTCCCTCCTGTGTGTTCACACACACACACATGAATTGAGGGGAGGATAATGGTGGGAGGAATGGTACTTACCTCTCCAGGTAAGTGAAGTTAAAGGGAGTAGGGAGGTGTAACAGGGTGTCTGGTCTGGGGTAAGTCCTCACAGGATCCACACCTCAATAAGGCCAGGGCCACATGGGAAGTGGCTACGTTAGTATCTTTTATTCATATACACCATCCTTCACCATATAGATACTCTCTCCGTTAGCACATACAATAGTCAGGCACCAACCCTCGGGCTCTCTCTGTTCCAAGACCATACCTCTGAGGCATAGGGCTTCTCAATCCAAGCCCCTTGGATCAGTCAGGTACAGTCCCCCCTCAGACCAGGTGTAAACCTATCTGGATCTCCCACTCAACGAGCACGTTCAGCAGACCAGCGCTTTTTTCTTTTCCCCGCATATTACCTTGATGTGTGAAAGACTCCATGCGCTTCTTTAACCGTGCTTATGTTTGTTTTTTAAGCGCATTGGCAAGCGACCAAAACCTACCTTTACAAGAGCGAGTTTGAAATGACCCTCATAAATCCTCTTGTTGGAATGTCGGGGCTAGTCAGTGTCATGTCAGTTACACAGCGCCCCGCTTCCCCGGTCCGGGAGAAGATTGAGGAGCAGAGCTGAAAGCTGGGAAGCAGGGTGTTGTGTAACTGACATGACACTGACCCACTTCTCCGGCTCTCGGCTCCGGTCCTGCTCTGCTGCCGCTCCTCCTCCTCTCCCCTCACCTGGGTATATTAAAATGCTGCTTTTCCTAAATGCAGTCAATTTCAAAATGCGTTAACCCAGTGTGGCTAGTGCATGGGTTTATTTAAGTGCATTTTGAAATTGACTGCATTTAGGAAAAGCAGCATTTTAATGTATGTGCGAATGCGCTCAAAGCCTGATTCCTCCTTGTCTTTTTCAGAGTAGTTTCACTGAGTCTAGCTCAGGCTTTTTTTGTGTTGTGTTGGCCAAATCCAGCTGTGACACATCCACACACTGTCCTCCTTCTCTCAGGTGCCTGGGCCTCAATAGCACCTGCTGCACCTCACATGCTGGTGCTACTGCCCTTAAAGGGCCAAGCAGCCTGCTCCCTACTATAGGAGGCTTCTACTCCAAGGGGCTTGCTTGTGTGTTCAGGGGAATTGAGTCTCTCTCAGTTCTGCCCCAGCAATTCTCAGTGCTCCCTCCTTTGTTTTTCTCTCACACAACATCTCTGCCTCACTGGATGTTTGTTATTCTAGCTCTCCCTGCTGACAGTTCCCTGCAGGTTCCCAAGAGGAGAGGAAGAGCTGTTTAACCTCTGTTTTTCCCTGCTTGTGGTAACAGAAGCAGAGGGAAATAGTCAGTGGTGTACCTAGGTTTAATAAGGCCTTGGTGCAAGTCAAAGTACTGGACCCTCTACCAACCAGGATCTGGAAGGGGGAGGCTGGAGTGGGCATGGGGGACGCCAGGGCACAGGGGAGCAGTGCGGTGCAACGGGCACTGGAGTAGGGGTGGGAAAGTGAGGCACCAGAGCAGGCTGGGAGCACAGGGGTAGGAGAAGCAAGGTGTGGGGGCAGGAGAAAGGTGAGACAGCCACTGACAGACATGATGACACTGGCCCCTGGCACACTGGAGAATGCACAGGAAGCTTCAGCAGACAGAAAGCACTGCAGGACACTTTGATGTCCTGATGGGATGGGTCCTAATAGACGCCCCTGAAAGCCTAGGGAAATGGCCCCGCTTGCCGCACCATAGCTGTGCCCCTGGAGGCAGTTACCTTCATAGCAAGATGAGGCTGTTGTCACTGGAGGGGGACTCGCTGCATGTCTATTCTGTCCTCTGATACAAAGTACAAGGCCCAGGGGAACAGGTTTTGGACTGAGTCAGGCCCAGATTTCAGTCAGTTTCCAGCTCCTTGTTAAATCAATTTGGGGATGCAGCAATCCACCATGAAAGTCAATAAGATAGTTTTACCATTAACTTTAATGGTAGAGGACTGTGTGCACATTGTGTATGCAGCAAGGTGAGCCTAGACAAGTGACTAGGACACAATTTTGTACAAGCAAATCAGCTCATCTTCCTGATTTCCATATATAAATCATGCTGTTTGAACAACAAAATGGGTGTGAACCACAATTCTCTGTGTCTGCAAAATCAAGAGCCAGCTCTGGAAATTTAGCCATTGACTTAATACCCCCTCACCCTCCCAAATCTGCAGGAAACTCTAGTTCAGAGCTTCCCAAACTCTGGTTCATCTCACCCCCCTGGGGATTAATCTGAGGACAGAGCAATCCTAATTGATATTTTTATATACTTTGCATGTCGTTGTTGCTGCTTGGAGCCAGAGGTTTGTATTTCAGTCTCAAAATGTGACCCTGCTTTTGTCAAAGCTTTTGTCAGAGCCATGCAAAATAGGGATGGGCGAACGCGGTTCGGAAGTTCGGAGTTCGGGCCGAACTCGAACTGTTCGAATGACCGAACTCGAACCCGAAC
>QEPC01006805.1:1813721-1824863 GCA_003113815.1 Sphenodon punctatus | reverse complement strand
ACTTTAACCTTTCCTGATCTCTGCTTCTAAGCCCCCTCCCAGGTGGGATGTGCCCAGGAAGCTCCTACTGGACTTCCTCCTTCTTCCTGACCTTTCGCCATTCCTAACTTCTCTCTCTGACCTTCAACATGACCAGCCACCATGCTGGTGGCAGCTAGCTAGTAAGACCTAGGAATAGGCCTTTCCTATCACAATGTACTTCTCAATAAAGTAGATTATTTTAAACTAGAAACAATCTCCAAGGTGGTGATTACTACTAAGCTGTTGCTACTAAGAATACAAGCTGTTTTTGACCACTAATAAAATTCCAACAAAAAGGGCCTTTTGGAATAATAAGAGGCTTCCAAGATGAGCTATGGCCCACCCTGGTTCCAGTAAGTTGGGGTGGGCCATGGCTCAAGTGGTAGAGCACATGCTTTGCTTGTATAAGGTTCCAAGTTCAATCTCCGATTCAAGATCTCTGGTAACACGCCTGGGTGATGAGGCCTCTGCCAGGGATCCTGGAAGATCTCAGGTAACATGCCTGTGAGAGGCTTCTGCCGGAGACCCTGGAGGGCTGAATTTGAAACCCTGCTGCTGTGTCCAGTTGTGACAATACTGGGCTAAGATGGAGGGCTGAACAGAGAGGCTGAGGAAGCAGAGCAGCAACGCAGCTGAGAGGAGGAGGGTGTTGCATGGGTCTGACGGCAATGTCAAGAGCTTGAATCGGAGGCATGTAACTAAAATCAGTATAAACACTGTACCTGCCAGCAAGATGATGAGGCAAACAGCAAAGATGTCTGGGTACTCAGCCAGCGTTGGTGACCTCATGGCCATGTGGGTGCTGAAAAAAATCCCCATTTTCTTGCCAAGGAGCTCATCAAAGGTTGCGCTCCAGGCCCTGGCCACACTGGCGGTACCTGCAGACAGTCAGACAGTTAAGTGAAGATGGGGATACACAGTTCTCTGGTACTGTATATACGGCACAGCAGCAGGCTCCTCTTCCCTTCACCCTGCCTCTGCTTTCCCCACATTAGTTTCTACATATTCTCCTACTTCTTTCTGCCTCTTCCATCTTCTCCACGGGCTACTCTGTAGAATGGTTAACATGTGAAAGAGTATGATTTTAACGTTTACCCAAAAGTTTCAACTAACATGTCAAGATGCTTGTGTGACTGGGCTAACCTGTTTAAATGCACATTGTATGGTAGTGGTAACTTTTGGTGAAAGGTTTTGAAATTTTGAATTAATTTTGTTTGTATACAAATGTATTCGTTTTCTCCTCTTTCCCTTCCCCCCGCCCAGTTGTCCTGGTTAGCTCTTTTTTCTGAAAATTCATTTTCTTGAAGCATCAGCTGAAATGGTTAAAGGAAGTTTTAGTCAGAAAAACAGGTTTTATTTTGACAGCCATTTTAATATATTTTTGTGAAAGGATTTTTTTTTTAAAAGGTACAAGGAATTTTTTCACAACTAAAAAAATGGCAATTACTTTTGATTTCTTTGTTGGATTCCAAGCTGCTTCATCTTCTGCCAGTCCATAGTTTCTCATTTTTCTCCCTTGGGAGAAATCTTCTTTTCCCCTTTGGTGACTAATCTCCAGAAGGACAGGGAGAAGCGAGTAGGCAATGCTTATACTAGAAAGGGCTTGTTTACACAAGCGAGGCTACTGTTATCTCCTTCTCCCTTTCTCCCCCCAGCCATGTACAGCTGAGTGAGTGCTTGAAAGAGGGTGGATAAAAATTCAAATAAGTAACCACAGGGAGTTCAGGGTTCCATGATTGCATTCATTGGTGGAGAAACAGGAGCAGAAGAGGCTGATTACAAGGCTAGAGGCGCCATCACATATAACTAGCCACTCCTTTGAGGTCTCTGCCTTGCCTGTTGCCATTGGGTGTTTTTACACACACATTTCTCCTGCATGTTTGCTGTTACATCCTGAACTTTCTGTGTGTCTAAATCACTCACCCAGATCTTAAACATCTGGCTCTTTGAACTTCTGTGTAGAACTTCTCCCAGAACCTTTGTGTGTAAAAAATTATCCTGGTAAATTGCTTTGCTCCAGGCAGGTGTGGTCACTTGGTTTCCATGGCAGCCTGTCACATCTACAGCTGCGGCTNTCCTGGTAAATTGCTTTGCTCCAGGCAGCTGTGGTCACTTGGTTTCCATGGCAGCCCATCACGTCTACAGCTACGACTACTTTAGGCTGCCTCAGGGCAGTGTGTGTGTGAAGAATGCATCCAGAACTTACTTGTGGACTTGTAAACCCAGAAGACTGAAAGACCAGCACTTTAAGGTGTGTAAAAATGCTCTTTATCTCTGTAAATGTCCACCAGTCATACACTGTTTGCCATGTCCTTCTTTATGACTGAAGCCATCGCAGCTTTAAAATGTGTGGCAGGCATTTGCACAGAGTTAGCATTATGGCTGCAGCTGCATCTCACTCTGCCATGTGACTAACAGGGATGGAGAAATCGGAATTGGTTTAATCTGAACCACCTGATTTTTATTGGTTTGGATTAATCCAATTTTACAAGCCACAGATCGGTTCTCAGTTGTATTGGCTGTGCTGGCAATGGCTTTTGGTGTCTTTTTTGAAGTTTAAAAAAAGCCAGTCAATGAAACTGAGCTTTCGACTGGCTAACAGGACGGGAGGGGGGAAGAGGTATCTGTGCTGGCCTATTGCCAGCCAGATCTGGCTGGCAATCAGCCAGCAGGGCACACTGATAAGTAGCTAGGTTTTGGGCTGGGGTAAATTTTTTCCACTCTCCTCTCGTTGCATACTAGCAGCTTGAGTGGAGCAGGGAGTTTGTTGTGTGTGCCATATTGCTGCTCTCTCTGCCATTTTGCTGATACCACATTGCTCTGCCATCACTGGGACTTTGGTGCAGGCCTTTCTAGGCATTGGGCACAGGACAGGACAGGATCATCAAAGGTAGGTTAAAAAAAAACTTGATTCTGGGCTGACCTTGAAAGCCTTGTTATGTGGGTGGGTGGGGTTGAATGGTAGTGTTTGGTTGGTCCTTTGCTTCCCGCTATGCCTCCCTTCTGGGTGCTCTTCTTAGTTCTTCTCACTGAGTGCTGCTCTGGGAGGCTGGCTGGGCCTTTTGGGGAGGGTTCTTTTATGGGATACTTTGTCCAGAGGACTTGGAGAGATTCTATGGTTTTTTTCCCTTGTCCTGGCCTGACCTCTGTTCCCCATTTCTCAGTGCTGTTCTGGGTGAATTGGTGGACCTCTTGTGGGGGGGAGGGGTGTACTTTTATGGGATGCTTTTTCCAAGGGACTTGGAGAGATTCTATTGCGGGGGGTCGTTCTTGGCCTGCCCTGGTCTGGGCTCTGTCCACTGTTTCGCAGTGCTGCTCTGGGTGGCTGGCTGGACCTTTTGGGGTGTTGACTTTGTCTTTTTGGGTGGGGTTACAGCTTATGAGGTGAAAACCAAAATGACCACACACAAAAGCCCTTGACCCCTTCTATCCCCACAGTTGGCATGCTACGGGGGGTCATTTTGGTTGGGGTTTTTGTGGGAGATTGATCTGCTGAACCTGCTGAGCTATTTCTTTTTATTTTCTCCTAGGTTGGATTTTCAATTGGACTGCAGCTCGACCTCAGTTTTGGACCTTGACTTGGACAATTGACAGCAGCATAGCTTAGCTTATCCTTGGGGCAAGGTTTGACAGATTGCCCCATGGGCTTGTGCCCATTTGGGCCTCCTTGCACCCCCTCTTCACCTCAGTGCCCACAGCACCACCTGACTGTCTTTTTCCCTTTGCCCAGGGGCCACCCACATCTCTTTTGCCCCTCACCTAGGGGCCTTGGTCTCTCTGTCTCTCTGCTTAGTCCCTCGCATGGGGACTGCCTCTTTTTTGTCCCTCATCTGGGGGCTGCACTCACATCCTTCCATCCACACCCTTTAGCATTCCACCCCTCAGCATTCTCCTCTTCTTTCTTTTCATTGTGCCATCCATGGGGAGTGGCAGTGGAAAGAAGACTGGAAAGGCCGTGAGTGGCGCTCCAAGGAGTGGCATGCCACTGTCTGGGAAGCTGGCTAGGCCACCTGTAGCCAAGGCTGCCACTTCTACTCCTTTGGCTCCATCTGTGCTGCCCAAGCAAACCCACTCTGGATGCCCAGTGAAGCTAAAGAAAAGGCTGGTAGTGGCAGAAACACCCTTCTTCTCCCCATTGAGTTTGGTTGGCAAGAAGAAGAAGAAGCCTTCTTCCTCTGTGCCTGCCCCTCTTCCTGCACTGCTGCTCCCACCTGCCAGTGCCCTGATGCACCTGCACCCATGCATCCCAACATGTCTGCTGCCCCAGCCTATCCTCCTACCACCACCATGCATTCTAGCATAGCGCCACTTGCCATTCCACCCACGCCCCACACACCACAGCACACCTGCTCCAGTCCCCTCCACCACTAGCATGCATCCTACCATGCCAGCTCTCACCACCACCCCTTCCACCTGCAGTGTTGCAGCCACCACTGCAACTGTGACTTCCCCTTCCTCCAAAGCTGCTGTTGTGCTGCCGAGGAGCTGCACGAAGTGCATCACATCGTGTGTGGTCGCACTTCGTGCTCACCGAAGGGGATGTCACAAGTGCAGAATTATGACTGTAGGGGAGTGTGTGGAGGCCAGAATTCAAGCGCTCCCAGCCAACCAAGCCAGAGTGAGTCCAACTGGATGGTACCAAGATTAAGCCCCAGTGGGGCTTTAGCACGGCAGTCTCTCTCTCAATAATAATAATAATGGACCTCAGCATTTTTGTGGCTTGAGTCGATTTCGTCTTGCCTTCTGGGGCAACAGGGAACAAGTCTTTGCCATGTTCTGTGTTACAGCCTTTCGGATATTATCTTTGAGGACCGCTGCATCATGTCTATTCTTAGTCTTCTCTTTTCTAGGCTAAAATGGGGTGTCTACATTAGGCTTGCAGCATTTTTTTCTTCTTCACCTCTCACTCACTGTCTCTGAAATCATTTCCCACTGATGGGTCTTGCGAATTTTAGCTCACTCGCTCTTGAGTACAGAGTCCAAGTGCAAGCTTTTCAAGCATAGTTCAAGGGCAGGGGGCAGCAGCTGGCAGCGGCTTTTGGTGCCTTTTTTTAAGTTTAAAAAAACTAGCCAATGAAACTGAGCTTTTGGCTGGCTAACAGGACGGGAAGGGGGAAGGTTGGTGCCAGCAAGTGGGAGCCCTGGTGGCAGAGTCCGAGGAGAACTCATTAGGTCTTGAGTCCCCAGATCTTGCTGACAGTTATATCACGCATTATCTGCATGAGCCAGCGAGTGATCCCAACTCTGACCCCATGGCTTACTGATGCAAGAAGATGGACACCTAGCTTCTTGCATGGGTCACTTTGCACTACATGTCATGTCCTCCCATGAGTGTGCCGCCTGAGCATGTCTTCAACATTACTGGAGATATTGTGAGCCCTCATTGATTGCGCATGGACCCCAGGAGAGTTGGGCAGTTGGTCTTCCTCAAGACCAATCTGCTCCTCCTTGAGGATGTTCCCATCAATTTTTCTTTGAGTTCTGGAATTCTTCAATTTTTGAATTCTTGAATTTTTCTTGAATTGATGGGTGACTGCTGAAGAAGCAACCTTTAGCACCACCACTTGTGATGTGAGTGATTGGGCTGAGCATGGCCATGTCTTGGCAAAGAGGTTCAGCAGCACCATCAGGGCCGTGAAAGGGAGTGTGTCAGATGCTGGGACTGAAGAACTGGTCCAGGAAGCCACCTCAGTCTCTGTGGAACAAGTGGACCACACCACGATGATCACAGTTGCTTCCATTTCACGTGTGCTGCACCAAGTGGCATCAGAGTCTACCAGTCATGCCCAGTAGAGGACAGCCAGGTAGTACGTCCCTCCCCTCCCTCATCAAGTTAATAGGAAATTTCTACTAGGAGTAGGGCTGTACATTTTCTGTTTTGTGTGGAAGATTGCGTGTCACTCACTGTCTTTATTTAATACAGAAGTTTAAGTTCCCTCCATGCATAGTGTGTTGATTCTCCCTCCCTTGCCCTCACCCCGAGTACTCTCCAGAACACCCCATTTGACTTGACTGGTCTGGGGGAATGCTTGGGGACCCATGCCCCATAGTAAGCACTGGGAGTGGCTGTAGGGGAGTGTGGGGAGGCCAGAATTATGACTGTAGGGGAGTGTGTGGAGGCCAGAATTCAAGCGCTCCCAGCCAACCAAGCCAGAGTGAGTCCAACTGGATAGTGCCAAGATTAGCACGGCAGTCTCTCTCTCAATAATAATAATAATGGACCTCAGCATTTTTGTGGTTTGAGTCGATTTCGTCTTGCCTTCTGGGGCAACAGGGAACAAGTCTTTGCCATGTTCTGTGTTACAGCCTTTCGGATATTATCTTTGAGGACCGCTGCATCATGTCTACTCTTAGTCTTCTCTTCTCTAGGCTAAAATGGGGTGTCTACATTAGGCTTGCAGCATTTTTTTCTTCTTCACCTCTCACTCACTGTCTCTGAAATCATTTCCCACTGATGGGTCTTGCGAATTTTAGCTCACTCGCTCTTGAGTACAGAGTCCAAGTGCAAGCTTTTCAAGCATAGTTCAAGGTCAAGCTTTCATTTCTGTTGTGCCTCGAGTTAGCAACAACACCCCATCCAGCTTGCCTGGGCTGGGACTATTTGGGGACCCGCATTTGGTGGGAGAAGCCCCACAGCAAAGAGGACAGGGATCATGGCTGTACGGGAGTGTGGAGGCCATAAATAATAGCTCTCAGACAACCAAGCTGGAGAGTTCCAGGGGCCAGCACCCTTGATACATTCCTCTAAAATCCAGCAATTTCCAATCCCCAAGATGGGATTACCGCAAGGTGATTCCATCTAACAATAATATAATGCTTTTCTGCAAGCCTTTACATAGTCCATATACATACTCTCATTCAGGGGTCTAACACCCTGAATTGGACTTTAACGCCCCCTGGCCTCTTCTCCCGAGGCCCATTCTGCCAGGTATTACTTAGAGCCTCCTTCAACTCATGTCTACTACAATCCCATAGAGCTACCTTCAGCTCCTAGTTTTCCCTGCCAGGGAGGTAATCTTCTACCTAACGCACAATCTGTAATCCATTATTTGATAGCCTGCAGGCCTCCCCTGCCAGATGTCACAATTTTACTTTGTTAGAGTTACCTGCAACTCATATACCCATCATGGGGTTGGGAGGCTGGCTCACCCAACCATTCCAGACACTCCCCCACCCCCGGGACCCTTAAGACCTATACAGGTCAGTGTGATCTACAAATATCACCATCCCTTTCCCAGGGGTACATTGCTGTTCTCTTTTCTACCAGGGAGGTAATCCTCCACCTGGCTTACAGGATTTACCAGTCTTGTACTTACACAATTTTAGAGGTTTCCTTCACCCATATTAACAACAGACAGCTTCCTTCCGCTCGTTGAATATTGTATACTTATCCTTTCCCAGGAGGTAGTCCTCCACTCAGCACAACTCTTTGTTACCCCTCTTGGGGTTGGGAGGCGGGCCCACCATGCCTTCCACCCACCTTCTGGGCACTCACACCCTGGGACCCTCTTGGCCTATACAGGTCAGACTGCATGCAGTAATTCTCAACTTCTATATCCTTCCCAGGGTTTATGGTGTCAATTAGAAACTGTCTACCTTAGTACCAGCTATATAATTTTTCTAGGGCCCATTCTAGTCCCTCTAGGTTTACCTCTTCCCTACCTTCAGGAGTTTTCACAGTTATCACAGATAAGTCTACTTCCTTCAGTTTACATTTTCCTGCACTATTTCTTCCATGGAGCTTGTCATTATAGCCATTCCTTTTCTCAAGGGCTCTAACTGCTCCCCCCCCCTTTTTGAGTCTCTCTGTTTTCTCTGTGTACTTTCTTCATAGGCTCAGTTTTTCTTACTATATCCTCCTTTTCCCTGTACCATTCCTGTTCCTGTAATATCCCTCTTTCAGGGCAATCCTGCTTTAGGCGTCCAGGCTTGTTACAGTTCCAACAAAGTCTTCTTCACAGTGGGCCAATATTTCTTAAAATGTCCCAGTTGGTTACAGGCCCAACAAAGCCTATTCCCTGCTCCAGAGGGATAGCCTCTCCAACCATATTCCCCTTGTCCAGAGGCACAGTAGTCTCTCCTGGGCTTCTCCTCTCTTATTATAATCCTCTACCTTTTACAAAGGGTGCCCACTCTTCAAGTGTCCCTCTAGCCCACAATAACAACAGTCCCTTGGGGCTCCCCAAGTGGGAACACCCCAGTACCTTTTCTCCCACGCTGTCTGTCTCCAGCGCAGCTTCCTCCATGCTTGTGGGGTACACTGCCCCTGCAAGTCACTGGCCTGCTGCTGCCGTTCTGGCTCTACACAATTCCATAGGGTCTCAGCTTGCCTCCGATGAGGGTGCAGCCCTCCTCTTGCCATGTTGTTGCTCCCAGGGATCCACATCCTGTTGTGCGGTTGGGGCGAACCTCCAGGCTCTAGCCCTATTCGAGCCACTGTCCTGGGTGACCTCCTTTGCACGCATTCTCTCTAGTCTGTCACTGGTCACAATCCTTTTTTGGTATCAATCCTCTACATGCCCTGCTTCAGGACCTTATCACCTTGGGGAATCACTGGCATGGCAACCAGCAAGGTGTGCCCGCATTCTCCACCATCTGTAGCAGGGCCCCCATTTACTAGTGGGATAGGTGTATGCAGGATCAGCCCCAAGGAAGATTGCTAATCACAGGTAAAATCCATAATTAGTTTATTCAACTCAAAGTCCCAAGCCAAGCACTAAGCCTCTGGCCTCAGTCCCATCCAAGTATATAGTTTTTACATAATGTCTAGCCCAGTCAGGCAACAGTCCACTGACTGTCTCACCGTCAACTCACTTAGGCCTCAGGTTCCAGGCTCACAATCAGGTTCGGGTCTCCTTCCTTCATTAATTTGCAGGCTGCCTCTCAGGACATGCGTTCTCTCCGGTGAGGAGCAGACTGCCCTTTTACTTCCTGGGCTGGCATTCTTTATGCTGGTAGCCATGCTCCAAACTTAGCCACTTTCTGTGGTGGCTATTTTATATCCAATTACATGGCAGGCGCCATCTTGCGGCACAGCCCTGCCACAGTGTATTTTTAGACAAGCACCTCCCACCCATTACCCACCCATCATACATGTTGCAGGGCCACATTGGCTCTCTATGCAGCCCTGCAACATGCATTATGGGTGGGTAATGGGTGGGAGATGCTTGTCTAAAAATACACTGTGGCAGGGCTGTGGCAAGATGGCGCCTGCCATATGGTTTACCTAAAATGACTATCGGACAGGAAGAGGAAGTCGGTATGTTTGGGGCATGGCCTGGAGCATAAAAGGAAGCCAGCCCCAGTCTCTTCTTGACTGTGAGGGTGAACATATTATAGAAGTTTGTTCCTGACCCTGAGGGAGAAGCTACATACAAGGTCCTGGATGAAAGACCCTGATGGATAGAAGACCGAAGAGCTGGAGTAAACTGATGTTAACTAGCCTGGGACTTAGTATAGGCTAGGCTAAACTTTGTATAGAGAGTTGACTAGCCAGAGGACTGGTGCCTGGCCTAGCATTGACTCTGAGCATAAATAAAATTATATTGTATGCTGATACCCTCTGTGACTATGTGGCTTTCCTAGGCACCGATCCTGAAAACACTCTCACACAGAAGTGGGACCCTGCTACAAACCATGGTGGAGAATGCAGGCACGCCTTGCTGGACACCAAGCCAGTGTTCCCCAAAGGCAGTAAGATCTTGGAACAGGGAGTGTAGAAGATTGTGCCCAAGAGAGGACTGTGCCCGATGGCAGAGAGAGAAGCCTGAGAGGACTACAAGGAGCTTGCCCAAGGATGGAGGCTCGAGCGGACTGAAGCCAGAAGGTTCTCCCCACAGCATGATGTGGACCCAAGAAAAGGGAGACAAAATGGCGGTTGGTGAAGTGCACCCAAGATAGTGGCAACCAAGGATTCTGTGGGCCTGGACAGAGCCAGAATGGAGAAGTTGCTGTTGGAGCAGGCGAGGACAGCCTACTCTAGGAACTGAGCAACTACATTGCCCACTGCAGAAGAGACGTACAGTGTGGGAAGGAAGGTACCAAGGAGCCCATAGAGATTTTACCCCTAAGATTTGTTGGGACTGTGGGGAATGGGGACACTTGTGGAGGCAGTGTTCCTCTAAGGAATATAGAAAGAAAAAATGGACTATGGAGTGCCAGAGTGGGGTAACTTGTGGGTACACCAGTCAAAAGAGGGTTGGTGCACTTAAGTGCTGCTGGATTTGCTGGCAGCAGGAACACCAGCAAAGAGACTGTCCTACAAGAAAAGCCCAAAAGACTGAAAAAGGGGAATGAGAAAGTAATCTGGCCAGCTGTGAAGGAACAGGCTGGAAATTAGGGATACAGGAACCAGTAAGGGAAAGGAAATGTTGGGCCTGTAACCATTCAGGGCACTTAAAAAGGGATTGCCCTGAAAGAAAGAGACTGCAGGGACAAAGAGTAGAGTACCCGAGAGAACATAAGGTGGTAAAAACAGGCTTGACAATGGAAGCCTTAGAGAAATTGAGAGATATTGTAAAGAAAAGTGCTATGGATCCCCCTGATAAACTAAATCAGAGTATACAGACTGACCTGACTCTAGAGGCTCTAGGGGAAAGGGGCCAAGACTTAAAACAAGTGAACAAGTCTATGAAATATATGGTTCAGGAAAATGAGTTCAAAACAGAGATTCAAGAGCTAAAGATAGAGGAAAAGAAACTTGAGTTAAGGAAGAGCCATAAGGAAAAAGGGTTCCCAGACTGAGATGAGTGGGGGACAGAGTACTGAAGATTTTAGATTAGATATATTTTATTGTTGGCCACATGGCCATCACAAATATCAAGACCGATCAGAACAAGATAGATCTCGTCATAAAAATATTCCTAAACAAAAATATCCTAAGTCACAAAACCCATACAATAAACCGCTGTGGGGTCCTAGACCATATTACAAACTTATTGCAAAGGACTTTTGGGTTAAGTCCAGCTTACAAATTCAACATAGTGGGGAAAAGTATTAAAAATATAAATTATATAAATATAAAATAATATAATTTTATATAAAATTTTATTTTATAAAATAAATTATAAAATATAAATTATAAATATTAAACACAAAAATAATCATAAAACAACAAATAAA